>PVKU01001150.1:0-337407 GCA_004027475.1 Anoura caudifer
TTTTTTTTTTTTTTTTTTTTTTTTTTTTTTTTTTTTTTTTTTTTTTTTTTTTTTTTTTTTTTTTTTTTTTTTTTTTTTTTTTTTTTTTTTTTTGGTCTTGATGCACCTGTTACGTAGTGAGGGGCAGAGCCTTAGGTGTTCACCAGGTTGGGTGAACCCAAGTCACTGGGTTGTGATGCTATATGTGGGGCAGGGGTCAGAGAAGGAACAATGGCACTGCTCTGTCAGATTTCAGTCCCTTCCGCCACTTCTCCCAAGCAAATTGGGCCCATCTTGTGCTGATTCCTGGGTGGGTGGGCTTGTGTGTGTTCTAGGACCCTGTGGGTCTCTCCAACGAACTCTCCTGTGAGGGTAGGAGTCTCTCCTGGCACCTCAACCCCCACAGATGTTTTCAATCAGTGTTTTGAGGCTTTCTTTCCTCACTGGGACCTTGGTTGTATGGTCTGTCTCGCTCCCCAGTTTCGCCTGGTTTATCTGTGTGTGAATGTGTGACTGCCCGGTCAGCCAGCCTCCTTGCACGCCACTCTGGGTCTTCCTGCTGCCACCCTGCACTTGGGGTCTGTCAGCTGCCGCCTGGACGCCCAGGGTCCGCCTACTGCTGTCTTGGGTGCCCGGGGTCCTCCTGCTGCTGCCTGGAGTGTGGGGTCACATTCCACCGCTTTTTTGCTGCGATGCCTCTCTGCTCAGCCTCCCAACTCCACCCCTCTTACCTGTCTGGGTGAATGTGTCTATTTTAACTCCTTGGTTGTTGGACTTCTGTGTACAGTTCAATTTTCTGTCAGTTCTGGTTGTGTTTTTTTTTTCTAAATTTTTGTTGTCCTTATTTTGGTTGTACTAGGAGGCACAGTGTGTCTACTTATGCCTCTATCTTGGCCAGAAGTCCTCTAATTTTTTTAACATTTAAAAATCTGGGTTATGATCCACAGATTGATTAATAATTAAATTTACTTTTACTGAACATTTTGTGGGTATTTTTTTTGCTTTATTTCCTTATCATGAATTCTAAAGGTCCTCTTGGGACATTCTGCAGTTGTTACTTACATGATGTATTAAAATTTGGTACAACCAAAGAGGTAGTGATTTATGTGTGGGAGAGTTATATTTTTGTTCTTTAAGAAAAAGTCTAGAAAATTTTTTCTTAGAACAGTTCCTAAAGACTAATTGTGCTGTGATCAAACATTTAGTTAACATGTATTTCAAGAAAAAAAATCATACCCCCAAAATCTTCTATACATTAGGCTGGTAGTTCCAATGGAATGTTTACATGTTTTGTGAGTAATTGATGAAACATGGAAGATGATCATTGTCCTTGTCACAAAGTTGTTGTTAATTGATGTATAAATGGTGCTATTGAGATTACTCATCAAAAAAACTCAGATGGCATGGATGCCTACTGTGTTAGAGTTAAGTACTATAGAGAAAACCAAGCCACTTTAATTTCAATCAAAATAACATCACCTAATATTTTTATAACACTTTTACATATTTTTAATAGAACAGCTCTTTACATAGGAAATATTCTTTACATGGAAATAGGTTTGTTATATAGAAGAATTAATTGAGATGTGTTGAGATTTAATGAGCAATTCAAGGTTGTATAGTACATTAGCATAGTCAAAAAAATCCAGAATCTAGAACTCTTAACTCCTGGTTGAAGTTACTAAGAGTTCATGCCATGGTAGCCTAGGATACATGATTTGAAAATACAGGAACATTGTTTAAATCACCAATCATTTGTTTTGTGCAAGTCATTGTGTCATCAATTTTGTTTGATTAAAAAAATAAGAAATATCATAAGTGGTTATGAAACTTTACTGTGTAGTAGTAATGCAAATAACAGGATATTTAAAACAATGATGTGTTTTTATTGTATAAAAGCTAAATGCAATAAAAAAAAAACTCCCTACATACTAGTATATAGTTAATAAGAGAATTTGGAGGAAATAGTCAAGGGGGTTTCATTTACATGTAAGGAGAATGGCTCTGAGCTTGAGGGGCCAAAATTCTTGGAGGAGGTTCATTTCACATTCACTTAAACAAGTTTACTGAGGCCGTCAGGTTCAACAGGAGTGACTTCAGAAACTATAGTTAAGAAGGAGTGCTAAGTCAAATAACCAGAGAGTTAGCCGAGACCTTGGAGACTGTGTATTCCTTGAATTGGTTTTACAGCTAAGGAAACAGACCTAGAGAGGTTCTGAGTACTTGTCCAAGGTTAGTCACACAGCTAGATGGAGGTAGAATTGGAATTAGATTCCTTCTAAATGCTTGGATATGAAAAAACACTGAAATAGATTGGTAACAGAATGTAGAAGGTGGTGAACTGTGGAAATATACTGGATGTGTAGCATAGACTTGAGTATAATTTTTGCTGGAAGTGATTTCTATCCATCTTTAAAAGAGCAGAAAGAACTTTGACTGGTTGTTGGTTTCATGGGCAGAGCAAATCAAAATACAAGGATGCAGTGATCCATGGGGAGTTTGAAAAGCAGGATGAGCTGCCTGATGGCAAATGTGAAAATGACCTTCTCAGCAAATTGTAAGATGTTTTATTGTTAACAATAATAAAAATAATAATGATGATATTACTAACAACAACTACCATTTATGGAATGTGTACCCTTTCTAGGCATCACATCAAGCATCTCATGTACATAGGCCACTTAATTACATCACCCTGTGACCTAAGTATTACTATGCCATTTTGTATATAAAGAAACTGAATCTCAGTTTCTTGCCCTAGTCACATAAGTAGTTGGCTATGGAATAAAAATGTGAATTCTGATTGCGGTTGCATTTCAAGGCTAGTGTTTCTCTAAATTGAGTCATGATAGACCTTCCTTCTAAAGGAAAAACAATCTGCTCCATATTGACCTATTTTTATTCTAAGACTATTTGTATAGGTGTACGCACATAACTTCCTTAAGCTTTTGTATAATTTTTAAAAATTAAAAAGTTACAGATGAAATACAAATAAAACTTACAAAATCAATAAAATTCAAATTAATAATATTAGTGCAATGTGAAAGATGAAGTTTTTACTGAAAGGAAAATACTGATTGCAAGATGAATTTGTGGCTGTTGCACAGTTCTTCTGAGTTTGACATACTGTCTTGCCACCTGCTTTGTGATAACTCGGTTCTGCTGCCACTTTTCTGTACCCTGACCTCTTTAAAATATCCCCTCAGACAGAAAATGTCCTCGTTTGACTTTCACTTGGTGCACTCAGTTTTTCATTGTTAATTCTACCTGTTTCGTTAGCTGTGGCGAAGTACGGCTGCCACTTGGAGGCGTTCTGATGGTTTGGGGCTCTGAAATGGCGTGGCAGTGTGGATTTAGTTATAAGGTGATGGTTACCCAGGGGAGCTACCCAGAATATGTTTGTGCCAACTATTTTTTAGGTTACTATCTTGAAGAAACCGCAAACTTCAAGAAATTCAGATTCTACAAATCATAGCCAGGCCTCTGGGTGTTTCTGCTTAAAGAAAAAAATGCACTTGCTCTCAAAACACTACATCATAGAACCATCTGATTTCTGCAGGGTAATAGTGGAGACCCAGGAAGGCCTCCATCTTCACCTACTTTCAGTGCTACCTTAGTTCAGGCCACCACTATATCGCATCTGAAATTTTGCTCAGCATGTAGCTTTGTCCCCACCAAACTATTCTCCACAGTATGTTTCACCCTGGTGAGTTTTCTGTAGTAACAAATTTAGCACTGAGCTTCAGAATTTTCTTTTTCTGCATACTCTTTCTGTTGTGCCTCTTTATCTCCTGCTTCCTCACCCTATTCATTATTACCTTCCCTCTTCTCTTCCCTAGATTGAATTAGTTATTTTTTTCTTTTATTTTTCCCTTTTTTAAATTTTACCTTTATTGTATTTCCATTACCATTTAGTCCTCTCATACACACCTGTCCCCAGAATAACCACACTGTTGTCCATGAGTCCTTTTTCCTTTTTGCTCAATCCCTCTCTGAGCTCATCTCCCCCACCCACACTAGCTGTCATCTGCTCTCCATCTGTCAGTCAGTACCCATTTTCCTTGTTAGTTCAGTTTGTTCGTTAGATTCCACATATGAGTGAAATCATGGTATTTGATTTAGTGCAATGTGAAAGAGATATGGTATTTGTCTTTCTCTGTCTTTCACTTAGCGTAATGTTCTCCAGGTCCACCCATACTGTTACAGAGGGTAAAATTTATTCTTTTTTTTAATGGCCAAGCAATATTTCGTTGTGTAAATGTCCCATAGTTGTTTTATCCACTCATCTACTGATGGCCAGTTGGGTTGCTTCCATATCTTGGCAATTGTAAATAACACTGTGATGAACATAAGGATGCTTATGTTCTTTCAAATTAGCGTTTTGGGTTCCTTCAGATATAGTCCCAGAAATGGGATAGCTGGGTCGACAGGCAGATCCATTTTTTAATTTTTTGAGGTATCTCTATACTGCTTTCCAAAGTGGCTGCACCAGTCTACATTCCCCAAAACATTACAAAAGTATTCCCTTTTCTCCACACTTATGCTGGCACCTGTTTATTTTATGTATGATAGCCATTCTGATGGGTGTGAGATAATGTCTCATTGTGGTTTTAATTTGTATAACTCTGATGATTAGTGATGTTGAGCATCTTTTTATATGTCTATTGGCCATCTGTATGTGTTCTTCAAAGAAGTATCTATTCAGGTCCTTTGCCCATTTTTTAATTGGGTTGTTTAGTTTTTTGTAAATTCTTTATAAATTTTGGAGATTAACCCCTTAACAGATGTATCAGTGAATATGTTCTCCCATACTGTGGGTTTTTAAATGTTGTTGATGATTTCCTTTGTTGTGCAAAAACTTTTTAGTTTGATGTAGTCCCATTTGTTTATTTTTTCTTTTATTTCCCTTGCCTGGGGAGAAATGTCCGATAAAAAATTGCTATGAGCAATGTCCAAGATTATGCTGCCTATGTTTTCTTTGAGGGTTTTTATGGCTTTGGGTCTAACATTTAAGTCTTTGATCCATTTTGAATTTATTCTTGTGTGTGATATAAGAAGTTGGTCTAGTTTCACTTTTCTGCATTTATCTGTCCAATTTTCCTGACACCATTTGTTGAATAAACTATCTTTAGCCTGCTCCATGTGCTTGCTTCCTCTGTTGAATACTAATTGACTATAAAGGAATAGGTTTATTTTTGAGCTCTCTATTTTGTTTGACCTATGTGTCTGTTTTTATGCCAGTAACATGCTGTTTTGATTACTATAGCTTTGTAGTATAGTTTCACATTAGGTAGCATGATTTTCCCAACTTTGTTCATTTTCAGAATCACTGTAGCTATGCAGAGGCTTTTGTGGTTCCATATAAATTTTTGAAATATTCTTTCTAGTTCTTTGCAATATGTCATTGGAATCTTGATACGAATTGCATAGCATCTGTAGATTGGGTAGCATGGACATTTTAAGGATGTTAATTCTTCCTATCCATGAACATGGTATGTGCTTCCACTTATTTGTGTCTTCTTTAATGTCTTTTCAGTGTCTCATAATTTTTTGAATACAGGTCTTTTACATCTTTGGTTAGATTTATTCCTAGGTATTTTATTATTTTTGTAGCAATTGTGAATGGATTGTTTCCTTAATCTCCCCTTCTGTCAGTTCGTTGTTTGGCCTATAAAAATGCAACTGATTTCTGGATATTAATTTTGTATCCTGCTACTTTGCTGAATTCATTTATCAGTTCTAGTAGTTTCTTGGTGGAATCTTTGGGGTTTTCTATGTACAGTATCCTGTCATCTGCAAATAATGACAGTTTTAGCTCTTCCTTTCCAATATGGATGCCCTTTATTTCTTCTTCTTGTCCAATGGCTGTAGCAAGAACTTCCACTGCTATGTTGAATAAGAGAAGTGAAAGTAGATGTCTCCGTGTTGTTCCTGATCACAAGGGGAACATTTATAGTTTTTTGTCCATTTAGTATGATTCTGGCAGTAGGTTTGTCAAAAATGGCCTGTATTGTGTTTAGGTATGTTCCCTCTAATCCCACTTTACTGACAGTTTGTGTATTAAAATGGGTGCTACAGTTTATCAAATGCTTTTTCTGTATCTATTGATATGAATATGTGGTTTCATGTGCTGAATCACATTTATTGATTTGCAAATATTGTACCAACCTTGCATTCCTGGAATAAATCCCATTTGATCATGGTGTATGATCTTTTTGATGCATTGCTGTATTCAGTTTGCTGATATTTTGTTGAGGATTTTAGGGTCTGTGTTCATCAGGGATATTGGCCTATAATTTTCCTCCTTTGTAGTGTCTTTATCTGGTTTTGGAATTAGGATAATGCTGGCCTCGTGAGTTTGGGAGCCTTTCCTTCACTTGAATTTTATGAAATAGATTGAGAAGGAGAGATGTTAGTTCTTCTAGGAATATTTGGTAAAATTTACCTAGAAGCCATCTGGTCCAGGGCTTTCATTTATTGGACTTTTTTGATTACTGCTTCAATTTCACTGGGCATAATCTGTCTCTTCAAATTCCATGTTTCTTCCTGATTTACTTTTGGAAGATTGTATGTGTCTAGGAATTTATCCATTTTGTCCAGGTTGTCCAGTTTGTTAGCATATCATTGTTCATAATATTTTCTTACAATCCTTTGTATTTCTTTGGTATTAATTGTTATTTCTCCTCTTTCATTTCTTATTTTGTTTTCTAGCCTGCCTTCCTTCCTTCCTTCCTTCCTTCCTTCCTTCCTTCCTTCCTTCCTTCCTGTCTAGCTAAAGGTTTATCAATCTTGTTTATCTTTTCAAAGAACCAGCTCTTGAATTTGCTGCTCTTCTGTGTCATTTTTTTAGACTCTTTCATTTATTTCTGTTCTGATCTTATTTCCTTCTTTCTACTCACTTTGGGCTTCATTTGTTGTTCTTTTTTAAGTTCCTTTAAGTATGAAGTTAGATTGTTTATTTGAGCTTTTTCGTGTGTGTGTGTGTGTGTGTGTGTGTGTGTGTGTGTGTGTGTGTTGGAAGTAAGCCTGTAATACTATATAGATTTCCCTCTTAGCACGGGAAATCTATTGTTTTCCCAGTGTCCCTCAGGTTTAGGATTGTTTTGTCCTCATTTTCATTTTTTTCAAGGCATCTTCTGATTTATTCCTTGATATCGTTGTTGATCCATTCATTTTTTAGTAACGTTATTCGGCTTCCATGTCTTTGAGTGTCTTTCGATGTTCTTGTGATTGATTTCTAGTTTCATAGCATTGTGGTCAGTGAAGATGCTTGATATGATTTCAGTCTTCCTACATTTGTTGTGACTTGTTGTCTGTCCAAACATGTGGTCTATCCTAGAAAACATTTCAGGTGCACTTGAAAAGTATGTATATTCTGCTGCTTTGGGGTGAAATTCTCTAAAGATATCAATCAAATCCATTTGACCCAGTGTGTTGTTTAAGGCTATTGTCTCTTTGTTGATTTTCTGTCTATAATATTGATCCATTGAAGTCAAAGGGCTGTGAAAATCCCCTTTTATGACTGTATTTCTGTTGGTCTCTCCCTTTATGTCATCAAGATTTGCTTCACATATTAGGTGCTCCTATGTAGGGTGTGTAAGTGTTTACTAGCATTGTATCCTCCTGTTAGATTGTTCCCTTTATCATTATGTAGTGTCCTTCTTTGTCTCTTACCATAACCTTGGTTTTAAAGTTTTAATTTTTTTTCAGATTTAAGTACTGCTACCCCAGCTTTCTTTTCCTTTCCATTTACATGACATACCTTTTTCCATCTCTTTGCTTTTACTCTGTGTGTATCTTTCAATCTAAGGTGAGTCTCTTGGAGGCAGCATATATATGGGTCTTGTTTTCTTATCCATTCAGCTACTCTCTGTCTTTGGGTTGGAGCATTTAAGCCATTTACATTTAAAGCGAATATTGATAGGTATGGATTGAATGCCATTTTATTGTTAGACTGTTTTCTTTTGTTTTTTTTTTTTTTCTTTCTCTTTTTCTTTATCTACTTAAAGCAATCCCTTTGACTTTTATTGAAGTACAGATTTTGTGTTAACAAACTCCTTTAGCTTTTTCATGTCTGGGAAACTCATTTCTCCTTCCATTTCAAATGATAGCCTTGCTGGGTAAAGTAGCCTTGGTTGCAGGTCCTTGCTTTTCATCGCCTTGAATATTTCATGCCACTCCCTTCTGGCTTGAAATGATTCTGTTGAGTAATCAGATTTCAGTTTAATTGGTGCTCCCTTGTAAATGACTCCCTGCTTTTCTCTTGCAGATTTTAGTATTTTCTCCTTGTCTTTAAGCCTTATCATTTTAATTATGTTGTATCTCAGGGTAGGCCTCTTTGGGTCCAACTTGTTCAGGACTTTCTGAGCTTCCTGGACTTGTGTCTTTTTCTTTCACCAGATTAGGGAAGTTTTTGGTCATTGTTTCTTCAATAGGTCCTTGATCCCTTGCTCACTCTTTTCTCCTTCTGGTATGCCCATGATGCAGATGTTATTAAGCTTCATGTTGTCTGAAATGTTTCTTAAGCTCTCCTCAGTTTTTTAAATTCCTTTTTCTTTTTGCTGCTCTGCCTGGATGTTTTATTCTACCTTGTTTTCCAAATCAGTGATTTGGTCCTCTGCTTCATCTAACCTACAGTTTACTCCTTCCAGTGTATTATTTATTTCAGATATTGTGATCTTAATTTCTGATTTGTTCTTTTTTATGGTTTCTGTGTCTTTTTTCGTGCTGTTGAGTATCTTTATAATCATTACTCTAAACTCCATCTGATAAATTGCTTGCCTCCGTTTTGTCTAGTTTTTCTTCTGGAGAATTTTCTTATTTCATTTGGGGTCTGTTTCTTTGTCTTCTCATTTTGGAGGCTTCTTTGCATTTTTCACCTTAGTTGTTAACCTAATCAGCTGTTGAAACTAATCTAATCAAGCTGTGGTCAGCAGCCTGGCTTAAGCAACACAGGGTGGGGCACAGTAGTTCTGTGGGTAGGGCTATTGCTTCCCTTCAGGCTGTTGCCACTCAAAAGGAATGCTCTGCCTCAGAGAGTTGGCTCCTGTAGTTATTGGCAATGAGTCAGCACAGGGATCCTGGTGGCTGTTCCTTCAGTTCTCTCCCACCTATCCCAGACTCTCCTCAAGCATCTCTAGTCCACTCTACCCTTCCTCTGACAGAGCCCAGGGTAAATAGCTGCAAAGGAAATTTTGTGCATTGGCCCTTTAACAGGCTCTTGGTGTCTCCAGCCATCTCTCCCTGGTGGACAGAAACCATGATACTTTTCACAGCTGGTTCCTTTCCAGCCCTGGTAATGTCAGCTGGGGAGCCCAGATTAGACCCCTTACTTCTCAGGGGGAAGCCCCTGGCCACCGAAATATCCCTTCAAAACTTCAGCTGCTTCCTGTGGGAGCCCAGCTAGCTCTCTCATGCCTCCTCCATACTGCCTACCAGTCTCATTGAGATGAAGTGTTTTCTTTTGTCTGTCCTTGGTTATGAGGCTTCTCTCCAGCTAGTGTTCAGTTGGTTATTCAGTTAGTTATGATTTCTCTACATTTTAGTTGTAATTTCAGATTGGTCCTGGGAGGAGATTAGAGTAGCTTCCATTTACTCCTCTGCCATTTTGGATTGGAATTATTTTTCTTTATTCGTCCTTTAGAACTCCATAACACCTTAGGCTACCTCTGTTGTAATGCTTAGCATGCGGTGTTGTAATCCTTAATTTTTTTTGTCTTCCTAAGTAGACTACTAGCTTCTTGAAAGTAAGCCAGGATGTCCATCTTCCAAACAGCATGTTGTCTGAATAGGGTGGAGGTTCTTATGGTATATCTGTGATCTTGAATCACTGGTCAGTCAGTTACAATACTAGAAGTGAGGAGTCAAATCTAGACAAGAGCAAGCTAGACATTTCCTCAACTTTCCCATTCATACATGCAAAATTTATACAAATTGCATAAATAGGTACTGTGATAGATTCTTTTAGTATGTAAGCAGTGTAGTTTTGGAGTAATCTTTCTGTAAATAATTAAATGATAGCACTGTTTTGTTCTCTTTTGTTTTCTTTTGGTTAGGTGCTGTGATTGTCTCCACGCCTCAGGACATTGCACTGATGGATGCACACAAGGGTGCTGAGATGTTTCGAAAAGTCCATGTGCCTGTAAGCATTTATGCCTCACTATTGCAAAAATATAAGACGCTTCTAACTGATGGAGAGAGTCATTGAGAAATACATTCCAGGTTTTAATTTAGTTCTGTGCAGAAGTCTGTATGAAAACCCTACTTCATCTTATGGTTACTTTAAAAACCATACATTTAGTGGCAAACACATACACACCTTATATTAATCAAGAAGAATTCTAGTCCTGGTTGGGTAGCTCAGATGGCTGGAGCATCGTCCTGATATGCCAAGGTTGCGGGTTTGATCTCCCATCAGGCCACATACAAGAAGCAATCTGACTGCATAAATAAATGGAACACAATATCGATGTCTCTCTCTCTCTTTATCTCTCTCTCTCCACCCTCCCATTCTTCTCTCTCTCAAACCAATAAATGAAAATGTTTAAAAAGAAATATTTTAAAATATCCTTCCAGTATGAGTTTTCTGAATAAGTACTGCCTCTCTCAAATACTTGCATTCTCATTGACCATCCCCTCCAAAAACTAAATAAATAATAAGGGTGTTTTAGGAAAGTATTTAGGTGGATATACTTGAATAGATAGCCAGTGGGAACACAGGTAGAAGGATGTCTTCTTTCCTTCTGTTTCCTACAATTTACCTCATTTATAACTCACCATCTTGTAAAA
Source organism: Anoura caudifer (assembly GCA_004027475.1). Classification (NCBI taxonomy): domain Eukaryota; kingdom Metazoa; phylum Chordata; class Mammalia; order Chiroptera; family Phyllostomidae; genus Anoura; species Anoura caudifer. Next base: position 10,768 of record PVKU01001150.1, read on the forward strand.
GGTATCAGAGGATTTTCTATACAACATGGCAAGGGAGAACAAATTAAAAATAATGATATAGTGAAAATAAGGCAAAGGACAATTAAATCAAATGGAGTCAGAAGTGAAATCTGTGAACAAATCATATGTCATTAAGGGACTTAAATACATGCTAGAAGTAGGCCATTAATTTTTAGCAGCCACAGGGAAAGGAAGATGAGAGTATTATAAACCTTATCATTTCCATGAGGTTAAAAAAGAGGTTGATGCTCAAGAGAAGCAGAGCTGAGACTAGAGAGGTAGAAGCCTCCCCTCGATTCCCGGAAAAAAGAAATCCTGTAGTTTTAAACACAGTCTCATCACCTTCTTTACCATAAATAGAGATTCTTCCTTCTAGTGTGCCTCAGCAAAAGCAAGTGGACAGTGCATAATAAGCATTTCAAAACAAAGCCAACGTGATGCTTTCATATATATGGCTCTCTGCTGGCCTTACTTAATTCAGAGACAGATTTTAGTGTTTATAGAGCACAGCCTTTTAGACTTCAGCCTGTGGATTAACTTCAGGGGTTTCATAATTCTCTCTCCTCTCCCTCCCCACCCCCCCCAACTGTATGTTCACTTTGTCTTTGTTTTATTAAATTATTCAGTGATATGGCATAAGATCCCGGGATGTGGTAGAATGAACAGACTCCCAGGGAAGCTTTCACAAATGTGTTTCTCTCAGGAGAGCTTTGGAGAAGTATCAGATAGTGCAGTAGCAGAGTTGCGATGATCCTCTCTGACAATTGCCTTTCTCCACTTGGCAATTAGTACAGAGCTGCCTGCACTTACAAGCCATGGGGGGAGCTCTGGATTGGGTCAGCCCGCTCTTCGAGAAATTGAGGAGCCTGATAAGGATGTTGTCCGTCTGCTTACCTTTCAGGTGATCCGAGGGTGTTCTCACTAGCAGGGCTAACACTGTGGTCAGAAAGTGTTTCAGGCACAGCTTTTATATATGAATAAATGAATGATAAGACCCCCAAGATGCTGTTCTATATTGTGAGTTGTAGCTTGGAAAAATTATAAAGCAATAAGTAACCCAATGCCCGCCTTGGGCAGAAAACTATCTCAGTGAAGCACTTAGTTTGAGCAATGTGACTTCCTATTATGCCCTCCAAGATAAACTGATACAAATAATGCCCTCTGATAACTAAATAATGTTACTTATATGAGATTTTAAAATATAAATCAGCAGAGAGTTAGAGAGAGGGCTATCTACCAGAAGTTATGAGACCAAGTAATCCATAATCCTTCTTCAGACAGAAATTAAATGACAGGGCCAGTGGTCTGCTGCTGCCACTTCAAGGTCGGGATGACAGCCTGCTATCAGCATGTAAGTGAATGCTTAACTGCTCATTCTTTAAGATAAGGGTGGAGGCTTATGTCCAGCTCACTCACAAGCATCAGGAAATCCGTGAGGGGAAAGTTTCAAAAGAGCAGAAGCAAGAGCTGTTTGTTATTTTCCCTGGTAAATTATCAAGAGACCATTTCAACTGGTGCTGTCGCCTGAGGCAACTGTGGCTGTGGGGCAGGTCCTACAAGCACTTTGCTAGTCAGGAGTCTAAGTGACCTTTGTTGCCAAAGTCAGCAAATGTAACTTTCAGTCCGTAAGTTATTTTCTCTTATCTGCAGCATCTAACACTTACTGCCCTATAAATAAAGAGGCAAATAATCTCATAATTGTCTGACAGTCTTCTCTAGACTGTAGGACAGAAGGTGGGACAGAGAATCCTTATGGAACATAACAGTGGGGAAGAGGGATGCATAGCCACGAAGTCCAGGGTAGGCTATTGCTGAGTGCCACAGAAGGGTAAAAACTGAGGATGTCCATGAGGAAGTAGCATGAGGAATTCTCCAGCAGAAGGACCTTAGGCTGCATAAGACTCATAGGATTCGTGCAGGATTAGCTCGGAACTGTAAAGTTGTTCGTGATCAGAAAGTTGATGCTGGAGTTTAAGTTTCAGAGCTTGGGCCATCCTGGATCCTGAGAAGGCCCACGTGGTTGGTCATGGCTATGTGGGGCTGAAGTGGCGTGGAAACGAAAGTCATCGGAAATGCATAATCCCTCCAAGTTGTTTTTTTGTTTTTTTTTTTAACATTGTCCTGTACCTTTATTGGACAGCTCTTTTTTCACCACTGTGTTTTTATTAGTTGCCCTCTGAATAGCAAAAATTTTAAAAGAATGTAGAATGTCTTAATCATCTCTTAAACCTGCAGAACAAAATAGGTGCTCAGTAATCTTTGCAATTGAGATTGAGAACTTTCCAGCTCACACAGAGCTGCCCATTGCCTAACTCTGTGTTAGGCAATGAGCTCTGTAAGCAGTTGGACAACCAGGGAACAGCCACATTGTACGGGGAATCCCAGCTGTGAATAGGAGGTGGACTTGTTAACCTTAGATCCTTCTGGCACTCAGGAGCCTTGGAGTCTAAGTAATGGTAAAACATTTGAAATTAGAAAGTGTTCCACAAATGCCAAGGAGAAATGTTATGCTTTGTTTATACCACTTCATTCCATTTTTCCCTAGTTGTTAGTTTTGCTCTGTATTTTTTTCTCCTTTTGAAGTGCATTAGTTACCATGGAAACAATGGCATCATCAGAATTCATTGGTATGGACAGAGTTTCCTAATGTCTATAAGACCATTTTGAAGTTAATTTAAATGGCTTCTCAAAACTCAAGGCTCAGATGCGGGAAGGAGAAGAAGAGATGAACTATTAAATTCTCTTTTCTCTTCCTGAATGATAGATATCAACTCTGCCAAATCCTTGATTATCTCACTATTTGTGGATAGACTCTTTTTCAAAAATTAATACAGATGTTCTATCTTACACATCTTTAAATGTGAGTACACTATATATTGTGTCATTCTCACCTATTTTTGTTGCTTTCTTTTACTTGGGAGGCTCAGGCACCTCAATTTGATGAAGCATTTCCCTATCATTTGAACTTTTAAAGTCAGAGGGATTTCACTGCCCAGCCCTTCCTTCTTAGGTCATCTCTTTCCCAGCTCCTGAAAAGCATATTAAAGTATATTTCCTCGTATTCCATCTGTATATAAGGGATCACTTACTTAATTTTAATTCAATAAAGTTATTTATTCTATAAATACATGTTTAATGATAGTGCCTTCTCTAAACCAAGTACTGTGATAATCTCCATTGGTGATTTTTTTTTTTAAATGAGGAGGATGAAAGCTTTCCTTTCAAGTACCTTATCATCCTGTACACTGACTTCATTGTGGTGCAGAGACCCTACATTCTGAGGGACCTGAGAATACTTTCTTCCCCGGGCTCTCAGGGAGCTCTTTCATTGGAAAAGCCATGATTTTATTTTCAAGGCCCTGTGATTTTGTACATGCTGGTCCCTCACCTGATAAGCCGTTGTCAGCGTGGGAACTCATAGTCATTTTTCATACCCCTGCTCAGGCATTACTTCTTCTAGGAAGTTTTTTCCAAACTGCCAGAAAAGGTTAATAATTCTTCCTCTGAACTACTTGAACATATATCTAGTTGGACTCTTATCTCACTGCAGGTTTGCCTGTCAGTCTCCACTGAAGAATGTGAGTTTCTCTGGGGCAAGAAAACATGCCTTAAATATCCTTAAATGCCGAGAACTGAGGTTCCTGGCATGCAGCAGGGACATGGTCGATTCTTACTGTGCTGACGTTTGACCTGGGATACACCGCCATCCACAATCCACTGTTCCCTTAATGCCCAGGTCGTGGGCCGCTCTGCCTCGCATTCTCTCCACCATAGCCAAATTGGTGGTCCCCACCTCTTCGTGATTTTCAAACAGTTTTTCTCCTTACTGCCCGCAGCATGCTCTTTCCCCACCTGAGAAATCTTTACCCTCACTTTTTACCTGGTAGCTCCTTTTCATCCTTTGGTGCTCAGATTAAATGTCTTTTTCTCTGGGAGATTTGCCCTGATCCTGTTAACTAGGTAAGGTCTTTCTGGTGTGTGACCCAGTAACACTCTATTTCCCCGTTGTAACCATTTCACATTTGGCAGTGCTTTCACTACATGGTGCCCTCCTTACTGTCAGCTCTGACTGCAGGGACCACTCTCCTAGCCCTGCCTGGAATATATAGCTGCTCCCTGAATATGTACTGGGTGGATGAGTGCGTGGGATTTTTGTAGGTGTATCGGAGGATAAGAGAGGACAGAATTCAGTCTGAAAAGAATCAGGAAACTACAAGTTGTGTTCAGTCAGTTTGTCTCCAGTTGAAGTAATATGTTTGGGTGTCTCTGTGTTAGGCCCATGCTTGGTTGAGACTTAAACACTGGAATAGGCTAGGAATTTGGATCTTCTTCTTCAGATTTTTAGAGGAGTCCATAAAGAATGTTGGATAGCAAATAGACAAAATTAGAATAGAGCTTTAAAATGATTTAACCTACTGGGGGATTGGTGGAAAAGACAGGAACCAGGAGAGTATGCAGGCGGTAAGGAAGCACTTTCAGATATGAGAGTCATTCACATGGCAGGCCGTGACCCACCATGAGTCATGAGGTCAGCACGGTGAGAGATACAACTAAAGTTTTAAAACAATATAAGGGTAAATTGCTCTTAGGAAGAAAAAGTATTATTTTATAAAAATTTTCTGTATATGTTTATATTGGATCAAAATGTAAAACATTTCTCTTACCATCAGGCAGTTTTAATAAATTGGAAAAGCACTGGTGTAGGTGATAGACAGCAGGGGTCTGATCTGGAATAATAGCGATGAAAATGGAAAGGGGAGGAATGTAACTGACATTTCAAAGGGAGGATGGACAGGCTTGACAATTGATTACGTAGGACAGGGTGGTTAGAAAAAAGGAGCCCAGAATGAAAGGGGTTGTGAATTATGCTGCCCCTAGTAAATCTCCCAGGTTCTAGGGCTGTTGTTTTTTCTTTAATCAAGATAACAGTGAACTAGAAATTAGAGGTTAAATTACCAGTCACAAATCCTTGCCCTTATTCTCTAAGGGTTGTGATTTAAAACTGTCTGGCAAGGAAGAGAATGGTAGAGAACATAATTTGATGTTGGCCTTTTTAATACTATTCAAGAACAAGATTCACGTGGCCATCTCTTCTCACAGAACCAGATTATTTACCTGTATATTTGTATCCTCTTATACACATATTTTTTAGCAGTTAGAGAGCTGTATTCTTTAACTATATAACCTCTTCCAGTTTTAAATGAAATTATGTTAGGAATTTTTTTGTAATTTTTGTGCAATAAGGTACTCCTTCCAGAAGCATTTTTACATAATAGTAATGAGGGGTAAGCAAAGGAATCTGAATGCTGGAGTTCAAATCCCAGATCTGCCACTTGGCAGTTGTATGACCTGAACCAGTCACCCCTCACTCGGTGTTCTCACTCAGCATGGGTGTTGTAGTAGTACTTCCCTCAGAGAGTTGGCGTGAGGTGGAAGTGAGGTAATGCTCACAGAGGCTTTATACTCTAAACACTCAATGACAATATAATGCCATATAATTAATGCTTACTGTAATTACTTTTGGAATATTATGAAACAGATAAATTTATAAGCCACAGATGTTTATGTATTTGGCCTAGGTATTTTGACAAGTCTGTTTATTTAGTAGTAAGAATTTTAACAAAAATTTGTTTAATTAGATGAATAGTGTCTTTGAGATTTCCTTATTCCTTTAGTATATTAGTTGAGCCTAAATTTTTCTCTTCATATAGATTTATTAAGTTACTACAGTTGTTTAGAATTTAAAATTCTTCATTATTTAATATAGGCTAATTGCTATTATAAATGGATCTCAAAATATGTAGTGATGCAGATGCAATAGAAGTTTATTTCTTGCTCATGTAACAGTACTAGTAGATGAATAGGTGAGCAGGGTGGTCTTCTTCCATCAAATCACTTAGGCTGTTGGAGCCCCTGCCATCTTAAAACGTGACTTCTAAGGTCAACCTTGGGACCCCCTTCATTTGAGACAAGCAGCACAGAATGATAGCACAGCAGCGTGTACGTGGTAGATTTTTATGGACCAGGCCTGGTGGTGATGCACATACTTCTACTCACATGCCACTAAAACTCAGTCATGTGACTGCACACCACGATTTTCAGGGAGCCCGAGAAACGAGGACCAGCTATGTGCTGACGAAGATGAGACTGTGGGTTGTTTTGGTGAACAGCTAGTGTCTGTGCTGCATTTGACTGGGCAGCAAACACAGGGTAGGGCAAAAGTAGGTTTACAGCTGCTCGTGTAGAAAACACAGTAATTAATAAGCAATACAAGAAGAAACTTTTTGCGCATTCACAACTGTAAATCTACTTTTGCTGACCCTGTGTATTAAAGCCTAATGCTGTTTACTGAACAATTTTTTTCCCTTATAATAATGCTGAAAAATCTATAACTATTTCAGCCTTGCAAATAGTTACTTATTTTATAAAAGAGAGTTAGAAAGTTTGCTTTTCTTATGGTTTACTTTTCCTGCTGGCTAAAAACAAAAAGGAAAGAAACAGAAAATCATACTGTGGTCTTGAACATTGTAGCATTTATGTGTAAGGGTTAATGATTATATTGTCTTCCAAGAAAAATTAGGTAATCTTAGAACCTAAAATAGATGATTCTTATCAATGTTTTCTTTCCATTTTTTATTTGTACTACCAAAGACCCTACAAGTTGCTCTTAGTGGTGAGGATCAGAATTGTGATTTATTATTTTTCTGGCAGAGTAACTGTTGATGGCAGCGGGTTATCCGTTTGGACCAGGAACTCTACACTCTCGCCCTTGCATGCTTTCATAACTCATGTGTTCGATATTGGTCTCAGAGCTTTCTCCCCATCTAGTGTGTCTGTTGTACCCCCAATCAAAACTTAGTTAATACCTCAAGCCTGCCTGCCTTAAAAAATGATTTAGGAGTAGGTAATCTTATGTGAAAATAGAGGCAAATGATACGTTTATTCTCTCCTTTTCATCCTTGAGCATAGTTTTTCCTCGTAACCATCAATTGATCTCACTGAATTCTCTGGGAAGTTGAATACTTCTGATGTATTTAAGGAACCTTTCATTACTGGCTTTGAAGGCCTTGTAAAAATACTGTTTGAATTTTTTCCAGGAATACATATTAACTAGTTTGCACATGACATATTACATGCGGCTTTCTTCTTCACAGTTGATAATCTTTCCATTTTTAAAAACTGACTTTTCTTAGTGATAATCTTCTTAAGACAGGATGGGTAGTATTCTTTATCTCAGCCGTAGTTACATCTCAGAGACTGAAGATGGGTGCTTTAAACTAGAATGTTGTTTTGTATGATTTACATGAATTAAACTGATCTAACCTTCACAACAAGCCTGCAAATTAGATAACATTATTTTCCTGATGAGGGAACTGTAGTACAGAGATTAAATAACTCACTTACGATTAAATAATTCATCCATCTGTTTAGTGGGCCACTGGGATCCTATCGTGAGCAGTCTGCTTGCTAGAACCCACATTCCCACTTGCCTTTTCTGTGGATCATCCTGTGGACATCATGGCATGTCACAGGATGAGAGGGGACAAGTGGCCTCTCCGTTAAACTTGATTACCATTGGGGTTCTGATTGTAAAGGTGAACAAGTGAAGACAGGAAACTGGTGGATTAAAATTGGGGAGGGGTTAGGGTGCCATAGGTTCTGCTGACAGTCAAGGGAGGTATAACGTGGGTTTTGAAGAAAAGGAGAGTTCCATGGCTGGGAGAAGGGAATGAATCCTAAGGCTCGACTATATCGGTGAATTGCGAAGGTGGTTCAAGTTAGGCCTTCCCTTAAAACTGTGCTCTTAGTTACTATGTTAAATCCCCTGCTAAACTGTAGACTCATCGATTGTCAGGCCATCTAGTTCCATAAACAAAATGGTCTAGTCCACTTACTTGTCATCTTCTTTGGTGACTTCTACATACAAACCAGTGATCCAGCTGGTTAGAATTTTGTCTCTGTTATTTACTAATTTGGGACCTTGAACAAATAATCTAGCTTTAGTGTTTTGTGACCCACCAATAGGTCATTGTGATAGTTAAATGAGATAGTTATATGTACAGTACTTAGCATAGACCTTAGCACGTGGTACTAGGGTAGCTCTGAATGTTATTGTTATAATGGTAGATTGTAGAGATCATTATAAACCTTCATTTTAGAATTCAAGGCAGAGAGAAAGTGGGTTGTACCTCACAGACTCAGAGCTAGTTACTTGGTTCCTGAGAGGAGCATGAACACAAGCCTCCCCATTCCTTGTTCTTCCCATGACAGACTTCTGAAAGAGAAGACAAGACCCCCATGTCAGCTTTTAAAATTATAAAATCTGTATACATGATTCAAGGATTATACAAAAAACTGGCTCAAGGCTAATGGAGAACTGAAAAGCATTTTCTATTTCAGAATTTATTATTATTCATTCTCTATTTAACAGCAAGTTTTTCCTCTTCATTTTTTCTTAAATCATAGCTTTTAATCCCTGTGACAGGTTCCAGCCAGCAAGAATTTAACCTGATTGTAACCTTGAGAACTTGGATCACATAGTAGCCTGAAAATCTTGCTTATTACCTACTAGAATCTGGGTTTCAAATACCAAAAAGAAGTTAAAATTGGGGACTTTTGAGCCTGCCTAATTCAGTACATTTAGATACAAAGCCAATATTTCAGAGCAATGTTGATATTTCCAGAGTGTCAATTTTTATAAAGTTAATAAGAGAAGTACCCTTCTGAGTCAATGGATTCGAATAACATAAGAATAACATATAAAAGGTTTGTGGTGGCTGATGTTAGGCAGACATGTAGCACTTACTTTCTTTCAGTAAAACTAGCTGAGGTAAAAAGAAAAAAGGATCTGCTACTTTGATGAGACATTAGAAACTGATAGAGCATGTTGACAGCTGTAAACTTTATGTATTCTATAAATGTATTATGTATTATGTATTATAGAAAACATGGCAAAGCATGTTTTCTAATGTTTCCACTCCCAAATGATACACAAAATATCTTGACTATAAGCACAAACAGCTTAAAACATATATTCACATGATATAAGACTTGTTTATAGGGCAGAGGAAGGGGGTTGTTGTGTGGATATGAATTCTTTAAGAGGAGAGTTTTTATCAACAAAACTGTAATATGGATAGTCTAATGTTCTTACTATATTAGCTACCCTTGTTTGAAACTTATCAATTATAGAGGACTGCTCTTAAATGAAGTAGAGCATTGTTTTCTAATCTTTCTAATGCTCAAAGCTCTCTTTATTTTTTTTATTTTATTTTAAAGATTTTATTTATTTATTTTTAGAGAGGGGAAGGGAGGGAAAAAGAGAGGGAGAGAAATATCAATGTGTGGTTGCCTCTCGCATGCCCCCTACTGGGGACCTGGCCTGCAACCCAGGCATATGCCCTGACTGGGAGTCGAACTGGTGACTCTGGTTCCCAGGCTGGTGCTCAATCCAGTGAGCCACACCAGCCAGAGCTTGTAGCTATAGTTCTTTAATTCACATTGATCTTTAGGATTTCATCATGTAAGTATACCACAATTTATTTGTGTATTTTACTGTTGATGGACATTCAGGAAGTCTTCTATATAGGGGTAGTTAGTGCTGTTTTGAACACATTTGTACATGACTTTGTTGAATGTTATGCTCACATTTCTGTTAATATATAACTGAGAGTGGCATTGCTGTGCCAGAGTGTAAACCTATGTAAGTTTAGATAGGTAGTTAACTACCAAAGAGTTTTCCAAAATGGTTGTACCAGTTTACACTCAACTGAAAATATGAGTGTAGTTGTTCCTGTCCTCACCCACATTTGGTATTTGTTTGTTTGTTTTTGTTGTTTTAGTCATAGCATTTATTCTAATCAGGTCTTAAGCATAAATATAATCAGGTCTTAAGCATATATATGGTACCTTATTGTGATTCTAATTTACATTTCTCTGCTGATAAGTGAAGTTAACACTTTTTCTTATGTTTGTTGGTCTCTGAATATCCTCTTTTAAAAAAATTGGTGTTCAAGTACAGTTGCCTCCATTTTCCCCTCATCACTCCCCTCCAACCCCAGCCATCACCACTTTCCACCATTGATCCTGCCCCCCCTCCCACTTTGGTTTTGTCCATGTGTCCTTTATAGTTGTTCCTGTAAACCCTTCACCCTTTCCTCCCCATCATCCCCTCCCACCTCTCCTCTGGTTACTGTAAGTTTGTTCTTAATTGCAATGTCTCTGGTAATATTTTGCTTGCTTTTTTTTTTTGCTGTTGTTGTTGATTAGGTTCCACTTATAGGTGAGATCATATGGTATTTGTCTTTCACTTCCTGACTTATTTCACTTAGCATAATGCTCTCCTGTTCCATCCATGCCATTGCAAAGAGTAGGAGTTCCTTCTTTCTTTCTGCTGCATAGCATTCTATCATGTGAATGTACCATAGTTTCTTGAGCATTTTCTCCAACCACAGGGGACTGAAACTAGAAACCAACCTCAAGGAAAAAACTCAAAAACACTCAAGTTCATGGAGATTGAATAGTGTGCTATTAGACAATGAATGGGTTAAGAATTAAATCAAGAAAGAAATCAAAAAGTTTCTGAAAACAATTGGTAATGAACTCACAACAGTCTAAAACCTATGGGACACAGTGAAGGCAGTCCTGACAGGGAAGTTCATAGTGATACAAGCCTACCTAAAAAAAGATAGAAACATTTCAGATAAACAACCTAACCCTGCATCTAGAAGAACTGGAGGAACAACAACAAAGACAGCCCAGAGCAAGTAGAAGGGAGGAAATAACCAAGATCAGAGCAGAATTAAATGACATAGAGACTAAAGAAATAATTCTAAGGATCAGTAAATCTAGGAGCTTATTCTTTGAAAAGATAAACCAAATCAACAAGCTTTTAAGCAGACTCATCAAGAAAAAAGTGGGGGGACCCAAATAAACACAACCAGAAATGAAAGAGGAGAGATTACAACTGATAACCACAGAAATGCAAAGGATTGGAAGAAATTACTATAAGAACTATATGTCAAGAAATTTGAAAACACTGGCTAAATGAATATCCTCTTTTATGGAGTGCCTGTTAAGTGTCTGTCCATTTCCCTACTGCATTACCTGAATTTTTCTTATTGACTTATAGGAGTTCTTTACATATTTTGGATAAAAGTCCCTTGTCATATGTGTGTATTATAAATACCATCTCCTTTTCTATATCTTGTCTTTTCATTTTCTATGTCTTCTGATTAAATTATCAATTTTAATGTCCAATTTGACAAAAAAAAACCTTATTTATGTCCAGTGGTTAGGTGTGTCCTGCTCAAAAAGTATTTTCCTGCCTCCAAGTGTATAACATTCTCCTGTTTTCTTCTAAAAGCATTATTGTTTTACCTTTCACATTTAACTCTATAATCCATCTGGAATTATTTTTTGTGTATGGTGTGAGATAGGGGCTTAAGATTCTTTATTTTCCATGAGGATATCCAGTGAGCATGCAGTGCGATGCCATCTTTATGGTAAATGGGTGACTTCATGTATGAGTCCATACTCTCTGCTCTGTTCCTTTACAACCTTTTAAAAGCAAATTGGAGTATGTGTGGGAAGTTCTTAAGATGAGGGAATTCTAGAGTGAAGTGGAATTGGTTTATCCAAGATAACCTAGGAAGCAGTATTAGGGCATTTATCCTTAAACCAGAAGTTATGTATTATCAGTAATAGAGCCAAGTTTAGTTGTCAGAACCTCTGAATTTCATACATACAGAGGATTATCTCCAAATTTTTTTGACTATACATCCTTATCAGTAAATGATGCTTGAGCATATATTTATTATTAATAAATTAATATAGTATCTATATATAGTGAACACATGTTAGTGCACCAATGTTATTCTCACTATAAAACATACTTAGAATTGAAATTAAAAAGGAAATCATTACAGCAATTGAAATTTTAATATTCCTTCCTGTACCCCTTTATCAGCCAGAATGGGCTAGGTTGTGTGTGCTGACAATCCTCAAATTTCAGTGGTTGAAAACGCCAGTTTATTTCTCTCTTGTTATATGTCTGTCATGGTTTCGCTTCCACGCTCCTCGGCACTGTTCTTTCTCTGGCACCTAGACTGATGGACCAGCCACTTTGGGAAGCTAAGGTCACAGGGGCAGAGGGAAAGAATATGGGGAACTGGCATGTACAGCTTCTGCCTAGATGTGGCACATGTCACTTCTGCTCACCTTTCATTGTCCACACAACTTGCATGTCCTCACCTAATTGCAAAGAGGAAAAATACTAACCTTGTTGTACCCAGGAGGAGAACTGGAATATTTTAGGCAGCACCAAAAACTGTCACCTCTGAAATGACTGATTCCAGAGAATACAGCCCTGGACTTACGTTTGTCGGAGCAAATGAACATGCAAAGACAAGTCCTTTTAGGTTTTCCATTCCATGTTTTTAAAACCCCTGCTGTCCTGAGAAATGAGTCTACTGCAACTACTGTTCTCCCTTGCTTAAAAACTCCTTAACGGCTCCACTGTGCACTCATGTGACCCAGACACCAAACGTGGCCTCATCTCTTGCCACTTGCACCGAGCCCCACCCATACTGACCTTTCAATTCCTTGAAGGAGACGTGTGCTACCTGCTTCTATCTTGAGTGCTTTCCTACCTTTCTTCTTATTTTTGCCTGCTTATTCTTTAACTTCGAAGTTATGTGTTTTCTCAGAGAAGTCCTCTGTGACTCCCAGGGCAGAGACAGTCTTCTCTTTGCTTACACTCTCATAATAATACTTTGTTGCTTTGCTCCAGGCAAGCTGTTCTAGTTTTTAAAGTAGATCTTTGCACTGTTATTTGTTCAATCCTTCTCTTCAGTGTGCAGGCTCCAAGTGGGCAAAGATACAGTCTGTTTTACCCACCACTGTATGCTGCTGCTGTTTAGCCCTGTTACTGGTGTATAATAGGAACTGAGTTTGGTTACAATTTTATGTTTGTGACATTTATGTAGTCTCTGTAGAGAACGTGTCTTTGACATTTACATAGTCCTTAGAGAACAATTTGATGCTGAGAACTTAATCACACAAACTGCAAATAAACTGTTGCTCTGAGCCTCTGTGCCTTGGGAAGTCTAAGAGAATCCAGAGTGAGAATGCTTTTCCCATCCTCTCTGGATTGGAATAACCCTCACCTAGATTTTCCATTATTTAAGTGGTTTTTTTCCTATTCCCATTTCCTGAGTGGTATTTTTGTGTTTAAGTTGAAAGCCCTACAGTCAGGGGATATATCCCATTTAACATAAATGACAGTAAAACTGCCCAAGCAATGAGTATAATATATAGACATCGTGAATAAATAAACAAATAAGTTGTGTGATATTAAGGTGAACTTATTTTTAAGCTTCTGAAGATGATATGGATTGCCAGAACACACTGTGATTTGTTTTTCTGATACTTTGCATCAGCAAAAGGCCATATATTAGAGGCTTGGAAAATGCTTACTACATATTTATGTCTCTCACTATTTGTCTTCATTTACCTGTGTTGTGGGAGACTTTAGTCTTTCAGTCTTTTCTGTTTCTCATTTTAGAAAGAATAACAAATTTGATCACTTTCTTGTCTGTATGTTTCATTGTGGACTGTAGGTGCTATTCTTCATTTAAAATGCAAGTGTTTAATAGAGGTGTCTCCTATCATGGTACTTTGATAGGTGGAACTGGTAGGATGACACGGACCTTGTTACCTGTAAGCCTCTGACAGTTATGTCCCCATTTTAATTCTGGAAGAGAGCCACTGCTTCCTGTCCATAAGAAGTGGGATTAAAAGGAACATGAGTAAGGATTATATTTGCAGGGCCTATTTATCAACACATGTTTATGAAGTTATCTACTTTGTGCCAGAAGCTGGGGAAACTCAGAAAGAGATGGACACTTTCTATAAGGCTTTAAATTTTTGTTTCAAATGATAACATTCTGATAAGAACTAAGTTTCACTCTTGCTAGCTATGTCAATTTTCTCACCTAGAGATGGGGATGATAAAATACCCAGCTCATAAAGTTCTTATGAAGAGCAAATAAACTAGTGCATTTAAAGCACTCATCCCAGCGCCTAGCATAAAATAAGCACTCAGTATATGTCAGCTATTATTTACCATAAGGCTTTGTCCACAGTTAACCTCTTAACTACTTATTTTCCTGTGTTTCTTCTGCTTATTTTTTCCATGTTGCCATCACAATTAAATTTCTGGAACACACATCTGATTGTGTAACAGTACCTCTTCAATACCATCTCAACTGTAAAAAAACTTTTGTGGTTTTCTGTTGTCTCAAGAAGAAAGTCTCATATGCATGGAAGGCATTTAACATCTTACCATCCGACCCTGACCTTTCTCACCAAAGCAGCTTCCGTCTTGGCCCCCCACTAGGTCGCAGCCCAGATAGGCCACACAAGTTATATTCCTCTGTCTGGTGCTCTTCCTTCTGCCTAGAATTCCTGCTATGGGCCTCAACCCCTCCTCTCACCCTCAACCTGAACAAACAGTTCTCTATGGCAATTCAAAGATTCCTCTGATTCTTCCCAGACATAATTTCTTAAAATTTTTATTTATTGATTTGAGAGAGAGAGAGAGAGGGAGAAACAGAGAAACATCAATTTGTTGTTCTTCTTATGTATGCATTCATTGGTTGATTCTTGTTTGTGCCCTGACTTGGAATCAAACCCGCAACCTTGGCATATCAGAATGCTCTAACCAACTGAACTACCCAGCCAGGGCCCCAGACACAATTTTTTGATCCTTGTTACTTATATCTCTTTAACATTTGTCATGTTATTACAAGTAACTACGTGTGTCTTGCTTTCCCACTGGCTTGTGAGTTCCTTGAGAGCAGAGACCATAACTTTATCAGTGTGTCGCTAGAACTGGCCCACACACAGTACAGATATTGAAAAAAATGGATTGAGAGTTGGTTTAATTTTGTTTTGATTTCAATGTGTTTTTTATTATTCTAGGTTCTGGGCCTTGTTCAAAATATGAGTGTTTTTCAGTGTCCAAAATGTAAACACAGAACTCATATTTTTGGTGCTGATGGTGCAAGGAAACTAGCACAGGTCCTTGATCTTGATGTTCTAGGTAAGACCATGGAATATTCTTTTGCAAACGAAAGGGTAGAAGGGAAAATAGAAATCGGGCATGGTGATGAAGGATGTCTCAGAAAATGATACATTTCTTTCCGCTTTGTGTTTTAAATTTAGTGCAGTTCTATGTGCTAAACTTTCCTTGGCTTTTTATATTTCATTAGTGGAAGACTTTTTAAAAGGAGGTTGTTCTGCCAACGTTGATGCCTTTTGCTATTGATAGAACTACATTTATAACTTGAATTTGAAAACAGAGTTTTGAGGTCTGAAGCCCGTATTTTAAATAATGGTCATCAGTTTGCAAAGTTGGGAGCACAGCTCTCAGTATAAACGGTATAGACGCAAGTACCCGTTCACTACATTGTGGCAGCCTTTGGAGGAGTCACTTCTTCGTGCGTGTGAAAAAAATGCCTTCCTGATCAGTTCTGAATCTATCAGTGCTTCTGCTCTAGACACACAGTATTTTCTGTTTTCTTAATCTTTTTACATGTGTTTGCCATGTCTATTAAATATGGCACCTGAAATTTACATTGTATATACTGTTCATGTTATTGAATTGAAGGGCTAATTAGTGTTATGAGGAGAAATGAAGTCATGTGTAAAGTGAGCAAAACATAGATTTTGGATAAAACCTTATTTTTAAACAAAATCCACAAACAACTTACTGAACTTTCTAGGAAACATGTTTTGATATTCTACTTATTGAATAAGTTTTTGTTCTGGGGAAAGGCAAATGTTAGATGCTGGGTAAGGGGGCCTTAGAGTGAATTATTAGTTTTAGGTAGTTTACAATTAAGATCCCTTAGAGAACAAGGAATTTCAAAACATTTTCTATTATAATTACATTTCTAAAAGTTGGTGTTAAATTGTTATTATTCATTTGTACTGTAGCAAAACCCACAATACCAGGTGAAACTAATCATATATTTTGATGCATTGCTATAATTATAGTCGCTAATTATATTCTGCAACTGTTTTTTCATTTAACCTAGAAAGTTCAGTTTCTTAAATCTGCATAATAACATAACAGATTGACATTCACTTATGTAGTAAAGTAAATGTGTAATTATAATGGCATTATTGAATTACATTGACTATTATAATTCCCTAATTTATAAATGTGCATGTGATTTTGTGAGTCACTGATTTAGAATTTAAAACATGTCTCCTAGAGAAACAATTTTACATATGGAAGTTACTTTTTAACTAACAGCTCACAGATGTAGAGTTACCCTAAAAAAGTGTCAGCAACACTGATTACTAATCACAAAACTGAGTAGTGCTCTACAGACTGCTCTACAGACTGCTGTATCTGACAGTGTTATGGGAAAAATAACTCAGGGCACATCTCCTTTTAATGCAGTCCTGGGGGCCCAGAGGTAACTCCCATGAACTGAGCTGGAGCAGGAGCTCTGATACTGAAGAGGCTGAAATTGGAAATTAGGAACTGAAATAAAAGAAAACGCGCTCACAGCTATGGCCTCCTAACTGGTAGAAGCCCCCAGGGACCTTTATTTGTCTTACACTGACTGGCTGGCTGGCTGACTGGCTGGCTCAGTTTATTTCATCCATTGGACTGTGTTTTAAATTTAGTAAAATGGCTCTTCAGAACTTTATCCATATTTATCTACATGGACAGTTTAGGCATGGAAGTTAAGGTCCCGGTCATCTCCCAGAGACCCCTTTAACTCGTGTCTGAAACAGGCCCTCCTTGCCCTCAGACCTTGCCCGTCACAGACACTTCTCAAGGCCAGGCTGCAGCTCACGCACCCTCCGCACCTTCACTCCTTCTTATCCTTCTCTGTGTACGCTCTGAGCTCTCTGCCGCTCTCACTGTGCCGTCTATTTTCTAACAAGGTTTTTTTTCCCTGCGCTTCTGTGCTGATGGCAGGATTATGAAATTCTGGAGGGCAAAAATGATGTCAACGGGTAGCTGTATAAAGGAGAAGGTTAGGGCCATTCATAAATCAAGAAAAAAAGCTTCATGAGTTTCTAAGTCTTTTCTATAGCATATTCCCCTGCTGCCCCATGCGACAGCTCCCTCCAGTCTTAATTTGTTCTGTAGAACAGATGTCAGATTTACTGAAAAGGTAATCTTTAAAAGGTTACTGAAATATTCATGTATTTTGTCATTAGGCTATTGAACATTTTGGAAAGACTTAAAGAGTTGGTTAAGATTTCAAATTTTGCTGACAGAATATAAAACATCTATTTCTCCATGTACTTCATAATATAAATTATAGTAGGTTTATGATTTTGTAACATACACTTCTGCATTATTTGCATTGCCTAGCATGGTGCTCAGTGACTTGTTTATATAAAAACACACACATGCACGTTTCAATAACTTTTCTTGGATTTGGAGTGGTGCTAAGAATGCTGAGGACCACAAGTCAACTCTTCTACTTAAGACTCCATTTACAGCGTTTTAAATCTCAGCCCTTTGAAAGCCTTTACTTGTGATGACATGGTGGAAAAAGTCAACTGGATGGTGAATCAGAGCATTTTCCCCTAAATTGAACTACCTGATAGTAATATATCATCAGGAAAGGCACACATCCCTTAGACCTCAAGTCTGTGTATTGGAGATTCTTATATACATCCCAAGATCTCACCAGACTCACAAGTTATAATGCTATAAAGATGAATGTATAATAAAAGTTATCCTATCGGATAAAGAAGCAGAAAGTTGAGATAACAGTTCTGGCCTACTTTTCAACAGTTCTCTGGCTTACTCACCTGCCAGCATGAGGAAGATTATGTTGTTGAACTTTTTTTTTTACTACTTTGCCCCTCCATCTCTTCCTCTTCAGTTTCCTCTTATTATGTGATATGATGTGTCTATATCAGGTATTACAGGTACAAATAATTTACAGATGTCCTAGCCATTTCTTGCTGGGAGATCTCCAGCAAAGACTAAATCAGAGGCCTTATCCTGGAAGGGGCTGACTCATTGTTTGTTTATATATATATATATATATATATATATATATATATATATATATATATATATCATTGCACTACACTCAAATGGAATATTTTGCTCCTAATTTTCATTTAAAATTCCTTTTCTTTCAGAGATTTAGCGATTTTAGGATAATTGTAACTCAAGTTGATTTGAATCAATTTAGTTTAGATTTTGTTTCTTTCTGAAGTTCACGTAGTGAAATTCCAAACGCCAATATAAGGTTTTGTCATGCTAATGGACATCTGATGGACTCTTTTAGGAGACATTCCCCTACATCTTAATATAAGGGAAGCTTCAGACACAGGCCAGCCAATTGTATTTTCACAGCCTGAAAGTGATGAGGTAAGTGATATTTTTAAATATTTATTTTAATTTCTTCCAGGATATATATTTTGATATATAGGAAGGAGGTTAGGATGATCAAGTTCATCTATTTGTAATGTATGTATTAAACAAAGATTGGTTAACTTATACAAAGCATTTTCAGGTACCATTTTATTTATTTTGTTTGTTCATTTATATTATTGACATTATTACAAATGTTCCCTATTTCCCCCCCTCCCTCCGCACCTTCATGCAGCTCCCTGCTTTCCTCCAACCTTCACCACACTGTTGTCTGTGTCCATGGGCTATGCGTGACGTTCTTTAGCTAATCTCTTCACCTTTTATCCAGTCCCCCCTCCCCTCGGACATCCACCAGTTTGTTACTATTTTATATGGTGGGTGTACCAGGGCTGGCCCTGAATTATCAGCTGAACAAGTTCACCTACAAAGAATCATCATCTAACCAGTTTTCTCCTAAAAAACATGAACAATGAGAGCTTGTAGAATTCTTGTCTTGCTGGCTGTCAATATTTACTTGCCCAAAGTTATTAGGAACCTTGGTTCTCGAACTTAATTTATTCTGGAAAAAAACTGTTAGAGGAGAAATTTGTTTGAAAACCAAATCTCCTTTGTTGCCTGAGACACACATGACTGATCATACAGGTGTCAGTGTGAAAGGGTTGTTGGGTAGAGAACCGAGACCTGATTGTTAGACAAGTGAGACATTTTTTTCCAAAAACAACTTGGTGGGGAACTGAATTGTTTGAGAACCAAGACATTCAAGAACTGAGGTTTGATTGTATCCTATCTCAGTCCAGCTGATTGTTGGAAGAAGAAAGCCTAATGTAAAAGAAAATGAGTTGGATATAGGGAAGCTGTATAAACCATTAGAGATGAGATTTTCACTGCATTTCATTTAATAAATATGATTGAGGAGGTAAGGTGGAAAAACCAGTAGTGTTTCATTAGGGGTACCATTGATAAATTTTCAAGTTATGAAGCTTTACAACTTTAAGCCTAAAATATTTCTATTTTACTTTCTATAAAATAGAAGTAATATCAATCATATATATATATATATCTTTTTCCTAAGTAGCACTTGTTATTCAAGTTAGAAACTTAGCCATCGACTGGTACATCAGTTGTGATGTGGTTTTCATGCTCATTTGCTGAACAGTCCTAATCAATCTTCTGATAGTTTCTCTCTGGTTGTTTTTAGCTAATGAGTATAGCTTTATAGTGCTGTTATTTTGCTTTTGTCTCTTTTTAAAATTATAGTTAACATACAATATCGTATTAGTTTCAAGTGCACAGCGTAGTGATTCAGCATCTATATAACATGTGAAGTGATCACCACAGCAGTTCTAGTACCCTTCAGTTACCATTCAAGGTTATCACAACATCATTGACTAGATTCCCCATGCTACATGTTACATGCTGTGACTTATTTATTTATAACTGGAAATTTGTACTTCTTAATCCCCTTCATCTTTTTATCCATCACCCCACCCCTCTTCCCTCTGGCATTTACCAGTTTGTTCTCTGTATCTGTGAATCTGTTTCTGTTTGTTTTGCTTGCTCATTTGCTATGGCATTTGTCTTTCTCTGTTTAACTTATTTTGCTTAGCATAATACTGTCTAGGACCATTCATGTTTTCACAAATGGCAAGATTTTAATTCTTTTTATGGCTGAATAATAATATTTCATTTTTTATATGTTATATAGTCACATATATATTATACACACACACACGCAACATATAGTCTCACATCTTCTTTATCCATTCATCTGTCAATAGATACCTGGGTTACTTCCATATCTTGGCCATTGTAAATAATGGCCAAGAACATAAGGGTACATACATCATTTCAAATTAGTGTTTTTGATTTCAACAGGTAAATGCCCAAAAGTGGAATTGCTGGTTTCTAATGGTAGTTCTATTTTTAATTTTTTAAGGAATCTTCATTCTGTTTTCCATAGTGGCTACACCAGTTTATAATCCCACCAACAATGTATGAGGTTTCCCTTTTTCCACATCCTTGCCAACACTTGCTATTTGTTGTCATTTGATGATAACCGTTGTGACAGGAGGTATGAGGTGATACCTCAGCATGGTCTTGATTTGTAGTGATGTTAGTGATGTTGAGCATGCTTTCATATGTCTATTGACCTTCTGTATGTCTCTTTGGAGAAATGTCTATTCAGGCCTTCTGCCCATTTTTAAATTGGATTATTTATTGTTTTGATGTTGAGTTTTATGAGTTCTTTATGTATTTTGGATATTAACCCCTTATCAGATATAGCATTTGTAAATATCCTCAATTCAGTAGGTTTTCTTTCATTTTGTTTATGGTTTCCTTTGCTGTGCAAAAGCTTTTTAGCTTGATGTAGCCTATTTGCTTATTTTTTGCTTTTATTGCTCTTGCCTGAGGAGACATACCCAAAAATATATTGCTAAGGCCTGTGTCAAAGAGTTTAGTGCCTTTGTTTTCTTCTAGGAGTTTTATAGATTCAGGTCTTACATTTAAGTCTTTAATCCATTTGAGCTTATTTTGTATGTGATGTAAGAGAGCAGTCTAGTTTCATTTTTTTTTACATGTATCTGTCCAGCTTTCCCATCACTATTCATTGAAATGACTGTCTTTTCTCCATTGTATATTCTTTTTTATTGTATTCTTTCAATTGCCATTTAACCCCCTTATACCCCCCTCTCCCCTGCAATCACCACACTGTTGTCTATGTCCATCATGAGTCCTTTTACCTTTTTGCTTGATCCCTCTATCCCCTAAACTTCCCCCCTGCATTAGCTGTCATCCTGCTCTTTATCTATGAGTCTGTCTCTATTTTGTTTGTTAGCTTGGTTTATTCATTATATTCCACAAATGAATGAAATCATGTGGTACTTGTCCTTCTCTGACTGGCTTATTTCACTTAGCATAATGTTCTCCTGGTCCATCCATGATGTTCTTGCCTCCTCTGTCATAGATTAATTGACCATATCAATGTGGGTTTATTATAGGTCTCTGTATTCTGTTTCATTGATCCATGTGTCTGTTTTTGTGCCAGTACCATACTGTTTTGATTACTATAGCTTTATAGTATAGTTTGAAATCAGGGAGTATAATACCTCCAACTTCGTTCTTCTTTCTCAAGATTGCTTTGTCTATTCAGGGTCCTTTTTGGTTCTTTATAAAGTACCACTATTTTGTCCATCTGTAGCTACTACCTCTTTCATTCTAGTTTGCTTCTGCTAATCTTGTGTGAACTGGAAAATAAGAGAGCCAAGACTGGTTCTCTTTGTTCTCTTTATTCACAACTCTTTGTGAATAAAGTAAAAGTAAATTGAAAGTCAGGAGTCTAGGATAAATAAAGTAGATTTATTTTGAGTTGTCCCTTTCAGAGGCCCAGGATTCCTTTCCCTTTCTGAAGAGGTGACAGTTACAGCACAGGTGATTGAGTTGCTGGGAATATGATCTCTGAGAAAATACAGTGTAGCACTTATCATTGTTTTTCTTTTCTCTTTCAGGTAATAAATGTTACATTTCCTTTTCTGTCTTTTCTTAGAAATCTTTCATATAAGCAAAAACCATAACCCTTTATTTCTTTCATAATTAAAGTCTGGCAATCCCACCTACAAATGTACTTTATGCAGTGAATGAAAAGTATGAAAATCGAGAGTTTTTAAAAATTACACACTTTTAAATGCCTCCTGAGAACAGACTATTTAAAGCCATTCTGTGGTGATTCTGATGAATAAGATTAATTACTTGCTAGTGTATTTCATTTGAGTTTAAATTTTTAAATATTTTTCTATGCTTTTTTCCTTTGAGATTTTCCAAAAGCAAGGAACATTTTGAGCAAGTAAAAGGAATGTAATATAAGAAAGAACATAGAGCAACTATCAAAAGATAATATGATTTTAAATTCCTAAACAGCAGTGTTTGTGGAGTTTTTTGTAGTTATATATATATTTTTAATCTGCTCTGCATTAACATTAGAACTGTTGTTTTCTTTTAAGATTTTATTCATTTATTTTTAGAGAGAGGGGAAGGGAGGGAGAAAGAAAGAGAGATAAACAGCAGTGTGAGAGAATCACCAATTGGTTGCCTTTCACACACCCCTAGTTGGCAACCTGGCCCACAACCCAGGCATGTGCCCTGACTGGGAATCAAACTGGCGACCTTTCAGTTCACAGGCTGGTGCTCAATCCACTGAGCCACGCCAACCAGAGCTAGACCTATTATTTTACTATCGTTGGGTGACATTTATGGGAATGTGAACAGCCTAACCTTTTGTAGTTAAAGCTAGATTTGATTTGGTGAGGTGTGCTATAAGACAGTCCTGGTCAAAGACTTTCAAATATAAGTAGAAAATGTATTATCTTATAATTTCTAAATTATTACTTCATAGTCTTAATATGAAACAACTGTATATGATAAATTAGAGCTTTGATTCTTTAAAATAAAAGACAAAGGATCAAAGCCCTTTATAAAACTCCTTGTACTTTGGGTGCCATCCAGTTCCTTGTTAATGGTAGAGCAGACAAATAAGATCCAGCTGTTACGACTTCGGCCTCAGGACAGCCCAATAAAAGACTCTGAATAGGTGAGAAGGGTTAGTCTGTGTAGAGTTGAGTTGATGAGAAAGAGAGTATTAATAGTTTGAGAAACCTAATCAATAAATTATATTTTTATATGTAATGTGTATGTGTGTGCTTTTGCTGGTTACAGATCAAACTAAAAGGGGAATTTAATGTACTTATTCCTCGATAGAGAAGAGTACTCAAAAGAACATGTTAATGTGGGTCCTTCCATGAGACAGTAAATTACTTTAGGACAGAATCGTAATAATGACCACTGATATTTATTATATGCTTCTTCTGTGCCAGTACTTCACATATTTTTAAAATTTTTTTGTCACTTTTAAAAGATTTTATTTATTTATTTATTTTTAGAGACGGGGAAGTGAAGGAGAAAGAGAGGGAGAAAAACATCAATGTGTGGTTGCCACTCATGTGCCCCTACTGGGGACCTGGCCTGCAACCCAGGCATGTGCCCTGACTGGGAATCGAACCGGCAATCCTTTGGTTCACAGGCCGGTGCTCAATCCACTGAGCCATACCAACCAGGGAGTACTTCACATATTTTATTCTTAATTAATATTCCCCAAAGTCCGTTGAGGTAGATACTATCGTTATAATCATTTTACAAATGTGGAAACTGAGTCTAGAAGGGATAAATAACTTGCCCAGGGTCATAGAGCTAGTAAGTATATAGTAGAGCTATGATTTTAAATCATGCCTGTCTGACTTAAAGGCCCCAACTCTTTACCAGAGAGCTTTTATATAATTAAATCTCACAGATTTCCCCAAACAGTGCCTGTTTGTGTGTGTAACACACCAAGCAAAAAAAAAAAATGTATTTTATGAAATGATACTGCTTTGGTTTAAAAAATTCAATCTCAACAGTTTTGTAGAAATTGAACTGTTAAACTAAGCACTTTTAGTGGTTTCTCAGCAAATGACAATCTAAGCATCACTTTGACTGTCAGATATTGAAAGTTTAAGCTTGGAAATTGTCCATTAAAAAGCAAAGGTTACATATAGCACATTTGTTCATCCTGGAATCATTCAGTATTTTGTGTCATCTGATAGGTATGTCCCTAATTTAACATAAGTATGAATAAAAGATTATAGAATGATGACCTTGTCTCAACTTGCCTTAGTGAACTTCAAATTTCCTCAGAAAGTGTTAGGCTTAAATACCTAGAGAAGATACTAGGAGATTAAAAAGACATTCATAATGATGCACAGCTGAAAATCAGCATATTAGAGTTAAGAGAAATATTTCTTTATAAAGTCCATGCTATTTCCATTTCTAAACAACTTTATTGTTTCTATTATTACAGGGACTAAAACCAATTGTAGACAAAGCATTACAACTATAATTACTTGTATGTTGATTTACTGTTTCATATGTGATGTAGTAGAAGGAGCTGTATTTGGAGTCAGCTGGACCCAGATTTGAATGTTTCCCAAGCCCACTGACTTTGTGACTGTGAGCAGCAACGGCCTGTTTCTTCATTCTGGCTGAGCCCACGGGGCTTACGCAAGTGGGGTGACTCTTGTGAAGTCCTTTGTGATGCTCATTTAAAAAAAAAAAGTACTTATCTGTGTTGTGAGAGCTAGTTTTTTAATGAACTCAAATGAAATTTTGACACTTTTCTGGTAAAAATAAAGCATAATTCGTATGTTAGGGTTCAAGCATAGTTTTTTTTTTAATCCTCACCTGAGGATATATTTTCTTATTATTGATTTCTAGAGAGAGAGGAAGGAAGATGGAAAGAGAGAGAGAGTGCCATTGATGTGAGAAACATTGATTGGCTGTCTCTCTCATGTGCCCTGACTGAGGATCAAACCTACAACCTGCTATGTACCCTGACTGGGAATTGAACCCACAACCTTTTGGTGTATGGGATGATGCTCCAACCAACTCAGCCACCCAGCCAGGGCTCTAGCATAGTTTTTTCTTTTTGTTTTTTTACTGAAGATGTGTAAGACACACTTAAAGCATTTCATCAAGTCAGGTGAGCAGACCTCAAACAGATCTTTACCATGCAGAGTCAAGAAGTCGGACAGCTCATCTCACACTAGCTGTAAAGCTTCTGACAAGATGCTTTACCTTTCTGGTTTTGGCTTCCTCATCTGTAGATTGAGGATAATGACAGGATTTATCACTTAGGGTAGCTGTAAAGAAAAATGAAATAATAGTAGGCAAATATTAAGTACTTAAGTGTTAGCTATTATTAGTAGTAGCATATACTCAAATCTAAGTATAGAAATGTAAAATTAACGGTTTGTAGAAATTAGTGGTTTTAAGAAGTCTTACTATTGTATCTTGAAGTTACTTTTATAGATAAAATAGAAGAAATAAGTAGTATTTACATTGCAATTGTTTAAAACTCTTCAAATACAAATATGATGACCATCGTCCTAACTGGGCTGTGGGTACCGGGTTAGTCTGTGGCCCACTCGGCGGCCTGGGGCCCGCTCTCATGTTTCACTGCACCGGGCGTGCCAGAGGTGAAGAGTGTCACGACTGACCCCACAGTCCCCAAAACTCGCCAGGTGAAGGAGGCGCCAGATGCTTGGTGCTGGTATGAGGTGCCACTCTCAGAGGGAGTAAAGAAAATGCTTCCCAGAGACGAACTGCAGGG
Source organism: Anoura caudifer (assembly GCA_004027475.1). NCBI lineage: Eukaryota > Metazoa > Chordata > Mammalia > Chiroptera > Phyllostomidae > Anoura > Anoura caudifer. The sequence continues at coordinate 36,384 of PVKU01001150.1, forward strand.
CGATAAATAATGGTCGTCTTCAAAATGACTCACAGTTCTATGCCAAAGAAGTTTGGGCAGTATCTAACTCACGATATTATTTTGTCAGAAGAGGAAGGTGTAATTTTTCTGCAGTTAGACTAGGTTGCTAGTTTGCTGACGTGGGCATTAGACTTTGAAAAACAGTAACTGCTACTACTAAATACTTTCTTCAGAAAGTCCAAATACTCTAAAACTCGTTCTTCTTGCCCTACCTGCAGTGTATACAGCAGTACCTTGTCACTCCTGAATTTTTTCAACTCAGTCGGCCTTTTTACTATTAAATTCAGTGGACGGCTGCGGCAAACAGTTCACTAGTCATCTGATGTGCCCTAGGGAGACGTGTAGGACAAACTTCCTGTTCTTTTCCAGGCCAAAGCTTACCTGGGGGTGGCCGCAGAAGTGGTGAGAAGACTGCCACCGCCTCCGCAGTGATTCCCCGCGTCCTGGAAACTTACCTGCTTCACGGCAGCGGGAAGACCTTTAGAAAGCAGCAGTGCGGTGGTACAACCTACGGAAATAATGGCAATCATAGTTGTTTTGTTGTATTTCTAAGGAAATAATGTCTTATTTTCAGATTTGATTTGCTAAGCAACTACTCGCAAATGAAGTTTTTACATATCAATGCTAACTGCTACATTTAGGAGTTTTTTGAAAGCTGATGTGTACCAACTGCACAGAACTGCATTTTATTTTGTTGAACTACCCTTTGAAGAATCATGAGTTTATATTACAAGCTCAACTTTCAATTCAGGAGAGAAATGTACTTCTTTTGCAGAACTACAGAGCTAGTCATTTAAAGGATTTGCTAAATTTGTGTAAGAACATAAGTGTGATGACCCTCCATCTGGCAGTTTGGAGTTGGGGTTTGAATCCTGCCTCTAATACTATCTTGAACACAGTCTTAACATCGATTAAACCTGTGTTCCTCATCTGGACCAGACTCCACCTTAGACTTAATGAATCTGAATCTCTGGGGATAGGGTCTGGACATGTGTGTTTTTAACAAGGTCCTAATGATTTGGATGAATCTTAGGATGGCAATAATAGTAATAAGAGCTAACATTTATGATGTGTTTTCTTGTGTCCTTATAGTTAATCTTCCAATTGGATGAGTGGGGTGCTGTTGCTATCTCTATTTTACAGATGAGGAAACTGAGTTATAGGCAAGTTAAGTGTCTTACTGAGCGAGGGTTACTATTTTAACAAGATGGAGCTGGGCTTTAAACCTGGGCAGTTGGATACTGGATCCCTCCTTTTGCACATGGGGCATTTGTTTATGTCAAAAGGGGGATATAGTATTCAGCATTATCTCAAACTTGACCATGAAACTCCCTATCCCTACCCCCACCTTTTAGAAGGAGTTCATTTTCAAAGAGAATACTTTGAAAAACGTATCTTATCCAGTTGAGGCTCAGAGAGAGGGGGGCGTCCCTAGGTCAGGTAGCAAGATAGTTGTGAGGCTGCAAGTACTGATGACTCATTAGTTAACCCTCATACACGTAAGTGCTCTATGGCCTTTGGCAGCTGCCTTGACATCCTTTACTCTGTAGTTAAGCAGCCAGAAAGTTAGGCAAAGAGTTACATGTCATTCTAAACATGTTTTCCCACACTTATGTTCACATGGTTATTTATAGCAGCTTTATTTGTAAGAGCCAAAACAATGCAGAGTTTTTCAGTGGGTGAATGGTTAAACAAACTATGGTATATCCATCCTGTGGAATACTACTCAGCAGTAATAAAGAACAAACTTGGATACATGCTACAACCTGAGTAAATTCCGGAGAATTATAGTGAATAAAAAAAGTGAATCCCCAAAAGTTAATGTGTCCTGATTCCATTTATATAGCATTCTTGAAATGACAAAATTGTAGAAGTGGAGAACAAATTAGTGGTTTCTGGGGGTTACGGAAGGGGTTGGGTGGTTGGGGATTGTGTGTGTCTATAAAAGGGCAGCACTGGGGATCCTCATGACGAGGGAAAGACTGTACTGGTGTTAGTACCTTGGTTGTGGAGTGTTCTATAGTTTTGCAAGACGTACCATTGGAGGAAATTGGGTAAAGGGCACAATGGAATGAATCTCTCTGTATTAGTTTTTTATAATTATCTGTGAATCCATAATTATTTAAAAATAAAAATGAAAGTTTAATAAAAATAAATAACATGTGCTTCTGTGTCTGAACTGAATGTCCTGGAACAAATTACCCATGCTAATTAAAATCACAAATAGAAGTATTTGTGGACACATAGTAATCATTATTCATCACTCCAAGAAGTAAGTAATCACTTTAAGTTTTTTGTGTTTTTATTTTTGGGGGGAGGGAGGCCAATACAGAGCACTTCTTAAAAAAAGCAAGTATTTGGACCAAGCTTAACTTTACCTGGAAAAAGAATGATTTAAATAAGCTTTAGAGGCCCTTAAAGTTGTGAGTCATAATTTAATACATCTTTTGGGGAACGGGAAAGACAGTCTTTACTCATAAATACGTGACTTAGAGAAGATCCACATATACAATCACCTGTTCCCCTCTCCTTCTCCCTCATCACTAGTTTCTGCAGCTGCTTCCAGGAAAGCCACTGCAAAGATGGGGGTTGGCGCATATAAGAGTTCAGAAGTGGAGGAAGGACAAGTTGCTGTAAGAGCAAGAAGGAAGTTTATTCTAAAATTTTGCCCATGGCAGCCTTTGCTAAGCTTCAGAGAGTTGACTTCAAAGACAGACTAGTAAGCAAAGCTAATCTGCCTGTTGTTAAGGGGAATATTTATTGCTCATTCTTCATATTTCCATGGAGTTTAGAGAGAATTTCCACCTCACTATCCAGGAGGGAAAGGCAAGCTCCCCAGTTCACTCCATTCCAGGAGAAGGGGGTGACTCATTTTCTGGGTAAATTTCTTCCTGTCTGCATTTCCTCAATTTCAGCCAAATCCCAAGCTTTCTGAGGAAACCTACAGGGAAACCTGAATTCCACTCCTGCCTCAGACTTGGGTGGGCAAGTCATTCTTCTAATTTAGGGGTAGGGTATTTGGTAACCCATGTGGTCACATATCTTCTATTCCAACTATTTATCAAGCTATATTAAAGCTATTTTTTTTTACCTTTGTCTGAATTCTGTGTCTCTCAGTTCTAAACAGAGGAAAGTATCCCACAACCATATGCCATGAAAACACAAAATATTCTCTTTCAAGAATCTTATAAACTTCAAACCAAAGAGCATATTAGAGTTCAGTGTATCTGAAGTACCTCTAGTAAAAAATAAGTTTATCAACGACCAGAAGATAATTTGGAGGGATGTGGTGTGAGGTGATTATGAAGTGCACACATACAAATAAAAAGCACAGAAGACAAATATATAGTCAGTTATTATCTACAAAGGGAACACCCACGTAGCGACCCACCAGGTGAAGAAGTGGAGCACTGCCAGCATCTGAGGAGCCCCTGCGTTCTCCTTCACAATCCTCCTCCTCCTGCCCTTGCAAAATTCACCACGTACTGAGGTTTGATCGCCTGAGCCGGTGCCCTTAAACATTATGGTTGTGCCAATATTTTCAGATGTATGTTAAATGGAATTATACAGTATTTTGCTCTTTATTAACTGTGTCTATTTGGTTCCATATTGATTGCTTTTCTATGTTTCTGAGATCCATGTCTAGTTTTGCAGGTAGCTGTGATTTGTTCCTATTCTTTTCTGCACAATGTTCCATTGTTTGCATACACAACTCGCCCATTCCACTGTAGATGGATGTTTGGATTGATTTTAATGTTTTGCTATTACAAATAATGCTGCTCTGAACATTCTTGTACATATTTTCTTTATGTTTATGGGCTTGAATTTCTGCTGAGTTATTTCTGGGAATGAACATCCTGGGAGTTGCTTAGTGATATCTCCTTGTGGTTTTAACTTTCATCTCCTGATTACAAATGAATTTGGGCACTTTTGCTTACATTTGTTGGCTAATTAGATACCCTTTTTTGTGTAGTGTCAAGTCAAATTCCTAACCCATTTTTCTATCATGTTGTTAGAGAAAATGTATATTTTTATATTCTTAATACGAATCCTGTCAGTTTTTTGTGTTGCAAATACCTTTTCCACTCTGTGACTTGTCTTTCACTGTCTTAATAGCGTCTTTTGATAAACAAAGGATCTTAATTTTAATGTACTCAAATTTATCATTTTTAACTATTATACTTATTGATTTTTGTGCAGTGTCCAAAGCATGAAGAGATTGTTCCATATTAACTTCTAGATGTCATAGAATTGTTTTGCCTTTTACATTTAGTTTACAATCCAGCTGGAATTATGCATCGGTTATTAGGCGAGGTAAGCTTTAAGCTTCTGTTTTTGTCTCTGTGGCTATCTCATTGTCTCAGTACCGCTGGACCTGTTTTCTCCTTCACTGTTTTGCAGTATCACCTTTATTGTAATGTCTGTGTTTCTATGGGTCTGTTCCTGAGTGTTCTGTTCTGTTTCATTGGTTTACTTGTCTGTTTTTGCAACTTAAGCACAAAGTAATACAAGAGGGATTTGAAGCCAGTAATGCATGAAGGTAACCATAACAACAATGCCTAAACAAGGTAACTCCTAGCCAATTCAACTCAAGCCTGCACATTAAGTTCTAGAAAAAGAAGAGGCATGCCCATATTTAGCCATAAATGCTATTTATCTTAGTTCCTACTCTCTTGCTCACAATAGCCAGTATTTAGTTTAAAAATAATAGGACATAAAAAGCAAGAAAATCAACCCCTTATCAAGAGACAAAGCATTCCAGAGAACTCGACAGAGATGACTCAGATGTTGGTACTGTCAGATAAGGAATTTTAAAATGGCTATGTTAAAGGGTCTAATGGAGAAAGTAGATAATAATATGTTAAAGGGTCTAATGGAGAAGGTGGATAACATGCTTCATTAAATGAGGAACTTCACAAAGAGACAGAAACCATAAGAACAAGTAAAATAGAAATGCTAGAAATTAAAAAAATGCAGTAACATGAAAGACGCCTTTGGGCTCATCAGTAAACAATACAAATGAAGAAAGAATTGATGCGCTTGAAGACAGGTAAACAGGAGTTACCCAAATTGAAGCACAAACAGAATGAAGAGTTTAACACACAGACACACACACAGGGGATAAATAGACATGATAAGAAGAGGGGAACTATTGGGACACACAAAATATTTAAAGAAATAACTGCTAAGAAGTCTAAATAAAACAAAAGATATTAAACCAGGGAATTTACAAAGCTCAGAAAGCCTCAAGCAGGATTTTAAAAACCTAGTTATATAATATTAAAACCAATGGAAAAACAAAAATGAGAAAGTCTTGAGGCAGTAAGTGGAAAAATTCACATTAAATACAACAAAAATAAGAATATGACTTAAATACAGATCTGTATGTCATATGCAGACCCACTGTGTATAACTCAAAACAATGGGGGAACATCTTTAAGATGATGAAATTAAAAAACAACTGTAGATCCTAGAGTTCTATACCAATGAAAATAACATTCAAAACAATTTTCTTTCAGACCAAAGCTGAGAGAATTCATTAATATCAGACTATATTACAGTACACTATAGGAAATTCTTTAGCCAGAAGGAATACCATTTTTTGTCTATCCAAAAAATGAAGATCTCTGAAAAAAATTCAAATTAATAGTATTTTTGATCACTGTTAAAAGTAATCAGTTAACTAAATACAAAATAATAGCAATATATTATGGATTTATATATAAAAGTAAAATATATGCCAACAATAACACAAAGGATGAGGGGGATACTATTGTAAGGTTCTTACCCTATGCTAGAAATAGTATATTATTTGAAAGAACATTGTGATTAATTAAAGCCAAACATTGTAAATTTCTAACAACTACTAATATTTTTTAAATAGTTTAATAATAAGCCAGTAGTAGAGAGAAAATGGAATCCCATATACTTAATCCAAAGCAAGGAGAAATAGAAGTATAAAAGGAACAAAGAACAAGTAGAACAAATAAAAAACAGCTAGCAAGATGGCAGATTTTTAAAATCCAAACATTGATAATTACAATGAATGTCAGTGTCCAAAACATGCTAATTAAAACATTGTCAGAATGGGTAAAAAAATAAGACTCAACTATATGCTGTCTAAAGAAAATTCATTTAAAAGATAAATAGGTTAAAAATATAGAAAAGATATACAATGTAAAGATTAATCAAAAGAAAGGTAGAGTGCCTAGAATATCAGGCACAGTAGACTTAAGAATAAGGGACACTAACTACCAAAGCTCACTCAAGAGGAAATAGATAACCTGCATAGTCATAAGTCACCTAAATGTAATTCATAGTTAAGAATCAACAAAGCAAACTCCAGCCCCAGATGCCATCACAGTGAAATCTACCAATATTTAAGGAAAACGTAATGACAGTTCTGCACAAACTTTTCCAAAACCTGGAAGAAGTAGCAGAATTACCCTAGTACCCAAACCCAACAAAGACAGTCCAAGAAGACTACATAGCAATACTCTGTATCAGTCTAGATTCAGAAATCCTCAGCATTTATTATTTAATTGAATTATCCTGGGAATGCAAGGTTGGTTCAAAATTTGAAAATCAGTGTAAACACTGATTAAACAAGAAACAGACTGAAGAAATACAGACTAAGGAAGAAAACCATGTTTATCTTAACAGAAGTGGAAAAAGCATATGACAGTTCAACAGTTACAATAAAAGTCCTCAGCAAACTAAGAATAAAACACAAATTTTTCAAGTTGATAAAAAGCATCTGGAAAAAGCACCTGACATCATAACTAATAGGGAAAGACTGATTACTTTCCTCCTAAGACTGGGAACAAGGCAAGGTTGTCCAAGCTCACTGCTTTTATTCGATATCATAGTGGAGATCTTAGGGCAATTAAAAAAAAAAAAAGAAAAGAAAAGCATACAGATTGGAAAGAAAGAAAGAAAACTATCTACACTCACAGGCAACAGGATCGTTTATGGAGAAAACCCCCCAAAATATTTTTTAAAGTAACTAGAACCAATAAGTGAGTTTAGTAGAGATGCAGTATGCAAGTCTATACAAAAATGAATTTCATTCCTAGACATGATCAATGAATGACTGAAAATGAAAGAAAAACATTCAAATGGTGAGAGATACTATGTTCATGGTTTGGAAGATACAATATTGTTCAGATATCTGTTCTCCCCAAATTGATCTATATCCAATGCAGTCTCAGTAAAAATCCCAGGAGATATTTGGACTTACACTACTTGGTTTTAAGGCATTATTAAGCTAGAGTAATCAAGACAGCATGGTATTGGTGTAAAGATACATATAGAACAATAAAGACCCTGAGAACAATAGAGTTCAGAGATAGCTATAAACAGATGTGGTAACTTGATGTTGAGCAATGATGTCAAAGCAATTCAATGAAGAATAGATCATCTTTTCATCAGTTGTGCTTGAACAAATAGATATCATTTTGCAAAGAAATGAACCTTGCCTTACACATTACACAGCTACAAAAATTATATCAAATGGATCTTATACCTAAATGCAAAATTTAAAATTATGAAACTTCTATGAAGAAAACTTAGGAGGAAATCTTCATTATCTTCAATTAGGCAAAGATTTCCTAATAGGACACAGAAAATCACTATAAAACTATAAAACAAAAAGTTGATAAATTGTATTTCATCAAAATTAAAACAGCTGTTTGAAAAACACAGTCTATAAAATTAAAAGGCAACTTACAGACTGGAGAACATTTGTAAAACATATCTGACAAAGAATTTGTATCCAAACTGTATTGAAAAACTCTTAGACCCCATTGATAAGACCAAAAACCCTTTTAAAATTTAATATGTTTTTGATTATGCTATTACAGTTGTCTCAGTTATTTCCCCTTTGCTCCCCTTCACCTGGTTCCCCCCATTCCCTCCAGAAAACCCTCCCCTTAGTTCATGTCCATGGGTCACGCCTGTAAGTTTTTTGACTACTCCATTTCCTATACTGTTCTTGATATCCCCCTATTTTGTACCTACGAATTTGTACTTCTTAAACTCTGCACCTTTCCCTCCACCCTACCCTTCCCTTCCTGCTCCCAACTGATAACCCTCTAAATGATCTCCATATTTATGATTCTGTTTTGCTTGTTTGCTTAGTTTGTTTTTTAGATTCAATTGTTGATGTTTGTGACTTTACTGCCATTTTAATTGTTCATAGTTTTTATCTTTTTCTTAAGTCCCTTTAACATTTCATATAATAATGCCTTGGTGATGCTCTGGCTGGTGTGGCTGAGTGGATTGAGCGCAGGCCTTTGAACCAAAGGGTCGTTGGTTTGAGTCCCGGTTAGGGCACATGCCTGGGTCCCCAGTAGGGGGTGTATGAGAGACAACCACACATTGATGTTTCTCTCCTGTTCTTTCTCTTTCCCTTCCCCTCTGTCTAAAAATAAATAAAATCTTTTTTTAAAAATGGCTTGGTGATGATGAACTCCTTTAGCTTTACCTTGTTTGGGAAGCATTTTGTCTTTCCTTCCATTCTAAATGAAAGCTTTGTTAGATTGAGTAATCTAGGTTTTAGGTCCTTGCTTTTCGTCACTTTGAATACTTCTTGCCTGTCTCCTCTAGCTTGCAAAGTTTCTTTTGAGAAATCAGCTGGTGATCTCATGGTAATGCCTTTGTAGGTAACTATCTGCTTTTCTCTTACTGCTTTTAACATCCTCTATCTTTAACCTTTGACATTTTAATTATCATGTGTGTTGGCGTGGTCCTCTTTGGGTCCATCTTGTTTGGGATTATCTGAGATTCCAGGACTGTATGTCTGTTTCCTTCACCAAATTAAGGACGTTTTCTTTCATTATTTTTCAAATAAGTTTTTAATTTCTTTTTATCTTCTCCTTCTGGCAACCCTATGGTTCAAATGTTGGTATGTTTGAAGTTGTCCAAGAGGCTCCTTAACCTATCCTTGTTTTATTGGATTCTTTTTTCTTCTTGCTGTTCTGATGGAATGTTTTTTTCTTCCTTATGTTCCAAGTCATTTATTTGATTCTTGGCGTTACCCACTCTACTGTTGTTTCTCTGTAAATTGTGTAAACTTCACATCTGCCTGGGTCTTTTTTATGCTGTTGAAGTACCCAGTGAGTTCCTTGAGCATCCTGCTAACTAGTTTTTTGAACTCTGCGTCTAATAGATTGCTTATCTCCATTTCATTTAGTTGTTTTTCTGGAGTTTAGATCTCTTCTTTTATTTGGGCCATATTTATTTGTCTCCTCATTTTGGCAGCCTCCCTGTGTTTGGTTCTTTGTATTAGGTAGAGCTGCTTTGACTCCCTGTCTTAGTAGCATGGCCTATTGTAGAAAAGCCCACGGGTAACTTGGATGGCACAGAGCCTTAGGTAATCGCCAGGGGGGGCAACCCATGTTGCCACACTGTGGCTCTGTATGGAGGAGGGCTCAGAGAGAGCACAATGCTGCTACCTAGCCTCTAGAGTTTTGTCTGGGAGAAAGCCGTCTTCTGGCACTTGCCCTGATGCCAGTCACTTCAATTTCTCACCACATGTCACTGGTGCCTTTCCAGCTGTTGCCATAGTGCTGAAGCCCAAAGGGAGTGAATCTGGGTAAGTCCTAATTCCATCGTGAGCCCTTTAAGAGGAGATGCCTGAAAATCTCACAGTTTCTTCCACCACCCCAATCCTCACTGGTTTTTATAACCAGAAGTTACGGGGACTTACCTTCCTGGCACTGGAACCCTAGGCTGTGTGGTCTGGTATGGGGCTGGGATCCTTTTGCTCTTCAGATATCCTTCCCGATTTTTGTACGCGTTACATGTGTGTGTCAGTCCGCCCATTCCACATCTCTATGCCTCTCCGTGTTTCCGCCCCTCCTACCTGTCTGGATGAATGTGGCCTCTTTAATCCTTGGTTGATGGGCTTCCATACAGCTCCATTTTCTAATGAGTCTGGGTGATACTTGTTTTGTAGTCTAGTTGTAATTTTTGCTGTGGTTGTGGGAGGAGGTGATCTGTGTTTACCTACGTCTCTATCTTGACAGGAAGTCTCAGAAAACCCTACTTTAAAATGGGCAAAGGTTATTACTACAGAGTTTAGCAAAGAAGAGATACAATTAAAAATAACAGGAAGCTGTTCATCTTTAGTCATTAAGGAAATTCAACAACCAAAAAACAAACAAAAACCCTACAATGAGATGCCACTGCACAGCCACAAAAATAGCTGCAACGAAAGAGACTGACCACACCAAGTGCTGGTGACAATGCAGATCCACTGGAAGTTTTGTACACTTGGTGGGAGTGTAAAATAGTACATTTACATGTGCAAAACACTCTGGCCCATTCTAAAAAAGTTAAGGATGCACTTACCATACCATCTAACTATTCTGTCCTAGATATTTACTGAAGAGAAACAAAATATATATCCACATGGAGAGTTATACAAATATTCCTAGCAGCTTTGTTTGTAAAATCTAAAAGTTAGAAACAACTCATATAGCTACCAAAAGGTGAATGCATAATCCAAATTTGCCATATCTATTCAATAGAATACTCCTTAGCAATAAAATGGAATGAATTATTGATACAGTAATATGAATAAATATTAAAATAATGATCCTGAATGAAAGGCAAACAAAAATATGCTTTTATATAGTGCTACCTATATAACTTCATATACAATTCTAGAAAATGCGTATTTCACTGCTTGACACCATAGGTCAGTGGCTGCCTGGAGATGGGTTTGTGGGGAGAAAGGATGTGGAGAAGGGATGGATTTGAAAGGGTATGAATGTTGGGAAGTGATGGCAGCGTTCATTAACTTGGTGAACATTTCACAGGTATATACATAGGTCAAAACTCATCAGACTGTACACTTTAAGTACGTGCAGTTTATTGTACATCAGTTATACTTCAATAAAGTTATAAAAATAATTCATTAATGCATTGCTTTCTGATATTGAATTATGCTTTTCAGAATAGTGTTTTTTTTAAATACAATAATCCTTTTTAAAAGCCTGGAATGTTGCACTTTCCATATATGACTGTTTTCAAATACCTTTTCAAAAGCTCCATTAAAAAAAAAAAAACTTTAAAGCTAGCTTGTTGAACAACTGGGTGAGCATTCTCTCTCTGTGCTGATTACTAACATTTGGAGTTCAGGTTGAAACTTGAAGGATAATCAGTTTAATTATTTCCCTTCTTTTCTTCTGCCACATCCTATTGTACGACCTGAGGCAGCAAATTGTTTCTACATTTAAAACTATGTTTAAATAATTTGGCTTAAAGTGTCCACATAGTGACAATAGAACCTGGTCGTAGACCACTTTCATAACCAGAAACCCTTATTTCAGTGACGTTTAAACCCAGTCATCAGTTTAAATCATATCAGTGCTTTGCAAGTCGTGTTAAACTCTGTAATTGGATGATCTATATAAATATTAATCTGCCACACTTTCAATTTATTAATTGAAATGTAGCTGACTTTTATTCCGAGGAATGTCAGGTGTGTAACAACATATAACTTGGTCAAAACATAAAGGATGTTTATTTAATACAAAAGAATATCCTTTAATTTAAAAAAAAGACCAATAAGTGGTTGTGTATTTAAAATTATTTTCAAATGGCTTTCCTGCTCTTTATTATTTTTAATCTTTTATAGATATTTCAAAGTTCTATAGTTTTTAATTTTTGTTTTAGCTTATTTATACCTTATGTCTTTGGTAATTTTTATTTTTCATAAGTGTTTATTTTATTTTTTTTAGAGAGGGGGAAGAAAGAGAAAAAGAGAAGGAGAGAGAAACATTCATGTGAGAGAGAAACATCGATTGGTTGCCTCCCGTACATGCTCCAAACAGTGACCAAACCTGAAACCCAGGCATGTGCCCTGACCGGGATTGAACTGGTGACCCTCGCTTTGTGGGACCAGACCCAACTGACTGAGCCACACCGGTCAGGACTGCCTTTGGTCATTTTTATACTGCAGGTTAGTTTGGGCCTTTACCATAAACCTCAGTTGTCTTTCACAAATTGAATGCATCAAGCAATAATGATTTTTATTTTTTGTTATTTTAATGGAGACAAAAGATAGGGACAATAAATTATCTTCAAGTATATCTGTTTCAAGCATTAAAAAAACATTTTGAACGATACGGGTGTTACAGCTCTTGATCTGTTTAAACATTATCTCTCACACTGTGCCTAATGAATTTAATTATGGTTCACACACTTGTTTCTTTATCATTTCTTTAGGTGGAAAACTATACAGATACCTTGTAAACCACCATGAGAACATGTTATTAGGCTGTCTCTGCAGATAAAGGTATTTCCAAATTATGTTGTAACAGTTTCTTATAAATAAATTCCATTAAGCACTGGCTTTCTTTTGTAGTTCATTACTGTAGTTACTCACTAGATCAAGTATAAGAGAAAACCAACATATCCAAGTTAAAAGCCCTTACTATGACTGGACTCAATGGTTGGCAATAGTGATTAGTCTAAAATCCATTTAATATGGATTTTATATTTCCTCAAAAATATTTCTTCAACTCTTTCCAGCTCATAATTGCCCCCGTGGAGCTCGTACTTAAATTGAAGATACCATCATAAAGTAAATTGTGAAACTAATAAGCACCAAACTCTGACTTTTAAGTACATTAGTAGTTTTAGAGACGTGTTTTGGAGACAGATCCAGAATCAAGTTTGAGGAACAGGTGGGTGAAAAGAATGAAGTAATAAGAGCAAAGAAATAAGGGGGCATAAGCAGGCTGAATATCACTTATCTGGAGGTGCTATCGAAAAGCTGGCCTGCTGAAGATAGAGTTTCATGTTTGGAAGTAATGGCTAATAGGACAATAGGATGAAAGAACCGATCGGCTCACCGAGAGCCTTGAATGACATGAAATGTAATTTGACCATGATGTAACAAATAGTCAGAAGTTTTTAAATTTTTAAAAAATTTGTGATACATGCCTTTCAGACTAAATTTTAAAGGTACAAAAAGGCATTCCTTGAAAAATAATTCTTCCTTTTATTAAAGTCTAACCAACTAATTTAAAAATTTATTTGAAGAGCCCTGACCAGTGTGGCTTGGTTGGTTGGGCATCATCCTGCAAAAAACATTCGATGGTTTGACTCCTGCTCAGGGTGCATTCCTGGGTTGTGGGTTCAGCCCCCATTCAGGGTGCGTACAAGAGGCAACCAGTTGATGTTTCTCACATCAGTATTTTTCTTCCTCTCTCTTCCTCCCTTCCCCTCTGTCTCAAAAACACATTAAAAAAATTTATACGAAGAGCCAAGATCCAATAATAATTGAACAACTGAAGAAGAAATATAAGCTGGAGGCAAAGGAGGAGGAAGGCAGCTTGTCCCACTAGATATCTAGACTTTCTATAAATCACAGTAATTAAGACAGTTAGGTGTTATTACAAGAATTGAAAATGGACAAAACAGAGACCCTAGAAATAGCCTTTGCATATTTGAACACTTTATTTGACAAAAAACGGCCCTTGCAGATCACCGGGGAAATAGTGCAGGGACAACTGGTTCTCTATATGGGAATAAAGAAAACAGATCCCTACCTCATGCCATACAAAAAATCAGTTATAAAATCTTGAAGAAAATGTAGGACCTTTGTGACCTTAGGAGTGAAGAATATCTTAAACAAGATACAAAAAGCACTAACCACCCAAGAAAGACTGGTAAATTTAGCTATATTAAAAAATAAGAATGTCTCTTTAAAGGCATCATATAGACATTGAGGAGATAAACCATAAACTGGGAGAACATATTGCAGCACCTATAACTACCCTGAATAATTCAAGAACTCCTACAGATCAATAAGAAATAAAAAAGATAACTTCATTGGAAACTAGGCAATAGAAACGAAACAGGCATTTCATGGAAGAGGAAACATGAATGGCAATAAACATAAGAAAAGAAGCTCAGTCCCAGGAGTAATCAGGAAAATGCAAATCAAAACCAATGAGATGCTGTTTACACTCATTGGATTGTAAAAATTAAGTCCTACAAACCAAGTGTTGGGAGGGATGTGTTTTTGCCATTGCTGGTAAAATGTTAAACAACCACTTTGGAGAGCACAGCCTTATAATATGGCAGTCATGTAACTTACCAGTCTGTTCTGGGTATTTGCTGGAGGACGTCTTGCACTTGTTCACCACAGGACACAAAAGAATGTTCATAGCAGCACTGCTCAGAGTAGCAAAAACCTGCAAATAGCCCCAGTGCCTGGCAACAGAAGAATGGATAAAGTCAATGTAGTACAGTCACACAGAATATTATGTAACTACCTTAAAAAAAAAGAGGATGAATCAGGCTGGCTGGTATGGCTCAGTGGAGTGAGTGCTGGTCTGCGAACCTAAAGGTTGCTGGTCCAATTCCCAGTCAGGGCACATGCCTGGGTTGTGGGCCACATCCCCAGTAGGGAGCGTGCGAGAGGCAACCACACATTGATATTTTCTCCCTCTCTTTCTCTTTCCCTTCACCTCTAAAAATAAATAAATAAAATATTTTTTAAAAATGGATGAATCTTAGGAGCATAATATTTGAAAATGACGAGTTACAGAAGACTGTTTTGTAAGAGCCTATTTAAGCAATGCCATTGCAAAGACTATTTACAGCAATGCATTTTATAAATCTCCAAAACAAGCAAAGCCAACTAATCTATGATTTAGCCATAGTAATGTGATAAAATTTCTTAAAAGCCTATGGGAATGATAAACACTAAAATCAGGTTAAGAGTTATATGTAGGGTAAGAGATAAGGATGAGGAAAGAAAGGGAGAAAAAAGTAAATACAGTATTGGTAAACTAGGTTTTTTTTTTAAGTTGGGAGTGTGGCACATGGTCATGGCTACTGTTCGGTTTCTTAACTCACTGGTAGATATTCTTTTGTGTGTATAAGGTATAACCTTAACTTACAGGAATATAACTGCATCTAAAAAAAAATGTGTTTTTTTCCCTTTCTTCTCACTCAACTCCCCCATTTCTCCCAAACCTCCCACAGAGGTTTGTTAAATATATTGTGAAACATCCACACAGTGGAATATAACACAGCTATTAAAGAGTATAAAGCAGCTCCATGTGTTCTGAAATGGACTGATCACTGGTTATATGTTAAAAGAAAAAGCGTGTGTGGAATGCTGCAATTTACATGAAAACACGGGCACTTACACATGTGTGTGCGCGTGTGCACCATCTCAGTGAGGCTGCTAAAAACTGGCTCTCATAAACTCTTGACTCTGGAAGTGACTAATGGAAGCTGTATTTTTGAAAGATTGATCCAGCCATGTGTAGGAAATGAAGTGGCGGCAGTGTTGGGGTGGGGTGCAAGGGAGGAGCGCTCAGTAACAAAATCAGGGTAAACAGGGAGACCAGCTGGAAACCATCACCGGCATGTGGCCATGGGGGAACCAGGCTGGAGAGGGTGATGGAAGAGCATAAGGAAGGGAAGTATCTATTTTGACACTGAAATGATTAAACAGTTCATTCTGTACTTCTTGTAGCCAATACCCAGTAGTCTTAAAGATTCATGTAAAACTATATTTTTAATTTACTAAGTGCAATTGATTTTATTAACTTATTTTATGACCTATTAAATTCAAGGTGTGGTCATGAAATGTCACAACATAGATGGTCTTCAGAAGGTCTTGGGGAATTTCCTTTTGCATTCAGATCACAAAGGAGAAAAAACTGTACAAAATCAGAAATTCTTCCTGATTTACTCTATATAAACTAATTTTTGACCTTTCACCCTGAGAAGGACTGTATTGATGTCTTTGGTGGGATTATAAAATGTTTGCCTACTGGTGTGTCCTTTGTAGCAATGCAAAAAATACCCTCCTAACTGGATATTCTAAGAAAAAGTACTTTTTAAGGCAGAAAATAAATATTATAGGACTTATTCTCTTGACACCTACAATAGAATTTAATGAAAATGTTAAAAACTTTTCTTCTATCAATTATGGTATGAATTTTTTTGCAGATGTATAGTATTGTATCCACAGTTATGAATTGTTCGTTTTTCTTACATTGTTCCATCAATTATTGACATGACCATTTTTTTTTACTAATTTGTTGTAGAATCTGCTGGCAATCTAAAATAAAATAGTTCTGTCCACCTTTTCTCTCCACTCCTTCCCCACCCCACCCCTACCCCCACGCCCCCACCCGACCCGGCCTTCTTTCTTCTGCACTTTTTCCCATCGTTACTCACTTGCCATTGCTCTTTTTGCCCAAACGAGGCAGGAGCTAGTTGTGTGTGTGCACACCTATCGATTGAGGTGCTGTGTGTGTGACTCTCCGCGGCCCTGTTTTCCTGAACCTGGAATGGAGTCACCATGCTCACCAGTACAAATCAATTACGTCTTGCTCAGGTACCTGAGTGTTTGAACATCTGTTGTCCTTTACGTCATTTGTGGGACTCAGAAGAAATCCACTTGACTTTTTTCATCTCATACCACAGGGATTTTCTAAAACTTGTGTTATTTCCTGTGGCCCAGAGATTGTTTCATTTTCCTGCAAGAGGAGGAAAAGAGGGATCTAAATGCTTCCTGTGGTTGCATAAAGTTTATTTTAGGAACTAAAATCTGTACTCTTTTTTTTTCCCCCTTATTTTCCTTGATGAAGAATTTGTAGGGTGATGTTAACTCCTTTGCACCAAGAAAATGTTTCTTTTACTGATTAGAAAGTTTTAAAATAAATATTCTGTGACCCTGTAGTTCACGTTCCAGGCATCATGTGTTTGTGGAGAGAAAAACATTGCTCTGAACCTATCTCCTTTGTCTTTAATTAGTGTTCAGACTGTTGCTTGAAATAATTGGCATTATTCAGTATCCCTCTACACTCACCTGCTTTTATGAATAGTGTACATAAAATCATTAATGAATAAAAATATCAAAACCTTTTATTAGTTTATGTCATTTCACGGTGATGAGAGTTTTTACTGTCTTGAATTAGCAAGTAATTTTCTGTTGAATTGGCCATTTCTTATCATTTTTAGGGAGGAATTTTCATATAAACAAGCTTTTTGTATCTAAGGCTCCAATTAATTGCATTTTACAATGATTATCAAAAATAAGCATTCATAGTAACTACTTCCTATTATAAAGACTAGGACACAGGAGCTATTTTGTCAACTTGCTTTTTTTAATAAAATGAAGCATTCTAAGTATAGAAAAATGTGCCATCTAAGCATTTAAACTGAACCTATAATAATCCACTTGTATTTCTGAATGATGGCTTTATCGCCAGCCTTTTTAGGATGCTTTAGTGTCCTGAGCTTTAGAAACAAGTATGTTTGCAACTTGTACATTTTCTAAAGGCATATTTTCCAAAAGCAGAATAAGTGCTGCTACTTCAATTTTGGTACTTCATACCTCTGTTAATAAAAATTATTGTTGCAAACTAGTTTTTTAACAATTCGTAGTAACCCTACTGTTATTAATTTAATCAATAAATGAAGGAATTATCAAGTCTCTTGTGAATAAGAACACTGGTCACCATTCTCCAAAACTGGCTTGAGAGGAGGGTTGATTTTCTGGTGACATGAGAGACCAAACTGTGGCAATGATTTTCTTTTGTATAGTCAATTTTCTGTGCTGGAAAGTACCTTACCAACATGAATTTCTTTCCTTATATTTTTTGCATATTGGTAAGCCTAAGGCATGCATTTTTTCAGGTGGATGAAACAAGTTTGAAAGTTTCCATAAATTTGCCTAGGTAAGACTATCAAAGGAAAATACACTCGTCACTCAATATCCATGGGGGACCGGTTTTAGGATGCCTGCAGATAGCAAAGTCCATGGATGCTCAAGATCCTCATGTAAAAGGGCGCAGAACAACAGGCTGTCAGCCCTCTGCATCCATGGATTCCTGACTGTGGATCAAAAACAGTATTTTCCATCTTCAGTTGGTTGACTCCTCAGATGCATCACCTGCGGCTATGGAGGGCCAGTGGCACACCCAGAGAAACCCAACAATTGTGTTAAGCTTTTATCAGCTGGTGCAGTCCGCAGTATTAAGTGCATATTAACTGATATTGTTAAGATTCTAGTCAGATTTCACTACCTTATCCATCATAATTTCCTTGCTTTTCTCTCTGGAGTACTATATATGAATTTGAAGGGAAATTTGAATCAAATAACTATATAAGATAAATTAGAATAAATGTAAGTGGCATTCTTATTGAATTAAGTATTAATCAAGAATATAATTTTAAGTCATTTCTTTTATTCATTTACTATGACCCTTCTATGAAAGATTCGTTTTATAGCTTTAAAGAAATATTTGCTTTCTCCCAACTCCATTGCTGTGTGTGTGTGTGTGTGTGTGTGTGTGTGTGTGTGTGTGTGTGTGTTTTAAATACTAATGATTGGAAGAAGCACTCAAGAGAGGATGGCATCTGGAGGAATAAGGAGTTACCCCGCCATGGAGGGTAGCAGAGAGGAAGTGTGGAGTGCTTGAAGTGATTACATTTGCTAGGCCATCTGGTCATCAGGAAAGGGCTGTGTTTTCAATTTCACAGTGAATGAGGACAAGTTTATTAAGGAAGGAGAGCATTTAATGTAAGGAAGAAAGGAACCATACTTTATTTCTACCACTGAGCCTCAGCTTGCTTAGTTATAAACAGAAGGGTCACCTGTGAAGACTGATCATCAGTATGACTCTGTGATGATGTTGCTGTCCGTGTTACTAGGGAACAACTTGGAGACAATTATTTGGAGAGATGAGCAAGCATGCAGAGGTAGCCACTTGGAATGGAGCTACTCTGGTCCCCTAAAGTCTTTTCCCACCCCTACACACTTAATGGAGGGAAAAAAGTGCGCCTAAGGGGTGAATTTTTCCCAGGCCAAGGGAGGAAACCAGAGCTCCTGATTCCTTAAAGTTCACTGCCAGAGCCTCTGATCCATGGATCATTTGGAAAACCATGAATCAAATAAAATTGATTGGCATCCATCCACTCTTCTGATTATTGAACTACACCATGCTTTAAAGTTAAAGCCAAGCTCATGTTTTATTTACCACTTTTTAAAATAAAGGTCAAGGAGGCTGTAGGGGGGATATCAAGAATAGGAAAAGAAATCAATGCAAAAAGATCATATCTGCACTAAGCATTAAAATTGGTATGCAGAGAGAGAGAGCGAGAGCTTGAAGGTGAGTCCACCTGTTGCCCCTGCAGCGGGCTCATTGTCATCTTTGCAAATAACTGACACAGTTCTCTGATGGAACCTGAATGAAACCTAGAATGCCCAAATTCTGGGCTGTGATTTACACTGAGCAGCCTAAAACTTTTGTAGGATTTGTAGAACCTGCAGTTTCACAGAAAAGTGCAGTTTGTTTCCATCAAGGTACAGCTAACCATGGAGTGTGGGACGAAATTCTCCTCACCCTCTAAGAGACTGTTGCCTAAATGGTCATTGGTTTATTAGGAGTGCTTGTCAAGGTGAGAATTCTTTTCTGTTTCATTTGAAGCTGTTCATACGGAGAGAGGGGTAGGGCTAGAAGTGGTTTGCCCTTCCAAAAAGAATGGAATGTGCAAAGGCTTGAAGGCCAAGATTTTAAGTCAGCTTCCAGACCACAGACAAAAAGTCAGTGAGGCTGAAGCTGGACTGGGCCGGAGCTGAACAGAGATGAGCTGGGAAGGTTTGAAGGGCTTGCTGCCATGAGAAGGAGTTGGGCCTTCCCTGCAGATGGTAAGAAGCTGTTGGAGAATGTTCGCAGGCAGCCCTCCCTGTCTGACATGCTGGCTGTCAGCCTTCCCTCTGCTCCAGGCCCCGCACTCGGGCTGCGCATGCTGCTTCAGTGTGCACGAGGACAGCACAGCCAGCACCTGAACCTCAAAGCCTTTCTCAGTTTCCATTTTCACAGCCTCCACTCCTCTGAATTTGTTCCCATCCACATTTACTGTGCATCTGAAATCTGAAGCTCTTCCAACTCTGAATGTAGTACTCTGCCATCTTCCCTGTTTCTGCGTTCTATTGCCCTCACTGAACTTGCTTCTCAGGACTTCTGAGGCCTTGGTGTCCCTTCAGCTAGCTCTTGCTCTCTCTCCAGACTTACCTTGTCTGTGTCTGTGTCTGTGTGTGTAAAGAAAGGGAGAGGGGGATGGAGAAACGGATGGATGAAGGGAGAGGTTTTTAAGGAATTGGCTCACACAGTTACGGAGGCCGACAAGTCTAAAGTCTGCAGGGCGGCTGGCAGGCTGGGGACCCATGGAAGATCTGATGCTGCGGCTCAGCTCCAATGGTTGGCCATTGGCAGAAGTCCTTCCAGCTCAGGGAAGGTCAGTCTTTTTTATTATTCAGACCTTCCACTGACTGGATGAGCACACTCCCATTTGCAGGGCAATCTGCTTTACTCAGAGTCCACCGATTTAAATGCTAACCTCATCACAAACACCCTCACAGAAACATCCAGAATAATGTTTGGCCAAATATCTGGGCACCACAGCCCAGCCAAGTCGAAATATGAAATTAACTACGACATTTTCCTTTCTTGACCAGCTTGGATGTACACAGTGAATGGTTTCACTTGCTTCTCCCTCACTGCCTTACTTTGTTGTGTGACCAGTCTAGGTATCCTTTGTTAATGCCTAAGTTTGCATCACGCCCACAGTCTGTTTTCTCTCCTCCTGAAACTGCTCAGCAGCACTGAAGAAAAGCACACACTCAAGTGGAGACAAAATGGGTGGTCTCCAGCCTCAGCAGGGTCCTCAAGGCTGCTGGGCACTGTTTGTGTCCGTGGTCACCTCCCCCTCCGTTCTCACGCAGACTATTTCAGGCCTCTCAGTCCTGGGCACTTCCTTCATCCCAGTTCTCTCTCTCTGCAGATAACTTACCTCTTAGAACATAAAGAAAATCAGGAGTTTCAAACGTGAACCACCTCAGCTTGCTGCTTTTCCTTCCTGATTGAGCTATTTGGGGGTTTTTTAATTGAATTTCATGGGGTGACATTGGTTAATAAAATTTTAAGTTTCACATGTACAATTTTATAATACATCATCTGTATATTGTACTGTGTGTTCTCCATCCCAAGTCAAGTCTTCCCACACCATTTATCCTCCTATTATCTTTTCCGCATTCCCCCCCCCACCCCACCCCCTTTTCTCCCTGGTCATCACCATTCTGGTGTCTCTGTCTGTGAGGTTTTTTTCATTTTGTTTTTTTTTTCTTGCTTAATCCCTTCACTTTTCTCACCCAGCCCTGCAACTCCCTTCCCTTTTGACAGCTGTCAATCTGTTCTCTATCTATGAGTGTTTCTATTTAGTTTGTCAGTTTATTTTGTTTGTTAGATTTCACATATGAGTGAAATTGTTGGGTACTTCTCCTTCTCTGACCAGCTTATTTTACTTGGCATAATGTTCTCCAGGTCCATCTACATTGTCCCAAAGGGTAATATTTCCTTCTTTTTCATGGCCAACTAGTATTGCGTTGTGTAAATGTATCAAAGCTTTTTTTATCCACTCATCTGCTGATGGACACTTGGGCTGCTTCCATAGCTTGGCTATTGTAAATAATGCTGCAATGAATATAGGGGTGCTTATGTTCTTTCGAATTAGTGTTTCAGGTTTCTTCGGATATATTCCCAGAAGTGGAATCACTGAGTCATAAGGCAGTTTTATTTTTAATTTTTTGAGGACCCTCTATACTGCCTTCCACAGTGGCTGCACCAATCTGCGTTCCCATCAACAGTGCATAAGTGTTTCCTCTTCTCCACATCCTTGCCAATGCTTGTTGTTTGTTGATTTATTCATTGTGGTTTTAACTTGCATTTCTCTGGTGATTAGTGATTTTAAGCATTTTTTCACATGTTAACTGGCCATCTGTATGTCCTCTTTGGAGAAGTGTCTATTCATGTCCTTCACCCATTTTTTAATTGGATTATTTGGGGGTTTTTTTGGTGTTGTTTTGTAAGTTCTTTATAAATTTTGGATATTTACCCCTTATCAGGTGTACCATTGGCAAATATGTTCTCCCATTCAGTGGGTTGTCTTTCCATATTATCTATGGTTTCCTCTGCTGTGTAAAAAATTTTTAATTTGATGAAGTCCCATGTATTTTTTTTTTTTTGCCTGAGTAGATATATCAGAAAAAATATTGCTGAGAGAAATGTCTGGGATTTTACTGTCTATGCTTTCTTCTAGGGTTTTATGCTTTCAAGTCTAACATGTAAGTCTTTAATCCATTTTGAGTTTATTCTTGTAAAGTGTAAGAAGGTGATCTAGTTTTATTTTTTTGCACATACCGGTCCCATTTTTCCAACACCATTTATTTAATAGACTGCCTTTACCCCATTGTATGTTCTTGCCTCTTTTGTCAAATATTAATTGACTATAAAGACATGGGCTTATTTCTGGACCCTCTATTCTGTTTCGTTGATTTACATGTCTGTTTTTACACTAGTATCATGCTGCTATGATTATTGTGGCCTTGTAGTATAGTTTGATGTCAGGTAGCATGATTCCTCCAACTTCGTTCTTCTTTCTCAAGATTTGTGTTGCTATTCATGGATCCATATAAATTGTTGGAATATTTATTCTAGTGCTGTGGAATATGCCATTGGTATATTGATAGGAATTGCATTGAATCAATAGATTGCTTTGGGTACTTTGGACATTTTAATGATGTTATTTCTTCCCATCCATGAACATAGTATATGCTTCCACTTGTTTGTCTGAGGCATTTGAATTATCTCTTATCCTGACATAAGAGAATATTAGGAGCAGATAAAGAGCCCAACAGGCATTGACGCTTCTTCTTCAGAATTCATTCAGAACTACTCTGCCTCTTTTCCGTTTTAACTTTCCTGGTAGGTTGATCTCTTACCCCATTTTTCCATGCTCTGTTTCTCACTTTCCACCTTGTCTCTCTAACCAGTGGCTCAGTTTGAACTCAACATGCTGGCTTTGGCCTTCACACTCTTCAAGGTCACATGTTCTTGTGGCTGCTCTACTCAGGGTAGAAGGGGTTGGCATGGCCAGAGATGCCTATCTTCAATTCCTATACCTGTTGCTCAGCTAGATAACATGGCTGTTCAGAACTGCAGAGTCCTAGAGACTTTGGTGACTCCACATCTAACATGACACCCTGTAGTTTTTACTCCTAGTCTTTCAGCAGTCAGCCAATGCTTGTAGCAATTACATATCTTCAAGGGGACCTCCCGACACCCTCTGCTGTACTAGAGTACCAAGAATCTGTACAAAAAGTATTTCAGTAAGCTCTGGTTTCTGTGGAATAGGAGATACAGTTTGAATTTCCTTTAGACACACATGCTCCAGACCAGAAATGATTTGCCTGCTCTTTGAAGGGCAGAGGTCATTATCACCTGCCTCCTGACTTCACCTGCCCTCCCCTCCCTATCATAGTCCATTCCATCTTTCAGCTTGCCTCACTGGCTAAATGTCCACTTTCAACTCCTACATCTGATCCAACAACTCAGGATGGTGAACCCAAGTAGGATGTAGAATAGGCAGGACATGATGTCCGAGTGTGGTTGGGCAGATGGTACCAGTCAGGGAGAGGTGGCAACAGGAAGAGAAGCAGGGTGCTGTGGAAGAGAGATGGTAAGCGTTTTGGCCATGTTTAGGGTTAGGTGCCCGTGGAATGTGCGTAAGCACTGTACCTCCTGAGGGTTTTTATTAAGCCTCGATCACACAGCCTGACATATTCCCTTCCCTCTAGGCCATGTGATTGGACTCTTCATTTCATAGATCGCTAGAGCAAAAGGAACAGTGCTGATCACCTAATTGCACTCATTTGAACAAGAGGGGATTATTATGTGTGACTAAAAAGGCCCCTGTTAAAGCAGGAATGCCTTACACACACCAGAGACAGGCCACAGCCTATGACAGCACCAACAGTCTCTCTAGCTCTGGACTGTCACCTCCGGACATCTTTGCCTAACTGTTGATGGTCTGAAGTTCATCCCAAGAGAAGAGACTCAGACATTGCAGAGCTAAGAGTGAGGGGAATACACTGCTAAAGTTGTCAATCACCACTTTTATTGTTTAGTTAAGAGCATAACTTCTACAGAACTATTTAATATGGCTCCTGAAAAAGACCTCTGTTTATTCATCAGTTAATCTAAGCATGTAACATAATTCCTCTTTCAAATGCCAGCTAGCTCTTAAGTGTGGCGCAGGCATCTGGGAGGGTCTGCAATCTCCAGCTATCATTCGAAACATTGGGCAACAAGGAGCAGGCATGGGAGATAACGTGTGCTAAGGACCCCCGAGTCTATCTGTACACTGAGAACCTGGCTCATTTTCCATGCAAAGCCCCACTCTTAAAAGGCTATTTTGTGAATTCATAGTGGCAAATGCCAAGTGCATGTGTGTGTCCACATGCACAGGCACACATGCTTGAATGCTGGACCTTTGAAACAACCCGTGCAGACCTCCGTTCCGTCAGAGTGACCGTGTCAGGAAGGCAGCTCTGCGTCCAGCCTGCAGCTCAGAAGGAGGGTGGGCTGCAGGTGGAGATTTCAGAGTCATCGCATGTTGGTAGAGATTGAAGCATTTTGTTCTTTCTTAGGTACCGTTTGCATCCTTCAGCTCCCAAATTCCCTGATTTCAGTATCAGAAATTATTTTCTCCTTTACTACACAAAGATTCAGTAGGCATGTGATCCTTTAAGGGTTTTGTGATATTTTTCCCCATTATCTCACAGTTGTGAACACCACTGCTATGGGGTATAAATAACCTATTCAGTGGAAAAAAAAAAAACCAGGACATTTTGAAAAAAAAATTTAAAAGATTTTATTTATTTTTAGACAGAGGGGAATGGAGGGAGAAAGAGAGGGAGAGAGAAACATCAGTGTGTGGTTGCCTGTCACACACACTCCACCTGGGGACCCAGCCTGCAACCCAGGCATGTGCCCTGACTGGGAATCGAACCAGTGACCCTTTGGTTTGCAGGCTGGCACTCAATCCACTGAGCCACACCAGCCAGGGAGGACATTTTGAAATTTTAAAAGAGAAACATTTTAAAAGTCCTTTCATTAATTTCAGAAATATTAAAGGGTGAAGAGAGGTCCTCTAAATGTCTTACAAGAATGAAATCTTTGAAGAATTTGCAATCAGCAAAAAATAGTCAACAAAATGCACAGAAAAATGGACATGTCAATTGTCCTAGTTTTAAAATTCTAAAGTACATCTAAAGGTGACAGAATTACGGAGAACTAAGTGAATGAACAAATGAGTGAGTCATTAAGTTCTCCTTGAGACTAAGTTAAGCTCTTTGGGAGTTCCTTATCTTCCTCAGCCTACTTAGCAAGTTAATGGATGGTGTTCCTTTAGTGCCTGCGGGTCTCCCATTACTCCTAAACCAAAAGTTAAAAATGATAGGTCCAATATCCCCATTAATTCCATTAGTTAACTCTGCATTAGTTCTATCGAGTGCCACCAAGGAATCACTCTCAGTCACCCAGTTTTCTTTTTCTTTTTCTCTAAGGGACAGAACTGCCCCAGATAATGTATGCTTCTCATTCATTCTCCGTGTCATATCTCCCAGAGAGGTCTTGTCCCTGGGCAGGGGGAACAAAGTTTCCAGGTCAGTGGCAATACATCTCACATTGATGAAACCAAATATGTTTTGCTGAGAATATTGATAAAATCATTCATTTTTACTGAAAGCTATTTACATTGATAGATGGTTAAATATAAGAGACAAAATAAATATGGATGATCTGGTATTGCAGCCTCTGACACTTCTTTATTACTTTAATATTTTTCTATAGTCTGTAGGTGTGGATGGGTGCCAAACTGCATTTAATTTTTCTATGCCTCCTGGAATTGCAGTGCTTGGGTTTGTGTACTAATTCTTCAAGGAAAAGATATTTCTATATGAAGACGTGGTGATTCAACTTGATGACATGTCTGCTGCTTTCTAAATACAATAAACTTCAATTAATAAGGATAGTTTAATGAGATATGCAGATTAATTGGAATATAGAATATTGAATCTTCCTAAAACAGATTTTTATAATTCCCTTCCTTAATAAATTATATCCAGTATATTTATCATCTTTTGATTAATCTGGATTTTATCACACATTAGGATATAAAAAATCATATATGCTTCTACTACAGTATGTATAAATATATAGTGGAAGAAAATAATTTCCTTCTTTTTTTTCCCCAGGACCTAACCTCAGAATTACATTTAAACAACAACTAAAATCATTTCTGTCTATTTGTTTTCTTTCAGTTGCCTTTTTAACCCAAGGGCTGAGTACTGCCCCAAATTCAATTTCATTGGGAATTTAGTTATTTGAGGTTTTAAAATCACCATTAATCCTTGTTCCCAATTTCAATTGGAAGTCATACATTTTAATAGATGTGTTTAAGTTGCTGACTAAGCCAAGCAAATGAATGTCCCCTGCGTTTTAGAGAGCAAGCATTTAAAAAGAAAATCTTATGTTACCATTCATGTAAATTTATCTGCTGGTCGAATGCTATGATCATCTCTAGCCTTTCGTCTAACTCTTCCTTCATTATTCAGCCAATGAATGTTTATCAAGTGTCTACAGTCTGTCAGACAGGGTGTGAGATGCTAGAGAACACATTTGTGAGAAACCGCAATCTTTCCTTCAAGGTACTTACAATGTTACCAAACAAAAGTGGGGTTTGGCTGCACAATGCCACCAAAAGGCAAACTCTAGAGGTAGAGGCTGGTGAGAAAGGAAAAAGGTTTTTATTTGAATACTAAACAATCTGGGAGAATGGGGGGCTCCCCTTCTCAAAGCTCATCTCCCCTGGGAAACCCAGACACAAAACCCAGCTGTCTTCAGCAAGACCAAAACCAAGCAATGCCCGGAATTCTTGTTCCATTTAGAGTACTGCCCTTTGCAGCCTGAGATGGCTAAGTGGTCATCCAAGCAGCTTAGTTTATTCCCCGCTGCTATCTGGCTTCAGGCTCCTTCCTGAAGGCTATGTGGAGCCAGTGCCCCATTGGTTATGCAGCTCCTAGGGCCACAAGGTCCCATGCTCCTGGCACCAGTGAGTGCTCCACCAGGTGGTCAGCGAGAGAGAGAGAGACACCCTCCTGGAGACCATGTGCCATGGGACCACTAAGGTAATGTGGCCCAAGAAGAGGATAGGCCGGTGCACTTTCTGAGTGCAGGTCCCTAGCAGCAAGCCAAGAGCAAGAGAGAGCTTTCGTTGTTTCCTTGGGTTTATATTAGTTTCAGGTGTGGCATAAACTGGGTGCTTTCTCAGAATGACCAATTAACTTCCTAAACTTTCATGTATTTTGGGTGGGGTCACCTCCCAACCAATCCCTTTTTCCCCTGGCTAGACTGACAGGCCTCTGGTCCAGCACCTCCCCTGCCACCATTTAACTTTGATTGTGCATGTGCCTACCTTTCCCTGGTCCCATCACAAATCTGGTACTGGAAGCGGGTAGGAGGGCTTTTTCTGCCTTATCCAATAATCTTGCTGTCCCTCTGTGCTCAGTGTAAGAACTTCCTCTGCCATTTTCTTTCCCAGGGCTGGGAGAGCATATGTTTGGTTCACCATGGAAATGCTTAAAAACTCAACCTCCTTGCCATGGCCCCAGGCAATTCATGAAGGTGTTATCAGGCTGCGTGCCACGCCCTCAGTGCGCCAAGGAGCATGGCTCAGTGCAGTAGGGACTCCCGGATTTCAACCCCGTGGCCTAGTGTCGTTTTCTCCCACAGCTCCTCCTGACCCCTGCCCAGCCTGCTCCCAGCAGTCCAGACAGACTATCCGTGTCCATAAGGCTAGTGGGGCATCAGGCAGGGATTCTCCCTTCAGCATCACTGGCTGGTAGAATCAAAGCTAGATTGCAAGTTCATTGTTCTCAGTGAATAAAAAAGTAAAAATTTTAGCAGCCTTCCTGAAAAATTCTAGCTCTCTGCCTGTGAAAGCTTACGAGTCTTTAACAAATGATGGTATTAGATTAGTGGTTTTCAAACTCTCGCATTCCTAAAAGTTTTGTTTAAACACAGATTGATGGGCCCTACACCAGAGGTTCTGATTCTTCAGTAAGTGGGGTTGGAGACTGGAGAGGAGGCGCCATCTCTAAGCAGTCCCAGGTGATGTGGAGCTGCTGGTTTGGGGAATACACTTTGAGAACCACTGGTCTAAAGTATTTTATTTCTTAATACCCCTCCTTTTGGTGATGATGATGATGATGTTAATAATGATGATTTGAACAGCTCATACCTAGTGAGCTCTTATGGATATTTTGCCATTTACAGCTGTCATTACATTCGATCTTCACAACAACCCAATGAAATAGTTGTCATCACTATCGTCATTCTGCAGGTGAGGAAATAAACATTTGGAGACGTCAATTAATTTCTGTAATGTCACAGAGTTAGTAAGTGACAAAGGCCAGGATGTGAACTTCACTCTTTCTGACAGGTCTGTGTCCCAAGCACCATGCTCTCCTGCTTCCCTGGGCTGCAACGGAGCAGTGCGGTCATGGTTTCCTGGGGAGACTCCCAAGACACCTGTTGAACCTGTGTGCACAAGCACCTGTCCCTGGAGGATTCAGAGTAGATGGCACCTCAGGCTCCCATGGAAAGTGTCGGCAGAACTTCCTAGTAATCTAGTGTAGTGGCTAATAGGCTTTTTGTGATGGGAAACTTACTTTTTAATTGGATAAATGTTTCCATTGTAAGGAGTTTTAAAAGCCATTAAATCATCGAGAATTAGATAACTGTAACGCAGTACACCAGGTGGCATGGGCCACAGCTCTAGATCAGTGATTTTCAGCCAGTGCGCTGCAAGAATTTTTAAAATATGCAGTACCTAGGATAGCAAAAGAAGAATCTCTTAAATTAGCTAAGGAGGCCTTCAGCTTTGGAACTCCCTGAATATGAATCTGGTCACCAGAAAGATCCTAATTTCTGACCATGACTCCTGGCTCCTGCTACCTATGCATTCTAGTATTTTCCTTATCTAATTCCCCATTACCTTCTGTTGTAATTACTTATAGAAATGTAATTCAAGGCACAAATGTCAGGCTCTTATATCATTTAAAATTTTCTAATAGCCATGCTTTCAAGAGTAAATAAAACACAGGTGATATTAATTTTAATACTATATTTTATTTAACCCAACATATTATAATTTTTTTAAAAAACATGCAATACCTGACTAATACAGTCATGGGCACCGACCTCTTTTCCCTTAAATGTCAAATAAAAAAATGACCACATGCCACACAACAATAGCCATCCGGTGTGAATGAGTCAAAATTATACTTTTTTTTTTGTCAGATTGGCAAAAAATATATTTTTTCATGTGCTGCAGGATTTTAGCAATTAGTTTGTGTGTGCCATGAGATGAAAACGGTTGAAAACCACTGCTCTAGATGAAACAGGATTTGACAGTAAGGAGCAGGATCTGCTTCTCCCAGATCATATAATCCCCTCTGCTTACAAGTGTTTTTCAAAAGGTACCTACAAAATTAGTTTGAGCTTTCCTGACCTAAGTTAAAGTACTTTTTACATATCTCCTGACATGAAAATAGTAATTATCCAGTATTAATTGACAGTTCTCTCAGGAGAACCATCGATCTTTCAGGCAGGGAAAGGAAAATCGGAGTGTGCTGGTGGTTCCTCAGCGTCCTGGGAAGGGCCTTCTGGCTCCCCGGTTAGATGACATTGTCTGCTGGGGAATTGCTCCCACCTCCTGACCTAGCACCAGACCTTTCTCCCACCCACAGAGGCTTAGGAGTCATTTCGGGCCGGCAATTATTATAGGAATATAACATTATTACAATAAAGCACAAATACAGAAATAATACAAACCAAGTGTATGACTTAATGAATTATTCTGAGTTGAACATTCTTGAAGTCAACACTAAGTCAAGAAACAAGCTTTCTCATCTATTGTGGTGGTTAATTTTTGTTTCAGCTTGACCTGGCTAAAGGATTCCCAGGTACCTGGTAAAATAGTATTTGGGGGAGTATCTGTGAGGTGCTCCGGAAGAGACAGCATGTGAATTAGTAGACTGAGGGAAGATCGCCCTGACCAAGGCAGGTGAGCATCATTCAATCCCTTCAGAAACTGAATAGAACAAGATGGCGGAGGAAGGGCAATAGCTTTGTTTGAGCTGAGATGTCTATCTTTTCCTGCGCTCTGATATTGGTGCTCCTGTTTCTCAGATTTTGGACTCACACCAGGACTTACACCATCAGTCCCCCCATCCCCAGGCCTTTGGGCTTGCACTGGATTACACCACTGGCTTTCCTGGTTCTCCACATTGCAGATGGCAGATCATGGGGCTTCTCACCCTCCACAATCACACGAGCCAATGTTTATAATAAATCCTCTCTTATATAATCTGATTATATCCTCGTGGTTCTGTTTCTCTGGAGAACCCTGACTACTGTACGCATCCAGAAATCATACCATCCCCACAAACATCACCATATCCTGACTTCATAATAATCACTTTGCTGCGTTTTTATGGTGTTGCCCTGCACTGTAGTTTAGTCTTGCTCACTTTAAAACTTGATGTGTATTTATATCTCTCTTAACTTACAGATTCCCTCTCCATCCTTTTTTTTTTTTCCACTTAAAATTTATGTGGAGGAATCCAGGCCGTTTGACATTTAGCTTCCCAAAAATCTAGATTTTGCTGATGGCTGTCTCTTGACACAGTACAACACATTCCCCTATTCTCAATATTTTCTGAAAATTGGCAACTGGATACAGACACTGAACCAGATTCTTGTTTACTCGCTTTGGCAGTTATTCTAGGTGGTATTTGGCAAGATCGTAGGAGGCACATGATAGCTGCCTGTTTCTCTTTTTTTTTGTGATAGGAACAGCTTTGAAGCTTAAAGTCTACATCTATTCATTCACTAGAGTTGCAAAATGATGCTATTCTAATTCCATCATTTTTTTGTTTATTAGTTGGAATAAATTTATAAAGATACTTCATTTACTATTTACCAATCAGTGGTATAATTCATGTAGGGAAAGAAGGATAACTGTTTGATTCCTTCCCTTTATTTACTAATTCTCATGAATTACTTCTGTGTCATACTTCAAAGGTGACCAATTCCTTTTTTAAAGGATCATTTAAAACTCATGATCTTTTAAACATATTTATAGGTTTAAATATATTGTGCTTATTGCCATTACTAAAACTCAAATCATCACATCTTTGGTCAGTGGAAGCCTCTTCAAGGGGCTCCTAAGTCCTTCAGACATGACCCAGGCAGTCTTTGGCAGTACCCTTGCTTTCTGGTATGACAAGATGTTCCAGGCTTATCTTGCATACTGTACCTGCCATACCTAGAATCTACCATTTCCCTAATAAGCTCCAGGTTCTTTTAGTGAGAAACTTTTAAAACTATATTTAGTGGTAGGATGCTCATTACTACTGTATCAGCCTTTGTTTCTAGGCCTTTTCAGTGGGCAGATCTAGGAAAGATACATGCGGATAGACACGTACATACATACTTGCATATATTTCACATCGTCCCATTCTCCCCCTAAGTTCCTTGAGCACGTTTATAACCATTGTTTCAAACTCTGTATCTGGTAGATTGCTTGCCTCCATTTTCTTTAGCTCTTCTTCTGAAGTGTTCTCTTATTCTTTCATTTGGGACTTGTTTCTTAGTCTTCCCATTCTGGCTGCTTCTCTGTGTTTGTTTCTTGTATTAGATAGATCATCTGCCTCCCAGTCTTTGTATGGTGGCCTTATGTCGTAAGTGTCCTGTGGGGCTCATTGGTACAATCTCCTTGATCACCTGTGCCAGGTGCTCCAGGGATGTCCCTTGTGAAGGTTATGTGAGCCCTCTTGTTGTAGCTGATTCTTGATTGCTGGTGGCCCATTCATGGGTAGGGTTGACCCTCAGGCTGGCTGGCTGTGAGGACTGACCAGATCACAGTGTATGAGCCTCTGTGCAGGAGTTGGCCCCATGAAGGGGAATTTGCCCCAGCAGGGTCTGGTGCCTGCCCAGATCCTCCTTTGTGTGCACCACTTGTGGAGCTAGTCAGGTTGTGCTCTGATGTGGTCTGAATCTCGCCACTGGGTTTGTTGGTTCTGTGGCCTCTTGGGAGGTACTCCAGTGTAGGTCAATGCCAGTCACTGCCTGTGACCAGCCCTGGGCTCCCTGGTTGGAGCTACAAAGTGATCCATAATTTGTGGCTGCTTCTGCTAGGCCAGGGTCTGCATGGGAGGGGCCAAATGCACACCAGGGCTGGCTTCCACCAGCCCTGATCCAGGGGGCAGGTTGGCAAAAGGCCCAAGGCACCCCACGATCTGCCTTCGCCTGCCAGCTGCCTGATAGGCTCAGTCACTGAAAGAGCCTCTGCTGGTACACAGGTTGCATGAGGTAGGCTCTCAGTGAGTCATCAGGTAGGGGCAAGTCGTGTTCACCAGGCTGATACCAATTCAAACTCAGTATCACTGCTGGTCTCAGGCTACTCAGCCAAAGTCTCAGGGTACTCCAAGGCCAGCCATCCCTGCCAGGGGCCTGCAGGCCTTTGTGCTGGGGGAGGGTCCAGGAGTCATCAGGGTGGGGCCAGGAGAGTTCATCTGTCTAAAACAGACCAAGATTTGGCTGTGTGGAGTGACAGCTGTGCACAGGAATGTGAGGGGAAAATGGCTCTTGCCCTAGACCCATACAACTCAGAGTTTCTGCCACCCCCTTAGTCTGCCCCGACCTCCTTGAGAGCCTTCCAAGAAAGTGCAACATGTGCCCCAGCTGGAAGCAGCCAGCTGACTCCTCTGTAGGGCTAGAGCTCAGCAGAGCTGGCCACAGGGAGTTGGGAGGATGGGGCTAGTGCATTTGGGGGGGAGGGGGCAACACTGGTTGGGCATGAGGGGGGAGAAATATTCTTCTCCTTTGAGTCATACAACTCAGCTATACCCTGTTCATCTCTGACACCCTGAGTCTGCCCAGACCTTCCTAGGAGCCCTATAAGAAATTCTGTACTGTGGGCCCAGGTTGGCAGCAGCCAGCAGAGTCATGAGTATGAGTCACAGGGAGCCCAGAGGTTGGGGCTAGTGCATTTTCTTGGGCTGATGTTGCGTGAAGAGGAGTGCTTGACACAGGAAGGATAGCATCTGTGTGTGGTATGAGACTCAGCACAGGGAACTTGGCGGATCTTTCTTTAGCCTTCTCCACAAAGCCACACAATCCTTTGATCACCTTCCCTCCACTGGAGCCCAGGGTGAGTGGCTGCAAATGAGATTTTATGCCCTGCCTCTTTAAGAGGGTGCCTGGGTTTGTAGCAGATTCCTGTGTCTCCCTGGCAGATGGAATTCCTGCTGATTTTCACAGCTAGATGTTACATGAGCTCCTCTTCCGGCTCTGTTGCTCTGGGCTGGGGCATTGGGAGATTGAGACCCCTCAGTCCTCAGGGGACCTTTGCAGCTGAGATATCCTTTGGATTCTCACGTGCATGTGGGGCCAGGCCTTTTTGTGTCTCTGCCCTTCCTACAAGTCTCGATGTGGCTTCTTCTATAAAAACCTCATTAGAAGTCCTCAGTTGGTTATTCAGGTTGATTGTTCCATATTTTAGTTGTAATTCCAGTTTGACCCTAGGAGGAGGGATCCTTTTATCATTTTCTTAATGTCTTCTAACTCGTTTTGAAGTATTAGGCTACAGTTTTGTTCCACATTCTGGACATGTCTTTGTGTCATGCTTTCTTTGCTTGCGGAATGCTATTTAGTTCCTTATTTTACTTTTAATAATAACTTTGCATGGTATGCATCTTTATAGTTTTCTATAGGTCATTTTAAGTGAAATTAGTTTTTCTGAAATTTAGAATGAGGTGGGGGTTCAGTAAAGCATTTCTTACTTTATAGGACCCCTCTTTTGCAGTTTTTGTGTAGTGTTCAAATAAATATATTGCAGCTTTCTTGGCCGTGCTTCTCTCCCCCACTTCTGTTTGAACTTCTCTTTCCTTTGTCCCCGTTGTCCCCGTTCTGCTCAGCTTTGATTACGCTCTGGCAGCTTCTCCCCAGTGCAGGCCTTGTCATGGAAGGGAGCCTTGACTTCCCAGGGCCCTTTGGTCCCCCTGGCTGCAGGGCCCTTGCCACTCACTGCCTAGTGGCAAGGGCATACCCCCCAGTTTCAGCTGCTCTTCTCACATTGGTCCTTCCTGTTTTCCAGTGAGATATGTCAACTCTATTTGTGGTTTTTATGTTCTAGGGTTCATTAGTCAGAAACCCCATTGCTTTCTCTTCTTTCTCCTGCACAGGTGGGCTTCCACCCAGGTCTTGCGAGGGTTGGTTTGTCTCCATCCATTTATATTTGGGGATCCATGAGATTACCTTGCCATCTAGTTTTGTTATAAATGTTGTCCGTTGGTTTTGGGTTTTGCTATCCTGTTCTATTTTTATGTGGTGATTTGGAGAGATTGAAAAACTATGCTTGTCAAACTGCCATCTTCCCAGAATCCTTCCCTACCAGGTAAGAGCTCTTTAATAACGGTTCCCCTAGTTTCCTTCTCACTTAGAGCAGGTGGAACTATTTTAGCCTTCCTGGTGAAAACATTTGAAAGCAAATTTTTGTTAATGGAGAACTCTCTTTTCTCCTCCGCTTGCTTAAGCCCTCTTTACCCGCCTTTCCTCCGTCTAGGCAGGTTTTAGCCGGATGGAGGGGACACAGGAACGCTTAGAGCTTACCAGTGTGATGGGGGCTTGGAACATTGTTCTGTCTCGAGGACTGAACCAAAGGTGAGTGGGAGCAAAATGTTTCCGAGATGAAAGCTGTTTCTGTTCCAACTGAAGCTTTGGTGATTCATTCTTAAACAGGAGGAACTCATTTAAAATACAGTTTTTCTGGGGCTGACATTACACTTCCAGCTGGAGGCAGGCACCAACCACTAGAGAAAACAGCACCGTGACCCAAGAAGCATTTTAATGCTTTTATTCACATGGCGAAAATTGGAGAGGTCTGGGATTTTAACCCAATTATAAAGACCGGTTTTGTGAGTGTAAACATGCAGCAGCCCACCCAAGGTGGCTTTCCGCTTTATTCTCCTCTCTGGAGGAAGGCGGCCGTGTGACCTAGCCAGCCTGGAAGGCTCGTGCCCTCCCTGGAGCAGGGAAGGGCTGGCAACTTGCCAGGCTCTGCAGTTTTTCTGCGCAGGTGCTGGACATCCGTGGAAACCCAAGCACTGTCCTGCTTGGGGCCCTCACGGACAGCCAGGGCTCCTTCTGAGCTTCAGACCAGGCAAAGGCCCCCTTTGATTGGCATTTTTTTATTAGCTGGGAGCATACAATCAGCACTTCCACCGCATGCCAGCATTCAGTGTTTGGCTGAAGAGTCTCTTGGTGACCTTTATTTGCATTGGCCTGCAGAAAATAGTAAGTTTCCTTAGTGAGGGGGAGGTAAAGGGCATACGTGAAGCCTAAGTATTAGCTGTGAGGACTTAAGTATAGGATGTGCAGCCGGCTCTGGCAACCTCAGTTCCGCTGCCCTTTACGGAGGGGACAATGACCATATCATTAACCGCCCTGTCAGAGCACCGCTGCAGGGCCCTCACAAGTTCAAACATTTTAGAGATCAAACTCCCCGTGTCCTTCAGAGGTCCCTGAACAGGAGGCCACACCTGGTAACCACAGAAGGGGGAAAACGTGCCCGTAGCGGAGAGGTTGCCAACCAGCAGCCTGCAGATCTGCAGTTTTGTTTGGACTTCAGAGAGTGAAATGTTTTTTTAAATTTTCTGAATGTTGCCAACATTTAAATATTAGGAGATTTCTTTTTATTTTTCAAGGTTAATTTTTAGCTTCTCTGGAGAAATCAACCTGGCAACAATTGGCTAGAGCTGAGTGGCAGCTGCGGCTACAGCAGGGGCCTGTGTGCCCCTTGTTGCCGAGATGCAGTCTCCTCTACCATCAATTTTGCTCTTCCTCTTAGATTGTTGCCATCAGTGCACACACCTCCTGAGAAGTCAACCTTTTCTTGACTCCACTTCCCCTACCAGCACTCCCTCCCCAATCTTTTCTTCTCTTTGCAGCACTAACTCCTCAAGGAGTTGCTCACACTGGCACTCGCAGTTCTCTGCTCCTATCTTTCTGGTGAGCTCTGCAGTCCAGCTCTGGCCCCTCAGGTTCCACCACAAGGCGGTGAGGTCACTCGTGGCGGCCCTTCTCCTCTGTCCTCTGGGCTGACCTGTGAGGCCCTGGGACACCTGCACTTGGTCCCTCCCTCCCTCCTATGCTCACCTGCCCTCCAGGTTCCGTGCTCTGAAGCTTTCCTTTCTTTCCAGCCTCTTAGCAAGGAGGTCCTTGGGTCTCTGCCCTTGGTCCTCATTTCTTCTCACTCCTCTTTCATGATCGCTTTTGGTCACATGGCATTAAAAAGCATCCACGTGCTAAGTCCCAAGTGTGTATCTGGAGTTCAGGTCTTAGCCTGCACTGCAGCCTTAGGTGTGATACCTGCTCTTGACGTCTGGTAGACCTCTTGTATCTACACATCCACACTGAACTCCTGGTCTTTCCCTGTTGCCAGCTATCTTCCACGTGTCTCTCCATGTTCACTGTCCACCTCCCACCTTGTCTCCTGGTCTGTGCCCTGGGAGAGTGACTAGTGTGGCTGTTTCACTCTCTGGCTTCTGGTTGGGTTCTACCAATGCAGATCCCAGCAGGAGATCAGGGGTGAGAGGAGGGTGAGGTCAGGTGTTTATTCCTTGGGCTCCTTCCCTGCAGTGTCACGCAGGCTGGCTGCCTCCCTCTATCCAAGGTGAGTCAGTAGAGGAATCTACACATGAAGCTGGCCCTTTAGGCCCAGGGCTGGTCACTGCCCCGCTATTCACTAGACTTGGGGTGTTGCTCTGTCACTATGGTTTCCTTGAGCCCTGGCCCTCCTTTGTAATCCATCCCTTTATTAAGCCCTCCATGACTTATCCTAATTTGAGTGTGGCATCTGTTTCCTGCTGGGACCCTGCTTGTACTTTCTATTGCTGTCCTTTCTACTTGAAGAGGATGTGGCCATCTTTGTGTTAAGACACTTAGAAAGGCAGATGTGAGTCCATCATTTTAATGTTACACTTTGATGGAAGCCCTAGGGGAAAGCAGGGCCACGCAGTCATTCCAGTAAATACCTGTGCCTGGACCTTCATCCAAGAGCACAGATAATTTGGGAGTAAACTCGAATGAGATAAAGAGCATTTGCCTTAGATAATGACTCTGCTTCACACGCCAAGCCACTCACAGGCTCATGTGGTCCAGTCTGGCTGTGGAAATAGAAAATTGTGATTCATAGAAACCTTCCGAGAAGGCTACAAACTGCATTCCAACACATTTCCAGCCATTTGCCAAGAAACATGTACTAGAGAAATATTACATCTCCTTAATCTGAAGAGCAGCATTGATTTAGCTGCCAGAGACAGAGGAAGCTAGAACGATTATTAGTTTATCTGCAGACACTGACTCAAGCCATTCAATAAACAGGGTTTAACGCAAGGATTGTGTTTCATTGATGCCCATGTTTACTCTTGTTGTTAATGCTATCTATATGCTCAGAAAACACACAAAACCCTCAATTAAGCAAGGTCCTAGCTTGTTAATGCTTCATGGTCTTTTTGCATCTGACTGAATATAAAAGGAAGAAATATAGTAGCCCTTCTCCTGGCAGTAGTTGGGACAACAGAAGGAGAGACTTCCCTTGATGAGGAATTGTGAGAGGGGCAGAGATTTTATTTCTACTCTCACTCTCACTTCCTGTCCTTCTACCCTCTCAGAACTCCTTTCACCTCTAACTTCTAGGATTTAGATACAGCCCTGATTTCCTTTGTACAAGTAAAACAATCCGTAAAACAATGTATTGACATGAAGCCTTCACAGAAAAGATCTATGGACTTTTCCAAGGGTATTTTTGTATTTAAAACTATAAGAAAAAATAGCAAAGATAAAACATAGATTAAAATGAAATAAGTATCAGTAACATATCAGTTGGGGTCAAAATTATTTTACTTTTTTTAAATTATATTTTATTGGTTATGCTATTACAGTTGTCCCATTTTCCCCCCTTCATTCCCCTCCACCCTATACACCCTCTCCCACCCACATTCCGCCCTTTAGTTCATGTCCATGTGTCATAAGTTCTTTAGCTTCTACTCTTCCCACACTATTCTTGCCCTCCCCCTGTCTATTTTCTACCCACCGTCTGTGCTGCTTGTTCTATGTACCTTGTCCCCTTCTCTCCTCCTCCCACTCCCCTATTGCTAACCCTCCATGTGATCTCCATTTCTGTGTTTCTGCTCCTGTTGTAGTGGTTTGCTTAGTTGGCTTTTGTTTTAGGTATGGTTGTTAATACCTGTGAGTTTGCTGTCTTTTAACTGTTCATATTTTTATCTTCTTTATCTTAGATCAGTGCCTTTAACATTTCCTATAATAAGGGCTTGGCGATGATGAACTCCTTTAACTTGACCTTATCTGAGAAACACTTTATCTTCCCTTCCATTCTAAATGACAGCTTTGCTGGATAGAGCAATCTTGGATGTAGGTTCTTGACTTTCATGACTTGGAATTCCTCTTTCCAGCCCCTTCTTGACTGTAAGGTCTCCTTTGAGAAATCCACTGATAGTCTGATAGGAACTCCTTTGTAGGTGACTGTGCCCTTATCCCTTGCTGCTTCTGGAATTCTCTCCTTCATTTTCATCTTGGGTAAT
Source organism: Anoura caudifer (assembly GCA_004027475.1). Classification (NCBI taxonomy): domain Eukaryota; kingdom Metazoa; phylum Chordata; class Mammalia; order Chiroptera; family Phyllostomidae; genus Anoura; species Anoura caudifer. The sequence goes on from PVKU01001150.1 coordinate 75,019, forward strand.
GTAATTATAATATGCCTTGGTGTGTTCCTCCTTGGGTCCAACTTCTTTGGGACTCTCTGAGCTTCCTGGAAGTCTATTTCCTTTGCCAGATTGGGGAAGTTCTCCTTTATTATTTGTTCAAATAAGTTTTCCACTTGTTGCTCTTCTTCTTCCCCTTCTGGTACCCCTATAATTCGAATGTTGGGATGTTTAAAGATGTCCTGGAGGTTCCTAAGCCTCTCCTCATTTTTTTGAATTCTTGTTTCTTCCTTGTTTTCTGCTTGGTTGTTTCTTTCTTCCTTCTGGTCCACTCCATTGATTTGAGTCTCAGTTTTCCTCCCATCTCTGTTGGTTTCCCATGCGTTTTTCTTCATTTCACTTATTGTAGCCTTCATTTTTTCATCTAATTTGTGAGCAAAATCAACCAATTCTGTGAGCATCCTGATCACCAGGGCTTTGAATTGTGCATCTGATAGGTTGGCTATCTCTTCATCACTTAGATAAATTGGCTCTGGGGCTTTTGATTTGTTCTCTGGTTTGAGCCATTTTTGTTTCTGGTTTTTTGTTGGTCTAGTCACAGCTGTTAAGTAGTGAGGGGTGGAGCCTTAGGTGTTCCCCAGGGTGGGACAGCCCAGTCGCTGGGTAGTGATGCTGTATGTGGGGGCGGGGTCTGAGAGGAAACAATGGCACTTGCTCTGCTCACTCTCGGATTCCAGTCCCTTCTGCTGCTTCCCCTTTGCCTGGAATATCTGCATGTGAATGTGGGACCACCTGGTCAGCCAGCCGCCTTGTGCAGCCTCACTGGTTCTGCACAGTTGCCACCCTGTGCCCGGGGTCTGCTAGCCGCCACCTGTGTACCTGGGGTCTGCTAGCCGCCACCTGTGCACCTGGGATCTGCCAGCTACTGCTGCCTGTGTGTCCAGTCTGCACCTCTACTTTTTCCTGCCTCAACTCCACCCTCTTACCGGTCTGGATGAATGGTTGTTGGACTTCCAAACAGTTCAATTTTCTATGAGTTCTGGTTGTTTTCTTGTTTCTAAATCTTTGTTGTCCTTAATTTTTGTTGTGAGAGGAGGCACAGCATGTCCACCTACACCTCCATCTTGGCTGGAATTCCAAAATTATTTTTAAGAGTCAAGATAAAGGAAAAAAATTAGAAAGGGCAAGTAATCTGAGAGGCGAAGATTTATGTACAAGGAGGTTGATTTCACAATTGTTTATTTTGATAGAAGCACTGAAAATATAATACAACAAAGGAATGGTTAGATAAAGTGTAACACAGCCATACAATAGTTAAATTAATTATTATATGCCTGTAACCACCCCTTAAACATCATCTTTTCAAAGTATATTTGAACACATAGGGAATTGTTCAACATAAAATGTTAGGTACAAAAAGAAATTATATATTCTGTATTATTCTTGTTTTTTTTTAAGTATGTTTTATTGATTATGCTATTACAGTTGTCCCATTCCCCCCTTTTTCCCCTCTGCCCTGCACCCTCCCACCCACATTCCCCCTTTAGTTCATGTCCATGAGTCATACATATAAGTTCCTTGGCTTCTACATTTCTTATAGTATTCTTAACCTCCTCCTGTCTATTTTGTACCTACCACTTATGTTTCTTATTCCCTGTACCTTTTCCCCCATTCTCCCCTCTCCCCTTCCCCACTGATAACCTCCATGTGATCTCCATTTCTGTGATTCTGTTCCTGTTCTAGTTGTTTGCTTAGTTTGCTTAGTTTGCTTTTGTTTGTTTGTTTTAGGTTTGGTTGTTGATAGTTGTGATTTTGTTATCATTTTACTGTTCAGAGTTTTGATCTTTTCCTTAGATAAGTCCCTTTAACATTTCATATAATAAGAGCTTGGTGATGGTAAACTCCTTGAACTTGGCCTTATCTGGGAAGAACTTTATCTGCCCTTCCATTCTAAATGATAGCTTTCCAAGATAGAGTAATCTTAGATGTAGGTTTTTGCCTTTCATGACTTTGAATACTTCTTGCCACCTGCTTCTTGCCTGCAAGGTTTCTTTTGAGAAATCAACTGACAGTCTTATGGAAATTCCTTTGTAGGTAACTGTCTCCTTATCTCTTGCTGCTTCTAGGATTCTTTCCTTCCCTTTAGTCTTGGGTAATGTAATTATGATGTGTGTGCTTGGTGTGTGCTTCCTTGGGTCCAACTTCTTTGGGACTCTCTGAGCTTCCTGGACTTCCTGGAAGTCTATTTCCTTGGCCAGACTCAGAAGTTCTCCTTTATTATTTTTTCAAATAAGTTTTCCATTTCTTGCTCTTTCTTTTCTCCTTCTAGCACCCCTATGATTTGGATGTTGGAATGTTCAAAGTTGTCCTGAAGGTTCCTAAGCCTTTCCTCATTTTTTTGAATTTTTGTTTCTTCATTTTGTTCTGGTTGAATGTTTATTTCTTCCTTCTGGTCCAGACCACTGATGAGTTCCAGTTTCCTTCCCATCACTGTTAGTTCCCTGTACATTTTCTTTTATTTCACTTTATATTCATAGCCTTCACTTTTTCCTCTATTTTGTGACCATATTCAACCATTTCTGTGAGCATCCTGATTACCAGTATTTTGAATTGTGTATCCGATAGGTTGGCTGTCTCTTCATAGCTTAGTTGTATTTTTTCTGGAGCTTTGATCTGTTCTTTCATTTGGGCTGTATTTTTTTTTTTTATCTCCATGCACCATTACATAGTTAGGAGCAGAGCAACCCACGCTGCAGCTTGTGGTGCTGTATGTAGGGTAGGGGTCAGAGAGGGAATGCTGCTTGCTGAGCTCTTAGTTGGCTTTCAGTCTCTTCCTCCACTACCCACAAGCAAATTGGGCTCTTCTGGTGCTGATTCCTGGGTGGGCAGGTTTGTGTACATTCTAGGACCCTGTTGGTCTCTCCAACAAACTCTCCTGGAGTCTGGGAGTTTCTCCTGGCACCTCAACCCCCACGGGTTTTTTCAGTCAGAGCTTTTGAGGCTTTAGTTCCCTGCACTGGAACCTTTGGTTGCATGGTCTTGCTCGCTCCCCAGTTTTTCCTCCCAGTTCATCCATAGGCAAATGTGGGACTGCCTGTCCTGCCAGCTGCCACCTTGCCCCAAGTCCTCTCCACCCTAGCTGCCTGTCTCCACCCCTCCTACCAGTCTGCGTGACTGTTTCTTAAATCCTTGGTTGTTGGACTTCCATACAGTTCAATTTTGGGTAGTTCTGGTTGTTTTTTGTTTTTAAATTTGTTGTTGTCCTTTTGGTTGTGTGAGGAGGCACAGTGTGTCTACCCATGTCTCCATCTTGGCTGGAAGTTTGCATTCTCATTTTGATTGCATGTATGCACATTACACGCGTGCACACCTGTGTTAGTAAAGGACCGGGACGGCACCTGCTGCAGTGCTGGCAGTGATTATCTCTGGATGACAGTCTTATAGATGATCGGTATTTGCTTCTTTATAAAGTCTGTATTTTATGGATTTTTTGCAATAAATATTTTAATTTTATAATTAAAGTCAGAAAATTACTTTTTAAAGGAAAGTACATTGATATACAGAAAGAAGTGGTGGAATTTCAGCAGCAAGGAACGGGTATTTTAATGTGCGTGAGAGCTTTCTATTATGTCATATCTATTAGACAGCAGTAGTTAACAACAGGTGTCATAGAATAATAAGCAGAATCTTTATTGTGTATTTACCATTATGTGTTAACATACTTTATATTCATTGTTTCTCTTTTAATCCTTTTAACAGCACTATGAAGGTAGTTGTTGGTATTATCCTAAAGAGGCAAGTAAGGTTAGAGAAGTTAAGTACATTGTTTAGGATAAAACAAACTGCTATAACATAAACGTGAAATCTCATTGGATTAACAAAAAGGAAGACAATACTTTGTTTATTTAGTTATTTTAGAAAGAGAAAGGAGAAGGGAGGGAGACAGAGTAAGAGAAACATCAATCAGTTGCCTCCTACACACACCAGGAATGGAACCCACAACCCAGGCAGTGAATCTATGACCTTTTGGTTTATGAGATGATGCTCCAATCACCTGAGCCATGCCAGCCAGGGTGGAATATAATTCTTTAATCACATAAAGGATATTTCTTAATCATGTAAAATCCCATTGGCAGCATCAGAGGGGCACAGGGTGGAGTTTGCATTCCATGCACGGAAGGCGGTCCTGCTGTCTCAACATATGGCTTCCAAGGTTGTCCCCAATAGTCATGTCAGGCCAGCAGCCAGGACGATGAGATCATGGAGCACTGTGACTTTTGTGGGTCAGAATTCCTACCCACATTTCAGTGGCTCAATCATGTCACTCCTAACTGCAAGGAGGAACGGGAACAGGGTTTAGAGAATGGCTCTCTAATTTCTGCGATGTGAGGTAGCGTACTAGAGATCACACACCAAGTAAGTGGCAGAGCAAGATCTGAATATAGTCAATCCCTTTCCAAAGCCGACATCTTAACCACAGAACTAGATTTTACACTACAGAGGTCAAAAGGTTAAAAACTGACTCCCTTAGGCATTGGCTTATAGAGCAGCAGTCCGTGGCTTTGGAGATGAGATAGTCAACCTTTTGTTTTTACTTACTTTTGAAAAGGAGGTTTTACTGTGTTTTTTAAAAGTTAGATTCAAAATGAAAGGAGAGGTTGAGACATGGCTAAGGCTAAATACCCAAGAATGGGCAGACATCTAAGAATTATAGACAGGATGGGCTGAGCTAGGTGAAGAATTGCTTTCAATGGCAATAAGGTAGATTTTAACAGAGTGTAATGCAAGAAGAACAGCATGTTACAAACTGATGACAAAGGAAAAGAAAAAGTGTTTAGCACATGTTCTATCAAGAATAGTCTTCAAATAAGAAAGAACAGAACAAACATAATTACGAGGGAATTGGAATAGATGCAAAACGAGTACTCAATTCATGGTTCTAGAAAGTGAATTCTAGAGTATGTGTTTCACGAAGATGGACTAGGTGCACACATTTGCCTTCCATTATTCCAAGGATCCAATATAAAAGAAAGTATAGACAGGGACAGGGAACCTCTTCCCTGGGTAGCCTTGGGTTTCACGGAAGAGTGAAATACTTCAACAAGTTTCTGGGAGGTGGAAGGAGGTTGAGAGGAGCGGAAAGATGCAAGGCAGGGAAAAATGATAGCCTAGCACCAGTAGCAGGGGACAAGGGAGGCAGGTGTGAGCGGTGAGACTAAAAAAATGGCAAGGGGGTGGGGGAGGGGAAGGAGGTGTATATATTGAAGGTCTATCTATAGAAGAATCTGTTAATGTAGAAATCATAATATACCTGAAACAAGGTTGATTGTAGGAGTGGAAAAGGTGGGGAGTCAAGTCATCAATTTTTATATAAAAGAAAGGTTTGAATATAATTTAATGTTACAGTGATGATTGATGAAAAACTAAAAACCATTTTAAATAAAACACTGAGAAGAGAATAGAGCTGTACTCTCAACATTCGATATTTCTTACCAGGATTATCACAGTTCCTTCCTGATGAAGTCTCTCCACTTTGCTCTCCAGTTGTGCCAAGCTATGCTGCATGAGATGTCTTTTTAGCATACACCTCTCCTTATAATATTTCTTTGCTTACAATTTCCAATAACCCCTATGAATAAAACTCAGATTGCTTAGCCTGACTCAAGGCTCCCGGGAATGTGCCTCTTGCCTACCCGTCTATCTTCACCTCTTGGCATTCCCCTTTGCACATCCTGAACACTTCTTTGAACACTTCCTTCTGTCTCCCCTGCCTTCCTGGCTCTGCCTCGTGCAGCTTTTCCTGCTTCTCTATTTGACTGAATTATACTCACCCTTTAAGATTTATCCAGGCATTATCTTTTCCTGGAGGCCTTCCCCTTCCCTCCTCTAACCTGGGTTAAATATTTCTTTGATTTGGTTAGGAATTAGTTGCAGCTCAAATCTGTTTGGCTAGCTTATAAAAAGGCAGAGGGAAGAGGAACAGGTGCTCATAAAATTATTGGACTACGGTTGCAGGAGCAAGATCTAGGCTGAGTCTCCGGGAGTGACTCCCAGAGTAACACTGCAGAATTGGCCCCCAAGGGATCGCCCTCTGTGCTGTGGTCAGGGAGCCAGAAAAAAGGGGAGGTGCAACCACAATGTTTAGCTCTAGATTTACATTGCCTCTGCCAAGATCCACATCAGCATGGTGCCCAGGAAGTTGGGGGCTAGACTGGGGGCTAGACTCAGGGCTGGACTCAGGCACTGCTGCCACTGAAAAGTCCAAACGACCTCCGCAGCTGAGCTTGTCAGTATAAACAATGGCAGCAGTAACCCATGCCCCTAAATGCCTCATGGTGTTTACACCCATGTTCTAAGTCGGTCTTGGCTCCTGTTTGGCAGAGGCTAGTTTCATGTGAAATGGGACTGCGAGGGAACTGGGAAATGTAGTCCCTGGCTTTCCAGGCCCTAGAGTGCAGAAAGGCATGCCAGGAAAAGGAGGGAACAGAGCCAAGGGAGCCAGCACGTCTACCTGTCCCTCACTCCTTCACACTCCCATATCATTGGTACCCTGTTCTGTAGGGACACTTGCCACTCATGTTCTCTTTCATTGCCCAGTTACTTATCTGTGTCATCTGAATACACCATCACCTTCTTTTTTAACATATTTTTAGAGTTTATTTATTTATTTTTAGAGAGAGGGTAAGGGAAGGAGCGAGAGGGAGAGAAACATCAATGTGTGGCTGCCCCTCATGTGTCCACAACTGGGGACCAGGCCCACAACCCAGGCATGTGCCCTGACTGGGCCTGTGCCCAATCCACTGAGCTACAGCAGTCGGGGCCACCATCACCTTCTCGAAGGGAAAAACTATTCTGATTCATCTCTAAATAGTGCCTGACACATAGTAGGGTCTCAGTAAATGCTTGTGAAATGAATGAATGAACCAGAAATTTTAGGATTATCTTAAAATTCTCCTTTTATCCACCAGCCAGCAGCCCCTTTAGTTCTCTCTCCAAAGTGTCCTTCCAACAAGCTCTCATCATCTCCCCTATTGTAACAACCTCATTATTAATTTCTGTCACTTTGTTCCATTCTGCGGTGTAAACTCTAAATCACCACTTGACTTTCTAAAACACAGATCTCATATCGTTCTCCAGCCTAAAAGCTTCCAATGGCTTTTCCTTTAGGAAAAGTACAAATTGCTGAGCACAGTGTTCCAAGCCTTCCTCCCTCTACCACAGTCTATTTTCCAGCTGGGTTCTCAGCGTTCTCTCACACACGATCGCTGGGCTAACGACCCCCTCAGTGTGGCCGAAACGCCAAGCTCCCCCACTCACGGTCCAGCTCAGGTGCCACTTATTTTAGAAAGACTTTTCTGCTACTGTTCTGTATGCCTCCCCCCTCCCAGCACCCCACATGCGACGTTCATCCTTCTCAGGAGTCCTGCACTGCGCTGCGCAGGGCCTCGGAGCTTCAGCGCTGCTTCCAGGGCCTCTGAAGGGAAGAGGGGCAGGCTGAGCAGCTGAGGCTCTGAGGCCCCCCTCACGTCAGTCGGAGCAGCTCTGCTTCATCTGATGCAGATGTGGACTGTTGAGAAAAAGTTTACATGGCTATGGGAATTGAAAAAGAATATTTTAAAAGGTAGTTTGTAAAGGACTTTTCTACTGTGGGTGTAGCAGTCATCCTCAGGAATTAAGTGTAGTTATGTCTGGGTCTGGTACTGCGTCAGGCCCATTTTTCAGCCCCCCGTGTTTAACCTGCTAGAAGCAACCAACAAGCACCTGTTTATTTGGACTGAAGAGAAAAGGCTTAAAGAAGACATTGTGGTAGACATCAACATCACGCAGAGGAGAGGGGAGGCGCTTCTTCTGCTTCCTCAGAAAAGCAAAAAGTGCAAACGAAAGGGAATGTTACAGAGATGGGGGTCTTAGATCCATAGGAATAATTGACAATTTGACCTAAGCTGCGAGGTGCACCTTGCAAAAAGCCTCTCTGACGGTGGATTATTTGCCATGAATGACATGTAAGTGATCCTAGGGTGGGGCTGGCCACCCCCCTGCAAGACCTGACTGTTCCCTTTGACTTCAGCCACCATTATCTTCCTTTATAATTTGTAAGTCCCCACTGTGATTCCAGATGGCTTGGTGTCTGGCTTTTTTGAGACTGTAATATCAGCAGTATTTTTTTTAAGTTGGAGATGAACTGGTTTCACATTTTACCTTATGGAGGGGCTGCTGTCTGCTTCTGACTAAGGCCACTTTAGAAAGCAGCCCCGGGTCTGAAGTGGTGTGAGGTGAGGGGCCAACGCTGTTACCGAAGCAATCTTGTTGGCATCTCTGGCCACAGATTGGCTGGGCAGCACATTCAGAGGAAAATTTATAGCTCCTGCTCCTTGGTAGTAAATAGGAATTCACTTGACTGAGGTGATGGATTGTGGGGGATTCTGTAATTGTCTCTGTGGGAGGCAGCAGCCACTTGTCAGCAGCATTTAGAAGTCAAGAGTTTACTTTGTTGGCTATTTCACATTATACATTTACTGCAGTTTGATGAAGTTTTCCCACTCATAGGTTGGGGGATGGTACATTTTATTCCCAGAACAACTAACTTTTCACTAGAAAACAAGATTACTTATTATTTCCAGGTCTTGGGCTCTTTCCTGTGCTGTGTTTGTGAGCGCGGGCAAAGCTGACGGCGGCCTGGGACTGCGGCGGTTCTCAGGAATTTGGACGCGGTATACTTAGAAACATCGAAAGAATTCGTTTGTTCGCTTAACTGGACCAAATACCTGTCTTTTTTCTAGAAATGGTTTATAAGAAGGGAAAGTACTACATGTAGTTTGATAGTTCTGTTTTATTAATATTATTCTAATTAATTCTTCGAGTCCTGGCTAATGTCTTCAGGGAAGAATAGTTAGCACAATTAATTAATTGTACTTCTTTTTACCTTTCTATTTCCAGAGGTAGTTGTTTAATTAAAGGCTTATGGCATAATATTTTTCTTTACTAAGAAGAAATGTTTAATTTCATAAATCGCGTATATCACACAAGGAAACAAACTCAACAAATAAACTTCAAAGAACATACCTTTGTTTCAGGGCATGATATCCTCCTTGACAGTTACTGTTGTGAACAGAAGACTGGACAAAAGTATAATTTGTGAATTATATTAAAGATACAGCTGATGTTGACATTCATACTAAATAAAGGGCTAGCCTATAGCACTGTACCGTTTTTGATACTCAGAATATTTTTTCTATAGCTAAATCTGCCCTATATCTTTTAGCCTCTTCTGTACATACACACACATTCCATGCCTGCTTCCCAATTCTGTTACATCGCCCTGTTACCTCTGTTGTTAATGGAGCAAAGGAGAAATCACAGTATTTAAAATGCTCGCTCCTGAGACAGGTATTCTTTCACATCGAACCGTTGTCCTATAGCTAATGATTCCCTTTGAAATTCTGGCAAAATCATTAGGTGTCTCATTTTCTTAAACCCGATGCTACATTAGCAAGATAGTTATTCCACATGTGCAACATAGTGAAGAAGAAAGGAATTTATGTAATTGTCGATGGCTTAAACTAACAGGATTAAAAACTCAGATAGTTTTCGTAACACGTGTATGGCCCATTTTCAAGACCCACTACTTGAGATATGTAAAGGGTATCACCATAGAAGCAGCAGAAGGAAATATAAAAATATGCAATATAATTATATTTCAGAGGAGGACTAACCAATTATATATTTTGCACAAGGTCATCTCTAAAAGAATCAAGAAACTTCTTGTGTGTGGCTAAGGATCAAACAGTGCTTTATTTTATGGGCTCAAACAAATAACTTCAGAAACCAAAGTCCAGGGTTAAAAGAAAGGACTGTCAGAAGAGATGCGAAATGCTTAGCACAGACACAATCTTTGATGCAAATGTCACAGTGCTAAAAATCGCCCGATGGTGCTGGACAGCCTTTGAAATTTGGTTCTCATGTCAAGCTTGTCAATACACTGCCCATTCTGCCAGAAGCTTAAAGTTGGTTCTTTTCTCAATTCACTGGGGGTGGGGGTGGGGGTCAGGGAATGTAAAATTTGTTGCTCATTCATTATACATACAAGGCAACATCTGTTCCCTGCTCATTTTTCATCTGCGTTTCTGCCTTCAGAGTATGTTAAATAACCATAGAAATGAACTCGGTGGTTGAAATTTGCTAACCTGAAAGTGAAAATAAATAGATGGGTGCATTACCTGGGCTAATGTTCCGCTGAATGCACCAGCTGTTAAAACACTAACCCTTCAGTGTCGGTTGGTCAATAGCACTTGGGAGTGCTCTCCTGCCCGGCTGTGCCAGCTCCTCCCCTGGGACTCCAGACTTTTCTGTAATCCAGCAACTAAAGGGATCGTGCCTGGCTCAGCAGGCCTCCAGGCCCTTGCTGGGCCAATATGTTAACTGTTTTGAGCAGCACCTCTCCCTACTACCTAACTCTCTGGACAGCAGATTTCTAATAAAAGACTGGAATGTTTCCACCCCTCCACGCTGAGCAGTACCACAGTCCCCCAGATCTGTGAGGGGCACATTCCAAGACTCCTGTGGATGCCCAGAAAGGAGGATAGTACTGAACCCTACATATACTGTTTTCTCCTGTAAGTACATACCTATAACAACGTTTAATCTATAAATTAAGTAATTTCGTGGACAGATGATTCGTCCTTGCCATAGGTTTTAGCCACCTCGAGATACAACTTTTTTCTTTCATTATTAAGTCAAGAACTTTCACCTTTTCGCTGAAAGAAAGCAGCACTTTATGCTGCTCTTCAGCATATCTGAACAGCCAGCATCCCGACTCTTGTGCTTCAGGGCCATTATGAAGTAAAATACACGCTGCAGTGCTGCCCAGTCCATCTGCTCACTGAGACGGTTGCTCAGGGACTCGTGGGTGGGGAGCATATACGATGCGTGTTCACTGGACAAAGGGGTGATTCATGTCCCAGGTGGAGGGAGCAGGACGGGGCCAGATTCCTGCATGCTATTCAGAATGGTGTGAAATCTAAAACGAATGAATTGTTTATTTCTGTAGTTTTCCATTTAATATTTTTGAACCACAGTTGACCACGGGTAACTGAAACCTCAGAAAGCAACACTGTGGATAAGGTAGGACCACTGTGTAACATTCTCCAGTCAGGGTCCTGACAGGAAAGACATGGCACACCCAAATCTACATAATGTGTTGAGAGACATATGGGCGTGTATGAGAAATCACAGGGTCAGTGCAGTGGCCCAGGGCTAAGAACAGCAAACAGGCCCTCACCCTGGGCCCTGGTGGACAGAGGAGGAGTGGCAGTAACATAGAGAAAGCTGCCTTGAAAGAAGTGACCTTCAGTCATGCAGGTGGTCAATCCAAAGCAGTCCTGAAGGCAGCGGTTCTGATTGGACATGGACAACTCGAAGTAGGGCCCGTGTCCTGCAAGTGCCCCACTGGTAGGACCCAGTGGGAACCTAGGAAGCTCAAGAGCCCAGTGACAAGTTCTGTAGTTTGTGCCTCTTGGGGCAGCACGCAGTGTGGAGAAGGTGGAGAACGGGGTGAAGGGAAGACACGCAGCCCACCACCTAATTGTTGTCCTTTTATGGAACTTTTCAAAATAGTTCATACCCCACATACAGTGCTCTCCGCCAGGAGAGAATGTAAAAGATTTAGCTTATTTCTTTACATTGATTGCATTAGATTAGGAAATGTATTTCGTTTTGCTTTGTTGGCGAGCCTCATTCTCCATGTTATGCTTAGCGCCCTGTCAAAGCATAGCTCTCGGTTGGATGTTTCACTCTCAGGCAGGTTCACACAAAGTTTCAGCATTAGAATGATAAAAACAAATAGGTGTGTAATTGTTCAGCAAAGATTCCTAAAAATCAAGTGATAGAAACTCTGACAGATGTAACTAACTATTCCTGAGGCAGGGCAGTGTAATCGTTTATTCTCAGTAAGATTCAGTGGAATCCTTGTGAGGTCTACAAGTGTGAAAATGAAACTCTCTTGGCAACTTGGGAGGTGAAAAAAATACATCTTAAGGAGGTCACAGTTATTTCTGGTCAAACTGACTCGTGTTATTTTCCCATGTAAGAACAGATGCTTATTATCTACATGTTAAAAGGTCAAAAGATAGATTATAAGACAAAGAAAAACTGTGCTTTTTTTTTTTTTTGGCCTTATGTCCTTTCCAGCTCCACCTCTAAAAAGCTGAGCACGCCGTGGCCTTGGCCAGAGTTGGATTCATGCTGCCTGCTACTTGCTTCCAGATTCCCACAGTTTTCTGTGGCCACATCCACTCCCTTGGCATCTTCAGACTTGGAGGGAGGATCGAGATGGTTAGCTAGCGGCAGGAGAAATGGCTTCCACAGTGTGGAACAGAAAAAATCTGATCGCTCTGATGACTTAATCAACCTGGAGGTGCTGCCACTGCCTACTTCTGGCTGCACTAGCATGCCTGGACCAGTTACTCCCAGGAGTAACACGTGTGTCCCCATGATTGGTGACAGGAAAGAGCTGAGTAGTATAATAGATTGCAGTTTGGCAAATTGCTCATGATGGGGGTCATATCTGACTTCAGAAGATTTTTGTAAGGACTCTTCAGCACTGTGGCAGCCTGCCCTGGCTGGAGGGTCCACTTTCTTTTAGCCCAGGTCCTGGATGACCATTTTTACTCCTTTCCCCACCATAGCTTTTGCACACACGATGATGTGAGCCCTCCCTGGCACTGAACTAAGGAAATTATAACGTCCTCACCTCCTAAGGATAGAGTCTAATGCAAAGATATATAAATGGCTTTGTGTTTAGAGAAGTGTTCCATTGAAACAGAATAGGAAAGGAAATGAGTTTTAAAATTCGTTGAACATTAAGGTTTTTTTCTTTTAATGATATGGCTTATGTATGTAGCAAGAAACTTGGATAATGGACAAAGTAACAGATAATCCCAAGTTTAAAATTTATTAAGGGCATATGATTGCCCAGCACTGTTCCAGGTGTTGAAGCCATGATAGAATAAGATGTCTACCTTGGCCTCAAGAAGCCCATGGTAAGAGAGCACCTTTAGACTTAGTAGCACAAGGGATTCGGGAGTAGTGAGTGGTTAGCTGCTGGTGGCAGAGTACAAACAGGGAAGGCTTTGTAAAAGAGGTGACATCTGAGCTGGGCTTTGAAGGATAAATTCTAGGCAGAGGAAACAACCTAGACAAAGGCAGGGGGTGTGGAAAATAAAGGCAGCATGGCTGGGCTGGAGGGGGAGCAGAGACTTTTGGAGGGCATGGTGTGAGGATCTTGGACTTCAGTAAGCAACGGGGAATGTAGGAGCTTGAACCGGGCATGGACATGGTCAGACTGGCATTGACCTTGAACCCAGCATGGGCATGGTCAGACTGGCATTTTAGAACCACCAGCCTCATGTGGGTACAAGCAATGAACTAGATATTCCTGTCCCAAACATTTGTATTAGATGTTAACATACATTAAGTGGCTTTCCAATTTGCTTAAATTAAAAATGAAATTGATTGCATGTAAGTCAGAGTCCTGTCGAGAGACAGAAACCAACCACATCAACCTGAAACTAATACAAGATAGTATTGAATGTAAACTGTAATTGAAAATTAAAATTTAAAATGAAGGATTAAGGCTAAAAAGGAACCAACCACATCAGTTATTTTAATCAACATAATTTAATGTAAAGAATTGTTAACTAGGTGTTGAAGAACTGAAAAGACTAACAGTACACTGAGGTATCATGGTGGTAGTTGCTGAAGGAAGCAGCTACCAGCCTGAAGACTAGAGGGAACAAGGGAAGAGGTCAGAATCATTACCACGTTAAAAGTTTCTGGGGGTGGGAGGAGGTGGTCATGCACTGTGAGCTGGTTCTGCATGCTGGAAGAACCGCAGGCTAGAATCAACTGCTGCTGCTGGAGTGAACTGCCACGGCCAGGGTGCAGACGTGAGGCTGGGGAGTGCTGATCCATAGGAAGCAAACAGAAAGTGCAGGAAAAGGCTGGCCCTTCTCCCTTCTCCAGCCTTATCATCTCCATCCAGCACGCATTCCCCACAGAGCCTAAGAGAGAGCAGCAGACCACAGAGTCCCAGGCCAGCACCACCAGAAAGAGTGATGCAAGCTCAGTAACTAGGACAAATGCCATTCCCATAGTGGGTACCAGTGGATGGGAAGAAATGGGGCAGACATCCTAGGAGCTAAAAATTTCCTGAAACATTCACAGGTTTCCAATCACCTTTTAGCTATAATAACCAAAGGGTACTACTAGCTATCTTTGTGACCTCTGATTCACATTTTCTTTAATGTCTTAGGACTTACTGCCTTTTCTATGACACCCTCCACCACCATCCCTGGTCTGTTACACTTCAGACCACAGAACATTAAGGGAAAGATGTGAATGGACCCAGGTACGTCAAAAGGTGGGCAGTGCCATCTCAGGCCTACAGCCTCGTGCTTATCTTCTTAGTCATCTTGGACTATCTGAGGCACGTATGTCATGTAGAAAAGTTATGCTTCCTTTAGTCACTTCCACTTCATTAATGCTCCCAAAAGTGCTTTGCTTAGGGTCTACTCTTAGTAGGCATTTGTATTTGTTTGTGGAATTGAATTCGGGAGTCTTGGTCATGTGAATCAAACTTGGGATTATGATCTGCTGCTATTTTTCTCCTTGGTTTCTGTGTGTAAGTCTTGCCTCATCCACTAGATGGCAGCCTTCTTGAGGGCAGCTCTATGTGGTAGGAGAGCATGGATTTGGTTTTTGTTTGTTTGCTTGTTTTGGTTTTGGATAACAATATTTTTTATTTTTTATTTTAATTGTTGTTTGAGTACAGTTTTCTGCCCTTTACCCCCATGCCAGCCCACCCCTCTAGCCCTCCCCACCTCCCTCCTGTCTCCACCTACCCATTGTTATTATCCATGTGTCCTTTATACTAGTTCCTTCAAACCCTTCCCCCCTTTCCCTGAAATTCCCTCCCCTCTCCCCTCTTGTCACTGTCAGCCTGTTCTCAATTTCAGTGTCTTTGGTTATATTTTGCTTGTATGTTTGTTTGTTTTGTTTTGTTTTGTTTTGTTTGATTCCTGTTAAAGGTGAGATCATATGGTATTTGTCTTTCATCTCCTGGCTTATTTCGCTTAGCATAATGCTTTCCAGTTCCATCCATGCTGTTGCAAAGGGTAGGAGCTCCTTCTCTCTTTCTGCTGCATAGAATTCCATTGTGTAAATGTGCCATAGTTTTTTGATCCATTCGTTTACTGATGGGCACCTAGGTTGCTTCCAGCACTTGGCTTTTGTAACTTGTGTTGCTATGAACATGGGGGTGCACAGGTTCTTTTGGATTGGTGTTTCAGGGTTCTTAGGGTATAATCCTAGTAGTGGAATTGCTGGGTCAAAAGGCAGATCTATTTTTAGTTTTCTGAGGAAATTCCATACTGCTTCCCATAGTGGTTGTACCAGTCTGCAATCCCACCAACAGTGTACTAGGGATCCCTTTTCTCTACAACCTCTCCAACACTTGTTGTTTGTTGTTTTGTTTATGATGGCCATTCTGCCTGGTGTGAAGTGGTATCTCATTGTGGTTTTAATTTGCATCTCTCTGATAGCTAGCAATACTGAGCATCTTTTCAGTATCTCTGGATTCTCTGTATGTCCTCCTTGGAGAAGTGTCTGTTCAAGTCCTTTGCCCATTTTTTAATTGGGCTGCTTGTCTTCTTAGAGTAGAATTGTGTGGGTTCTTTATATATTTTGGAGATTAAACCCTTGTCTGAGATATCATTGGCAAATATGTTTTCCCATACAATTGGTTCTCTTTTTATTTTAATACTGTTTTCTTTAGCCATGCAGAAGCTTTTTATTTTGATGAGATCCCATTTGTTTATTCTTTCCTTTATGTCCCTTGCTCTAGGAGACACATCGATGAAAATATTACTGCATGAAATATCTGAGATTTTCCTGCCTAGGTTCTCCTCTAGGACTTTAATGGTGTCACGACTTACATTTAAATCTTTTATCCACCTTGAATTTATTTTTTTGTATGGTGCAACTTGGTGCTCAAGTTTCTTTTTTTGCATGTAGCGGTCCAGGAGAGCTGTTGGAGTCAACAGTTTAGGTTCAAATCCCAGCTCTGACACTTAATAAGTAATTCAAGGAAATTAACTCTATTTCTCTAAGCTTTTGTTGCCTCAGCTGCAAAATAGGGGATAACATCTATTTTTTACCAGGTCGTGATAGTGAAATGAAATGATGTCATAACATAGAATCTGGTACTTAGCAGGTGTTGAATAAGTGCTTCCCTTATCTAATAACTCTTTTACCATATTTTGCTAGCAACACTGAAAGAAATAAAAGAAGAAAGAAAGAAGGAAAGAAAGATTGACGTGACTTACCAAAACAGAGAAGTTATGGAACTCTTTTAGGAGAGAAAAGGCCAATCCTTTTGGCCTTTTATATAAAGCCAAATGAAACTGGCTTTATATAACTCCCCCATCAACCCCTCCCCACCCCAGTCATCTAGAACATTGAGTACACCAATAACAATTTAAAAAATATATAATGGCTGGAAGTTATTTCTGAAGAGGAAGGTCGTCTTCAGTGTGTATGGACAAGAGCAGCCGGATACTGTGTCAGAACAATAGCTATTCATTGCGTCTGTTTCAGAGCTGGCACCGGCAAGCTAGTATTCCAGTGTTATTCCCACACAAACAGATCTCGAGCAAAATTTCCATGACCTGGCAGATTGGTGTAAACAACTCACTGCAAGAGCTTTTTACATCTATCCGCATGCCATTCATTTAAACACTCAATGCTTTTCAGGGAGTCTTGTAAGCACAGCTTAAGAATTACATTTTTTTTTTTAAACAAATGTTCATCAGCCCCTTGTCTCAGGGTTGTGTTTTGTTGCTGGGCACATATGGTAAACAGCTCGGTTCCTTCCACCAGAGCTGTGGATGGGAAATTGAGCCATCAGATAACACAGGCTGAAGGAAGGGTCCTTTAAAGGCACCAAAGCATTAACTGGCTGGCTGAGGCCTGCAGGCTGCCAGAGGTCTTAACTAACTCCTGGGCCAAAGAATAATGATAGGCTTTTTATTCTTAAGTAGTAGTTAGCATTTGATGGCATTTAATACTGGCAGTGACCTTTACAGCTATTGTTATTAGTTATTCCTCTCAGTGGCTCTTTGAATTATGACAAAGCAGTTTTTACCCAAGCCCATCAACTCCTTCCCCTTCCACTACAATCCCCAAACCGATGGGGTTCTCTGCACATAGTGTTGACGTTCTGTGAGCTTCTTTCGCCCATGAGCAATGACCCCAGTAATAAAGAATATTTTCAAGTCAAAATGATATCAAATACAGTGCATACAATGCATACAGTGCATTAATATACTCGGTGTAAGTCAGATCATATCCCTTCTCTGCTTTAAACCCCTCTAGTTTCCCATATCACTCAATGTAAAAGCCAGTCTTACGATGGCCCCCGAGACCTGCCACCTCGGCACTGTTGGAACCTCACCTGCTGCTCCTCGCCCTCTCTCTAACCTTACCCCAGTCACACCAACCAGGAGTTTTGTACCGGGCTTTTGGATTGGATGTTTACTCTGCCTGAAATGTTTTCTCTCCAGATACCTACATGGCTAACCCACTCATCTCCTTCAAGTCTTTGCTCAGATGTCACCTTCTCAAAGAAGGTCTGCCCTGCCAGCTGAATATAAAGCTACTACTGTGATCAAGAACTGAAAGTCTTCTAATGTACCATAGAATTTACCATTTATTGTCTCTCCCCACACAAGACTGTAAAATCCACAAAGGTAGGGATCTTTTTGACTGCTAGATACCAAATACCTAGAATAATGAATATAGAAAGCATGTAATATTTGTTGAATGAGCAAATATTACTCTGAAGGTCATCATCACAAAATTCGACCTACAGACTGAGAATGTGTCTTGATATGTGGTTTGTATTTCTTAGTGATGGTTCCTATGCTTGTTTTTCCACTTATAGCAAACCACTTATTTTGATAACAATTCTGCAAAGATAAACAAAACACATAGCTTCTTAAGGTTGCAAAGAAGCATCAAGTCCAAGAGTTGCAGCGTAGGAAAGGACTATGTAGGTGTTCTAGTCCCAACTCATCTATTCCAGTCCCATCAGCTGCACTGCCATGGTGCATTGCAGCTCCCTTTCCGTCTCACAGGGAGGTGGAAGGCTGTGCTGATTAAAAGGATAGGCTCTGCAATCAGGCGACCCTACCATCTAATCTCGTTCCATCCATGTCTACTGTGGGACCCCGACCAGATATTTTAGCCTCTCCTGGCCTCAGTTTCCTGACTGTAAAATGGTGATTAGAAAATAGTCCCCAGCTCATATGGTTTCATGAGGATTAATCAGCTAAGGCACGTAAAACGTTTGGCAGGTGGTAAGCTCCAAATAAAGCCTAGCTATTATTGTTATTCTGATTTTTAGAAAGTCCTTAATATTGTGCTTAATCAAGTCTTATTAAATGTATGCAACTGATTTAACCCACTTCACCAGCTTAGGGGATATAAATAAAACACACATCATTTCCCCCTTGTAGTTGCCAGACCATCTTCCTGCTCACATGGGCAGAAGTACAAAACTCTCTTTTAATGACCCTACCACCTCCCGCCTCTTCTAAACAATAAGAACAACAAGAACACCCTGGTCTTAATTCATTCCAAAAGGGTCAGTCCTGGTTCCTAGTGCAGCAGGAAAAAAACAGGGTGTCTGAGTGGTCTGTTGGTGTCTGCTTCTCGCCCTGTGGTGAGAGTGAGGCGGGCCCCACAGTCAGCGCCCCTGCCCTCTGCCGCAGGGTTCGTTCTCTCACCAGTCAGAGGCTCTGCGCGCATGCCCACACGTGTGCTTGGACTTGGAGCTCACAGCACTTCTGGTTCACATTGCTCATTGTTATCAAACCACACCCACACTGAGAAGAGTTTCTAGTTTCAGCCATGGGCTGTGTTGACCAGCCTGCTCCCACCTACCCGCTCCAGGGTTGCCCTGTATCCCTGCAGGTAGCCTGAGACCATCAGTCCGCACTGCCCCTTTCTCATGCTGAGTTTCCCCTTGGGGTCTTTGGTGTCCCTTTCTCCCAGAGGGCTTCTCGTGGGGTCTGTCCTCACCCATTAGGGAGATTCTATTTAATAATAATGGCTCTTGATCCCCATTGAATCGTCCCACCTCATCAAAACAAGGGGAACTGGAGGCTTGGCTTTGCCAGGCCACAAATAGCTCTACTAGGCTCTCCGTCCAGGCCAGTAGGGGCATAAGGAAGAGCGACCACTTCATGACTTCCCTGAACTAGGAATATCGGTGTCCACTTAAGCAGAAAAGTAACTTGACATTAACTAGCTAACTAATTTCAGGTTGCACCCTACCAGATGCCCTGTAATACTTGTGTTCACTGGGTCTGGTTCTGCTTCTTGAGTCAGTACAAGCCCCCCCGCTTCTTCCCTATGTTGTACCTTCACCTGCTAGAAAGTAACCACCCAGGGCCCTCAGATCCTTTTCTTCCCCACTGGCTCCCCCTCTTAGTGGCTGGTCTTAGGCATGTTTTTAAACAATAATAGCTGATGCTTACTGAGCTTTCTATATGCCAGGCTGCACTAAGTGCTCCAATGTATTAACTAATTTAATCCTCACACAACCTGATGAGATAGGTGTCAGGTCCCCTTTTGTAGATGAGGAAACTGAGGCTTAGGAAGGCTTAGTAGCATGCCCAAGGTACATAGCTGCTAGGATTTAAACCAGCTGTCTGGCTCTGGAGCCGAGAACAATGCGATGTCGTTTCACTAACCCAATTTCATAGAACCGTGGTTCTGTGAAACAGAGATAATACTTAGAATATCATGGTAAGGATTAGATGTGATAAAGTATAAAAAAGTAATTAGTGCAGTGGCTCCATTAGTGCTCAGAAAAATATTCATTTGCCACCCTTTTCCTTCCCATCAAATCAACATTTCATATCTTAACTACTTCCCATTTTTAAAGTGCCTGACACAGAGTGGGTGCTCAGTGGGTGGTAACTACTCCTGTTATTATTACCTTGTGTGGTTTGAAGTCTCCCTCATCTTTGATTGTTCTTCTCTGGCTCATTTACCTTTTGAGACTGTGGTGCCCAGAGAGGTACATGATACACCAGGTGGGTTTGCATAAAGCAGAGTGGAAGGGTTCAGCCACCTCCCACAGGGAGGGAGGTCCTAATACCTGCAGTTGCTACTTTTTTAGTCATTTACACTGGCAGCAGTTATTGAAATTGCTGTCAGTCAAATTCTCAACATCTCTTTACTTTAGGCTGTTACTGATCCACCTCACTTGACCTGTCCTTGGATAATTGATTTTTTTCCCAAAAATGTCCTCTTCTTTTTTCTGATTTATTAAATACCACGTTTGTTCTGGAAGCTTTGAAAAATGCACAAAATCACAAAGAAGGAAATTAAAGCCACTATGAATGGCATAATCCAGAGATAGGAACTATTAATATCTATTTATAGATATACATATGTAATAGATATAAATATAGATAGGTATCGTATGTGTGTGCTCCTTTTTTGTAAAAGTAGGATCATACTATTAAAATATATTCTGAATCTGCCATTTCTCACCATTTTCTCCCCACCTAAGCCACCATCATATCTTTCTTAAAATACTGCAAAACTATGAAACTATTACCCCCCTAAATTCGTTCCCCTTCTTTCATTCTAACCCTTTACAGTCTATTCTCCAAAAAAGTAGCCAGTGTGATCCTTTAAAATCATGACTATCCTGCTCACAACCTTCCAGTGTCTTCCCATAGCACATAAAATAAAACCCCAGCTCCCCCTGACTGGCAGGGCTGTGCTTAGGGAGGCCCCTCCAACCTCATTTCCTTCTCCTCTCCCCCTTGTGCACCATGCTCTGCCTCTCGTGCTTCCTCCCAATCCAAGTCCTTTCCTGCTTTTGGGCCTTTGCTGTCCCCAGCACTATATGGCTCAGCCCCTCATATCAGTCCCTGATCAATATCAGCCCTCAGAGACCACCTTCCTCAATAAAGTACCTCTGTCTCTATCACTCTGCTCTCTTACCCTGATTCATTTTCTGCATTGCCTTAACTATTCTTCTGTAACATGATCCTCATGGCTGTAATATTCTAACATATCTATACACTATCAATCCCCTACTGTTTGATTTTTAGGTTGTTTTCCTTACTGGGTATTATAATTTATAGAAAATACTTTATTTTTATAGCTTTCATTTGGTAAAATGCTACCGTTTCATCCTGATGGAGGTAGTCAGGATCCTGACAACTTCTGTAATCAGGTACTGTTCTAAATGCTTTTACACTTACTAATTAAATCTACCTCATCTAGTGAGGTGGATAAAATATTTTTTTCTTTTTGCTTTAAGTAGACTTCAATTTTATTGGTAGTCGTTCCTTTTACAAAACATATGAGACAAATTGGGGAGCCAACTGTGTATTCTGCAGCCTGAATCAGACAGATTTATAGTCTTGAACTTTTTTTCCTTCCAGAATGTGGCCCAGATTGGGTGAGGGGGGAGGGGATAGCAAGGAGCAGCACAGAGCTGGAGACCAGGAGGGCCTCAGACTTTGTCTTTCTCTAGCTGTGAAGCTGGAGGCAAGTCGCCTGCAGTCTCTAGACCTGAGCTTCATCTAGACATGCCAGCATTGCTCCCATCAGGTGGGAACAGGAGCAGCTGCTCCTTTCCTTGGAGCCTGGAGGATATAGAGGGGATGTGCTGCCCACAAGAGAGGATTGATGACCAACCTTGAGATGACCTCATATCCCCAAATGGTACACAGCTTCAACAATTCACATCTCATCTTCCACCATCTAACTACAGGGTCCCTCTAGCTCCTCTAATCCCAAAATTCTAAGGCTCATTGTTTCAGACTGTCTTGATTCCATAACTCTTCCTATAGTTGAAGAAAAATCAAAACAACCAAAAGCAACTTGAACTGCAAAGTTCAGAAAGCAGTTTGTCATGTGTAATTTCTGTCAGCCTGCCAAAAAGTCTATAAAGTACTTAGGGCAGGGATGAACTTGATCCCAGTTCATAGGGGAGGAAGCTGAGTCTGGAAGGGTTAAGGGGTGTGTGGGCCAAAGAGAATGGCATTGTCATTGAAAAGCAAGCAAATGAAATCCCTAGTCTGCAGGCACTTGTGCTCCAGAGGCCTCTATTTCCCAGATGGATGCTGTTGGTACTCATACAATTTTTTTGTGTGGCTTCATTGGTAGGTACACATTTTTTTAAATTTAATTTTTTGAAATCTAAGATGGCAGCTGAGTAGGTAGAAGCTACACCAATCTCCTCCCAGGACCAAACTGGAATTACAACTAAATTATAGAAAAATCATCCTGAATAACCAACTGAACCCTAGCTGGAGAGATGTCTTATAACCAAGGAATTATGGAAGAAACCACATTACCAAAATGAGACTGGTAGGATGTGTGGAGGCATGACAGGGCTGGCTGGACTCCCATGGGCAATAGCTGAAATTCTGGAGGGATATTTCAGTGGCAGAGGAGGGGGTTCCCCCTGAGAAGTATGGGATTTAAATCTCAAGTGGTGCTCCCCAGCCCAGAGCACCAGCTTCAGGAAAGGAACCAAAATAACACCTGGCTGTGAAAAGCAGTTGGGTTTCTGTCAGCCAGGGAGAGATGGCTGGAGATGCAGAGAACCTCTTAAAAGGCCAACGCACAAAATTTTGTTTGCAGCCACTTACCCTAGGCTTCAGCAGCAGGAGGGCAGAACAGATTAGAGCCATTTGAAGTGAGTCTGGGGTTGGTGGCTCTGGGGAGAGAGCTGAAAGAACAGCTGCCAGGGTCCCTGTGCCAAGTAATTCCCCATACTGCTGAGGCCAACTTTCTCAGGCAGAGCACTCCCCTCCATGAAGCATCAACCTTGGGGAAAGCCATAGCCCTGCCTGCAGAAATTCCTCTTATTCCACCCTATGGATCTTAAACCCAGGTGCTGAGGAGTACTGCTGGAGGCCCTTTCAGTGATTAAGCCTAACAGAAAGCCTGTGGGCAAAGGCAGGTCTCTGGGAGATTTGGGACTTTAGCTGAACCTCTCCCAAGCTCAGGGCTGGTAAAAGTTGGCCTTGGTTTGCAGCTTTGTTCTTTCTTCATACACCCACACCCAGCATATGGAGCCACAAGATATGGATTGCTGATAACTCCAAACAGGTTGCCCAGGGCCAGTCACAGGCAGCATCTAGCATAGGACTGAACCAGATCTTCACAGATGTACCTAATACATAGACACAAACACAAAGAGGCAGCCAGAATGGGAAGACAAAAAAACAGCCCCCCCAAAAAAAGAGCAGGAGAATTCTCCAGAATAAGAGCTAAATAAAATGGAGGCAAGCAATTTATCAGATATAGAGTTTAAAGTAATGATTATAAGGATGCCCAGCAGCATAAAAAAACAAACAAACATAGCAATCATAAGGAAGGATCAGTCAGAAATAAAGAATGCAATATATAAAACAAATGATACACTAGAAGGAGTAAACAGTAGGTTAAAAGAAGCAGAGGATTGAATAAGCCTTTTGGAAGGCAGGGTTAAAAAAAAAAAAAAAAAACCAAAACACCCAAACAGAGCAGCAAAAAGAAAAAAAATATTTTAAAAAATAAGGAGACTTTCAGGGACCTAGAGGGCAACATGAAGTGTAAACGCATACACATCATGGGGATACCAGAAAGAGAAGAGAATGAGCAAGGGATCAAGAACCTATCTGAAGAAATAATGACTGAAAACTTCCCTAACAAAGTGAAGGAAAAGACACACAAGTCTAGGAAGCATGGAAAGTACCAAACAAGATGGACCAAAGAAGTCTACTCCAAGACACACCATAATTAAAGTGTCAGGACATAAAGACAAAGATAGAATCTTAAAAGATGCAACACTAACGCAGTTACCTAGAAGGGAGCTCCTATTAGATTGTATTCTGATTTCTCAACAGAAACAATTCAGGCCAAAAAGGATTGGCATGAATATTCAAAGTGAAATAAAGCAAGAACCCACAACCAAGGCTACTTTACCAGCAGGGTCATCACTTAAAATTGAAGGAGAAAAAAAGAACTTCACAGACAAGGAAAAGCTAAAGGAGTTTGTTACCACCAAACTAGTATTGCAACAAATGCTAAAGCACTTGCTTTAGGAAGATAAAGGGAAAAAAAAAAACCCAGAGGAAAATGGTTAAAAATAAAATGTCAGTAAATATGTAACTATCAATAATCACTGTAAATGTAAATGGCTTAAATGTTCCAACCAAAAGACACAGGGTTGCTGAATGGATAAGAAAATATGGCCCATATATATGCTGTCTTCAAGAGATCTACTTCAGAGCAAAATATACACACAGACCAATAGTAAAGGCATGGAAAAAGATATTTCATGCAAGTGGAAAGGGAAAAAACTGAAGTAGCAATACTTATATCTGAAGAAATAGACTTTAAAACCAAGGCTATACTAAGAGACAAAGAAGGACAATACCTAATGATAAATAGAATCATCCAACAAAGGATATAACCCTAGTAAACATTTATGCACCCAACATAGGAGCACCTAAATATATAAAGTAAATCTTTTTTTAAAAAAATTTTGTTTATTTATTTTTAGAGTGGAAGGGAGGGAGAAAGAGAGGGGGAGAAACATTCGCCCTCAACCCAGGCATGTGCCTCGACTGGGAATTGAACCTGTGACCTTTTGGTTTGCAGGCCAGCACTCAATCCACAGAGCCACACCAGCCAGGGCATAAATCTTGATGGACATGAAGGAGAATTGACATAAATACAGTCATAGTAGGGGATTTTAACAGCCCATTGACTTCAATGGATAGATCTTCCAGACAGAAAATCAACAAGGAGATGTCAGCCATAAATGACACACTATATCAAATGGAGTTAATTGATATCTTCAGAGCATTTCACACCAAAGAAGCAGCATATACATACTTTTCAACTGCACATAGAATGTTTTCTAGGTAGATCACATGTTAGGACACAAAACAAGTCTCAATAAATTTCAGAAGATTGAAATTAAATCAAGCATTTTTCTCTGACCATAATGGTATGAAACTAGAAATCAATCACAAGAAGAAAATGAGAAATTCACAAAGACATGGAAACTAAATAACACACTATTAAACAATGAATGGGTTAACAATGAAATCAAGGAAGAAATCAAAAGATATCTTGAAACAATGAATATGAGAACACAATAACCCAAAATCTGTGGGACACAGGGAAAGCAGTCCTAAGAGAAAAATCCATGGCATTACAGGCCTGTCTCAAGAAACAAGAAAAAACTCAAATAAACAGTCTAACTTTACACTTAAAAGAAATTGAAAAGGAACAACAAACAAAGCCCAAAGTGAGTAGAAAGAAGGAAATAATAAAGATCAAATCAGAAATAAATGAAATAGAGTCTTAAAAAATCATACAAAAGAATAATAAGTCCAATAGCTGGTTCTTTGAAAAGATAAACAAGATTGACAAGACATTAACCAGACTCATCAAGAAAAAAAGAGAACTTAAATAAATAAAATCAGAAATGAAAGAGAAGTAACAACTGACACCAAAGAAAATATTACAAATAACTATATGCCAACAAATTGGACAATCTGGATAAAATAATTCATAGAAACATACAATCTTGCAAAACTAAGTCAGGAAGAATCAGAGATTCTGAATAGACAGATTACACCTAGTGAAATTGAAGCACTAATCAGAAAACTCCCAACAAACAAAAGTTCGTGGCTTTACAGGTAAATTTTACCATACAATCCAAGAAGTAACACTTCTCAAATTATTCCAAAACGTTCAAGAGGAGGGAAGACTCCCAAGCTCATTTTATGAGGCCAGCATTATCCTAATTCTAAAACAAGATAAAGGCACTACCAAAAAAAGAGAAAATTATAAGGCAATATCCCCAATGAACATAGATGCTAAAACCCTCAACAAAATATTAGCAAACCAAATACAGCAATGCATCAAAATGATCATATACCATGAGCCAGTGGGTTTTATTCCAGGGGTGCAAGGTTGGTACATTCACAAATGAATAACTGTGATATAATACATAAATGAAATGTATAATAAAAACCACATGATCATATCAAATGCAGAAAAAGCATTAGACAATATCCAGCATCTATCTATAATAAAAACTCTGAGCAAAGTGGGAATAGACAGAACGTACCTAAACATGTAAACATAAAAGCCATATATGACAAATCTATTGCCAGCATCATATTCAATGGACAAATACTACAAGCGTTCCACTTAAGAGTGGGAACAAGACAGGGATGTTGCATGGTTTAAAAAAATTATTTTTCAATCTCAGTTTACATTCAGTATTACTGTGTATTAGTGTCAGGTGTACATCGCAGTAGTTAAGTAATCACATACTTTACAAAGTGTTTGTCCTGGTATATCAGGTATTCACCTGTCACCATGCTTAGTTATTACAAAATTATTGACTATATTCCCTGTGCTGTACTTTATATCCCTTTGACTATTCTGTAACTACCAATCTGTATTCTTAATCCCTTCACCTTTTTTTACCCATCCTTCCAACCCTCCTCCCATCTGGCAACCATTATTAGTCTGTTCTCTGTTTCTATGAGTCTCTTTCAATTTTTTGTTCTTTAGATTCCACATGAATCATATGATATTTGTTTTCCTTTGATTATTTCACCAAGCGTACTACCCTCTAGGTATGTCCATGCTGTCACAAATGATTTCATTCTTTTTTTCAGCCAAGTAATATTCCATTATATGTATGTACCACTGCTTTTTATCTGCTCATCTATTGATGGGTACCTGGGTTGCTTCTGTATCTTGGCTATTGTAAATAACACTGCAGTGAACATAGGAGGGCATAATTCTTCCATGTTACTGTTTTGGATTTTTTGGATGTATTCCCAGAAGTGGAATCACTAGGTCATAAAGCTGTTTCACTTTTAATTTTTTGAAGTAACTCCATACTACTTGCCACAGTTGCTGTACTAATCAGCAAACCCACCAAAAGTACACGAGGGTTCCCTTTTCTCCACATCCTTGCTAACATTT
Organism: Anoura caudifer; assembly: GCA_004027475.1. Classification (NCBI taxonomy): domain Eukaryota; kingdom Metazoa; phylum Chordata; class Mammalia; order Chiroptera; family Phyllostomidae; genus Anoura; species Anoura caudifer. The sequence goes on from PVKU01001150.1 coordinate 102,067, forward strand.
GTTGTTTGTGAATTTATTGATGATAGTCATTCTGACAGATGTTAGGTGATATCTCATTGTGGTTTTAATTTGTAATTTTGCTGATGATTAGTGACATTGAGCATCTTTTCATAAATCTATTGGCCATCTGTTTGGACTCTTTTGAGAAATATCTATTTAGGTCCTTTGCCCAATTTTTTTTTTATTGAATTGTTGGGGTTTTTTGATGTCAAGTTTTATGAGTTCTTCATAAATTTTGGATATTAACCCCTTATCAGATGTATCATTGGTGAATATGTTCTCCCATTCAGTGAGTTGTCTTTTTATTTTGTTGATGATTTCCATTGCTGTGCAAAAAGTTTTTAGTTTTATTTAGTACCATTTTTTTTTTGTTTTTTTTTCCTTTGTTTCCCTTCCCCAAGGAGAATATCAGGAAAAAAAATATTGCTATGAGAAACGTCCAAGATTTTACTGCTTTTCCTCTAGAAATTTTATGGTTCCGAGTCTTGCATTTAAGTTTTTAATCCACTTTGAGTTTATTGTTGTGTATAGTATAAGGAGGTCATCTAGTTTCATTTTTTTGTACATGTCTATCCAATTCCCTACACCATTTATTGAATAGACTGTCTTCACCCCATTTTACATTCTTACCTTCTTTGTCAAATATTAATTGAGCATATAAATCATGAGTTTATATCCAGGCTCTTTATTTGGTTCCATTGATCTACGTGTCTGTTTTTATGTTGATACCATGATGTTTGATTACTATAGCCTTGTGGTATAGTCTGATAACAGGTAGTCTGATACCTCCAATTTTGTTCTTTTTTATCAGGATTGCTGCGGTTATTCAAAGTCTTTTTTGGTTCCATATAAATATTTAAATTATTTATTCTAGTTCTATGAAATATGCCATTGATAGTTTGATAGGCATTGTGTTGAGTCTATTGATTGTTTTGGGTAGTATGGACATTTTAATGATGTTTATTCTTTCTATTCATGAGCACAGTGTATGCTTCCATTTATTTATATTTTTTTCAATTTTTTTCTTCAGTATCTTATATTTGAGTACACATCTTTTACCTCCTTGGTTAAATTTATTCCTATACGTTTTGTTATTTTTGATGCAATTACAAATGGGATTGTTTTCTTGGGTTCCCTTTCTAATAGTTCATTATTGGTGTATAAAAATGCCACCAATTTCTGAATAATAATTTTGTATCATGCTACTTTACTGAATTTGTTTATCAGTTCCAGTAGGTTTTTGGTGGAATCTTTGGGTTCTCTATATACAGTATCACGCTATCTGCAAATAATGACAGTTTTACTTCTTCATTTCCAACTTGGATGCCTTTTATTTCTTCTTGTCTGATTTCTGTGGCTAGGACCTCCAGTACTATGTTGAATGATAAGAGTCATGAGAGTGGACATCCTTGTCTTATTCCTGATCTTAAGGGAAATGCTTTTAGTTTATCCCCATTGAGTATGATGTTGGTGTGGGTTTGTCATATGTGACACTTATTATTTTGAGATATGTTCTGTCTATTCCCACATTGCTGAGGGTTTTTATGATAAATGAATACTGGATATTGTCTAATGCTTTTTCTGCATCTATTGATATGAACATATGATTTTTATTCTTTTTTTGTTTATGTGGTGTATTACAATAATTGATTTGTAGTATAGTACCAGCCCTGCATCCCAGGAATAAATCCCACTTGACCATGGTGTATGATCTTTTCAATATATTGCTGAATTTGGTTTGCAAATATTTGGTTTAGGATTTTTGCATTTATGTTCATCAGTGATACTAGCCTATAATTTTTTTCTTTGTAGTATCTTTATGGTTTTAGAATTAGGATAATGCTGACTTATTAAATCAGCTTAAATTTTTTGGAATAGTTTGAGAATAATAGGTGTTCTTCTTTGAACATTTGCTGAAATTCACCTGTGAAGTTATTTGGTCCAGGACTTCAGTTTGTTGAGATTTTTTTTTTAATTATTAATGTTTCTATTTTATTAGTTGTATTTGTTCTGTTCAGATTTTCTGTTTTTTCTTGATTTAGTTTTTGAAGATTGTATGTTTCTAGGAATTTACGAATTTCTTTCAAATTGCCCAATTTGTTGGCATATAGTTGTTCACAATATTTTTATAATCCTTTGTATTTGTGTGGTGTCAGTTACTTCTCTTTCATTTCTGCTTTATTTGAATCCTCTCTAATTTTCTTGATGATCTGGTTAAAAGTTTTTCTATCTAGTTTATACTTCCAAAGAACAAGCTCTAGGTTTCATTGATCTTTTATATTTTTTTAGACTCTATTTCAGCAACTTTTTGGCAGCAGGGACCAGTTTCATGGAAGACAATTTTTTCCCAGACCAGAGTCAGGGGTGAGGGTGGGTGAAGGGACAGGAGGCAGAGCTCAGGTGGTAATGCAACAGAAGATTTGCTCAATGGCTTGTCACTCACCTCCTGCTGTGTGAGCGGCTCCTAACAGGCTGCGTCTGGGGAGGTTCCTGTTCTACTTCATTTCTTTTGCTCTGATCTTTACTATTGCCTTCTTTCTACTAACTTTGGGCTTTGTTTATTTTTTTTTTCTAGTTCCTTTATGTGTAAAATTAGATTTTTTATTTGAGCTTTTTCTTGTTTCTTGAGATAGGCCTGTAACACTATGAGTTTCCCTCTTCAGACAATTTTGCTGTGTTCCATAGATTTGGGGTTGTTGTATTTTTATTTTCCATTTGTCTCAAGGTATCTTTTGATTTTTTTCTTTGATCTTATTATTCACCATTTATTGTTTAGAAACATGTTATTTAGCCTCCACACCTTTGCATGTTTTTCAGTTTTTTTGTAATTGATTTCCAATTTCATATCATTGTGATCTGAGAAGATGCTTGAGAGAATTTCAAACTTCTGAAATGTATTGAGACTTGTTTTGTGTCCTAACATACAGTCTATCCTAGAAAATGTTCTGTGAACATTTGAAAAAAATGTACATGCTACTGCTTTGGTGTGAAATGCTTTGAAGATACCAGTTAAATCCATCTGATCTGGTGTGTCATTTAAGGTCACTGTTTCCTTGTTGATTTTCTGTCTGGAAGATCTACCCATTAATATCATTGGGGTGTTAAAAATCCTCTACTAAGACTGTATTACTGTCAGTCTTTCCCTCTATTTCCATCCATATTTGCTTTATATGTTTATACACTTTTATGTTGAGTGCATAAATGTTTATAAATGTAATATCCTCTTGTTGGATCGATCCCTTTATCCTTATGTTATGTCCTGTGTCTCTTAGAGCCCTGTTTTATAGTCTATATTTTTCTGACATAAATATTGCTACCCCAGCTTTTTGTTTATTTGTTTCCGTTTGCATGAAATATCTTTTTTTGTCTCTTTACTTTCAGTCTATGTGTGTCTTTCATTCTGAGGTGGGTATGTTGTAGGCATCATATAGATGGGTCTTTTTTGTTTAACCATTTAGCTACCCTATGTCTTTCCATTGGAGCATTAATTTCTTTACATTATTCATTGGCATATATTTATTCTTTATAATTATATTACTCTTTTTTCCTAAAGAAGTTTCTTTAACATTTCTTATAACATTTGATAGCCTTGCTGGGTAGAGTAGTGTTGGTTGTAAGTCCTTACTTTTCATCATTTTTAGTATCTCATGCCAAACCCCTCTGGACTGAAATGTTTCTGCTGAGAAATCTATTGACAGTCGTATGGGACCTCCCTTGTAGGTAACTATCTTTCTCTTGATGCTTTTAAGATTCTCTCTTCATCTTTAACATTTGCCATTTTGATTATGCTATGTTTTGGTGTGGGCCTCTTTAGGTTAATCTTGTTTGGGATTTCTGTGCTTTCTGGACTTCTGTGTGTTTTTTATTCACCAGGTTAGGGAAGTTTTCAGCCATTGTTTTTTCAATTAGGTTCTCAATCCCTTGCTCTCTCTCTTGTCCTTCTGGTACCCCTATGATGCAGATATTGTTACACTTCATGTTGTCATGCTTCATGTTGTCCCAGAGACTCTTTATATTATCCTAATTTTTAAAGTTCTTTCTCTTTTTGCTGTTCTGATTGGGTGTTTTCTGCTACCTTGTCTTCTAAATTGCTGATTCAAATTGTTTCATCTAATCTGCTCTTGATTCCTTCTAGTGTATTCTTCATTTTTAATACGATTCTCATTTCTGACTGTTTCTTAATGGTTTTTATGTTCTTTTGATGCTTGCTATCTTTTTGTTGCAGTTCTCAATAAGTTCCTTGGGCATATAACCATTTTTTTTTTTCAACTCTAACTAATAGACTGCATGCTTCCATTTTATTCAATTGTCTTTCTGAGTATTTCTTTTATTCTTTCACTTTTGGCATGTTTCTTTGTCACTCTATTTTGACACCTCCCAGTATTTGTTTCTGTGTATGGCAGGCCCTTCTGCATGGCATGGGCCCAGCTCCCACTTGGAGATGCACAGGACCCACACCCACAGATAGGTTCTTTCGTGGGTACTCAGATTTGCAATATATTTAGGCTGTTTTGGGACTTCTGCTTTGCTGAAACCCCCTCACCCTGCAAGTACCTTGCAGGCCCAGTGTAAATGCCTGTCTATTCACTTGTTAATGTCCTTCTTCTGTGATGTAATGAGGGGCACTGGCTCCTTTGTTGTAACCAGGATGTGAAGAGAACCATTTTGGAATGTAAGGAGATATTATTAGAATAAAGGCTTGTCATGGCAGAGGCCATGGCTTTGGCTCCGCTTGAGAGAAAAGCCTGTCTGTTGTCCTTATTCTTCCACCAGACTCGGTAGTCTGTGTGTATGTTTTAATTCATCCATAATGACTCGGACACTGTCAGCCGGTGTCCGCATCATCTGTGTATTAAGTAGATCTGATATATCTCCCAGTCTTGGTATGGTGACCTTATATAGTAGGTGTCATGTAGGGCTCAGTGACACTGTCTCCCTGATTTCCTGAGTTAGGTACTCCAGGAATGTCCCTTGAGTGGGTTATGCGAGCCCTCCTGTTGTAATTGAGTCTTGGTTGCTCTTGACCTATCTGTGGGTGGGGCTGACTGTCAGGCTGGCTGATAACGAGGATTGACTGTGAACAAAGTATATGAGCTGCTGTGCGCAGGCAAACCCCATGAAGTGAATTCACCCCGGCAGAGTTAGGTGCTTGCCAAGATCTCCCTTTAGATATGCCACTTTTAGAGCTAATTGAGTCATGCTCTGATATGGTCTAAAGCCAGTCACCAGGTGTGTTGGTTCTGTGGCTTCTTGGAAAGGACTCTAGTGCAGGTCAAGTATTGCCTATGACTAGGCCTAGGCTACCTGCCTGGAGCTACAAAACAACCCACAGTTTGTGGCTGCCTCTGCTGTTCCTGAGTGTGCATGGGAGAGAGGGGCCAAACTGAACACCAAGGCTGAGTTCCATCAGTATCAAACCCAGGTGCAGGTCAGCAAATGGCCCAAGGCACCCTGAAATCCTCCTCCACCTGTCCCTACCTGCCCACTTCCTGTTTAGCTCAGGTGGTACATGAGTTGCATGAGCTAGGTTCTCAGTGAGTCACAAGGTAAGGTTGAGTGGTGTTCTCTAGACTGATACAGATTCGAACTTGGAGCTAGTGCTGTCTGAGGACAGTCAGCAGAAGTCTCAGGGTACACCAAGGCATGCCACCACTTGCTGGGTACCTACGTATCTTTGTGGTGGTCTCAGAGAGCTCTCAGGGGAGGCCAGAGAGTTCATCAGGCCCTAAAAGACTAAGATTTGGCCACATGAAGTGGGGCTCTGCACAGGAACACTTTCACTGGTTGGGTGTGCAAGGGAAAAATGGACCCAGTCCCAGAGCCTAATCACTCAGTCTCTCTCTGATAGTGACTGGACCTCCTAGAGAGCCTGCCAAGAGAGTCTGCAACACAGGGCCAGGTTGGCTACAGCAGCTGACAATTCTGCAGGGTGGGAGCTTGGCAGGGCGGGGCCACTGTGGGTCAGCAGGGTAGGGCTAGTCAATCTTCTCTGGGGGTCAATTCAAATCAGTCACATGGGAATGGAGGGAAATTGTGCCCCATGCCAGAACCACACAACTCAGTCTCTGATACCCTGAGTCTGCCCAGACCTCCTCCAAGAAAATCTTTAACACAGGTCCAAGCAGCTGACTTCTCAACTTGGCAGGGCAAGGCAATAACAAGTTGGGAGGTGTGGCCATTGCATTCCCCGAAACTGATGCCATATGGAGAGGAGTGCTTGACCCAGGAAAGATGGTGTCTGTGAGTGATATGGAAGAAGGACTCAACACAGGGACCCTGGTGGCTGCCCTTCCTCTCTTTCCCTAGAGCCATGTAACCCAGTCTTTCCTACTATGACTCCAGTTCGCTTTGATCCTCCTTCCTCCCCCAGAGCTCAGGGTGAATGTTTGCAAATGAGATTTTGTGCATTGGCCCTTTAAGAGGGCACCTGGATTTCTAGCAGACTCCTGTCTTTCCCTGGTAGGCATAAGCCCCACTGATTGCCACAGCCAACTGTTACGTTGGCACCTATTCCCAGGTCTGGTGTTCGGGACTGGGGAGCCTGGCATGGGGTTGAGACCCCACATTCCTCAGGAGGGATCTCTGCAGCTAAGATATACTTCTGGATTCTCACATGGGTGTGGGGCCAGCCCTTTTTGTGTCTCTGCCCTTCCTACTAGTCTCAATGTGGCTTCTTCTGTAAATCCTTGGTTATAAGATTTCAGCTAGTCTTCAGTTGGTTATTCAGGTTGATTCTTCTATAATTTAGTTGTAATTCTGGTTTGGTCCTCTAAGGAGGTGAGCGTAACTTGTAACTTCCACCTACTCCTCCTCTATCCTGGATCCCTTATAGATACAGTTATTATCCCCATTTTCCAGATTGTAAAATTGAGTCAGAGAGTATAAGGAACTTCTTTAACATCCCACAACTAATAAGAAGTGGGGCCGAGATCAAAACACAGGCTCTCAGCTTCCACAGCGGTGCCCTCACCCGCCTTCCACCCCAGCAACAGCCCTTTGTCTTTATCTCAGTGGATGTCATGAAACTTCCTTTGTCCTGCAAGTCAAGACCCCTGTCTGTATAGAGAGGCCCTGAAGACTGAGTCATGTGCCATTAAAATCCCTGCACAGACTGATACTAACTCGTTCTCTGGTCCTCTGGGGATTATAGTTGAGCTGCTCTGAGTGTTCCTAGTTGTACTATCGTGGAGCCTGTATTTTTCTACCTGGTTTACAAAGAGACTGTGTTCCATTTCCTAACCTCACAATGTCTCTGGTACAAAGTTCCCATCTGAGACCCCTGTGAGAGAAATGAGGTTGGTCTGACCAGCATTCACCTTGCTGGGTCAACACCAGTCTATTCTGTGCTAGAATTTTGTTAAATGTCTCTGCTGCTAAAATTGAGACATTTGTCCCTCTGCAAGTTTCTGGAAGTTCTACCATGCTTCATAAACTCATATATTATATCAACTTTTAAAAAAATGTTCTCATCATGAATTCATGTCCTTTTAAAGTCTGATGGCTGCTCATTTTGCCATCCGTGTTGCAGTGACTATTTGGTGGGTGTACAGACAGTGCTGAGATGTAATTCATCTGAGCCTTGAGACTTGCATGCAGCAGCCAGGTGCTCTCCTCCTATCTCCTCACTATCTCAGACTTTAATTTCCTTTTGGGTATGGTTTTGCTTTCCTTTCTGGCCCACAGATCCTTTTTATTGATAGAGAAGATGGAAGCAAACGAGGAGATGAGTAATTCTGCTTCACGGTATCATCTCTAAATTAACTGTGTCATCTGCCCCAAGCACAGGCCGATCCCTCTCTTGTTCTTTTCTTGTTCTGAATGTAGCCCAGTGGGCCTTATTGTTTTTCTATGTGTGCATTAACTCCAAGCCCAACCTTCCACTTCCCTGACTTGAATTTTTTTTTCATTTTATGCCACTCCTTTGTATCTTCTCTTGACTGCAGATTCCTCCTTCCTGCCTTTGTAAGTGTTCTTGTAAAATATAAGCTCACTGAAGACATAGTGATTTCTTTGGATAACTCCCTCTCTTCTTCCTTTCTGGAATTAGGTATGGATAGACAGTCAGAATTGTATTATGTGGAGCCTCTGGTGTTTCTAGAATCAATTTCTGTGTGATTAGACTAATTAATCTGGTCTAGATTACAGCCTCTGACCACAGGATCAAAGAGCATCCAGCCTAGTGCCTGCCTTATGTATAGGAAATATGCAATAATGGTGACAACAACAATAATAGCCGATTTTTATTGAGTGTTTACCATGATCCAGGCACTGTGCTAGGAGCTCTTTATACATTATCTCCTTTAATTCTCACCATCAACATGTAAGGTAGTCCTGTGATTCACGGCTACAGTGAGGAAGCTGATACAGGGAGGTGAGGTTTGCACAGCTGTGAGGTCAGAGCCGGAAGCCTGACTCAGGTCTGTCCAGATTCCTGAGTGTGCACTTTAACCTCCACGAGATGCTGCCCTCTGAGTTTTTTTAAGACCATGAATCATACCGTCTTTTCCCTGGACTTGTAGAGCTCTATTTTCCTACAGTCCCAGGAACACAAACTGCTGATATTCTTTTCTTTGGCTCTTACAAACCATATGATGACAAGGTCTCTTTTCTCTCCAAGTGCCAGTCACCTCCACTCTGTCATCCATTTAATTCTCCCTCGTTGGCCCAAAATAGGCCCAAGCAGCAGCTCTTTTTACTGTATTCATGTTGTTCTGTGACATGAGATTGTCAGCAGAGCAAGGCTTGAGGGAATTAGCTGCTTTGCTTCTGGCAAAGTGGGGTTCAGAAGAGACCTCTGGATGGTTCTTCCATCTCCCCTCAGCCTGCAGAGGACAGGGCCTGACGATGGAGTGACAGGTGCACACGGCCAGGTGAGCCCGCAGGGAACTGGCCCTCCATCTCACCATCTCCTCGCTGAGGTTTTCATGCTCTGGAAATATTGCTTTGGTATAAAGGTTTTTCTTCAATTATGATTTACATTGCACCTAATTCTCAAAAAGATTGTGAAATGACTTACAATAAAACATGTCTAAAACAAGACAGTTGAAACACATTTTAAAAAGAGAGGCAGACAGAGAGAGGTAATAAATCACTTGGTTTGAACCCCTGACAAGGACTTTTATAGCACATGACTGAATTTGATTAATTCCCAATACAAACATCTAGGTGTGCGGGAATGGGGAAAGAACTCTGTAGATGAGGAGAAACTAGAACCTCATGAGCCCATGCTGTACGTGTGGTCAAAATCAAAAAGCCTCATGCCTAGTGACATCCATGAAAATACTCATTAATACTACCTTATCTCAGGAAGTCTCGGGCTAAGGCAGCAGAAGGACAATTGCATGAGTTAATCCTAAATTTAGAGTAGCTAGTCTGCTCAAGGGTTATTGCCAGGATAATTCATCATTGTCATCAACAAAGGACCACAATAAATTTTTCTTTAAATTTTAATACCTAACTCATATATTATACAGATAGAATTCACACAATGCATTTGTCTCTCTGTTATTATTTTTAAGCACAGAATTGGTATAAATTACAGTGGAACCTTTTAAAATTACCGCACTTGCTTCAAGGGAAGCCTAAGCTGCGACTAGCTGCTGAACATGATTTCCAGTGGGAATGGCTGAGTAAGGAATGAATGAATGGATGCCCATATAGTCTCACGCCACCAGTGAATCAGGCCCATTCTGGCTGTGCCACAAACAGTTCATTCATCAAGGCTGGGTGTGACTTCCAGCAGGGCTTCCCATCGTGAGGAAGGGCAGCACTGGGCCGTTCTGAGTCAGACTGACAGCCAGTACCATGACTAAGACATCATGCAGCAGGGCAAGGAGCACAATTACTTTGCTGACCCCATCCAGACACAGACCTACAGCCACCTTGATGGTGTCACATGTGGCTATGTCCATTCTACAGCCACATGGAAAAATAAAGGAGAAACTTTGGCAGTGAAGGGTGGGCTTGTGAATTTCTATGCCATTAGAGGTGTAATAGCGCTGAAAGTGAGCAAGTGAATCAGAGGAGTGGTTCACTGAGGATGCTGGTGGGCACTTCCTGATTCCCTACAGTTCTAAAGGGGCATTTCTGTAGTTCACTGAATGAAATCAGAGTGCTAAGACAACCTTGAAACAAATTACTGACCAGGTTGAGTTTCAAACAAACGGGCACGCACAATGAAATATCAGGCAACAAATCTAACGAAAATTCTTAGTTCTTTCTGTTTCCCTTAATGCAAAGGTTCTAAGTGTGTAGGTATTTATGAGAGAAGTAGTAGTTATTTGTTGTAGGCAAATGCTGATATTCTCTTGGATATGAGAAGCAATGCTAATGGGAATGATTGGGCCAGGGGAAATGGCACTGATACGTCTGGGCATGACGACTTCTTCTTCTTCTTCTTCTTCTTCTTCTTCTTCTTCTTCTTCTTCTTCTTCTTCTTCCTCTTCCTCTTCCTCTTCCTCTTCCTCTTCCTCTTGTCAGCTTGATAGAATTTGGAGGGTGGTAACTTTTAAAAACATCTTGTAGGGATGGATTAAACTATATAATGTAAAAACCTCTGGGATGATATTACAGCAAAACCTGATCTCCACAAGTGACTAGGTAAATTCACTCAGTTCACCAAGTATTTGTTGATCACCTGATTGTCCATCCACCCATCCATCCCTATGCATTCACCCATCCTTCCACCATTCACTCATTTAGCACTTAATTGAGCCCTGTAATGGGCTAACTTGTTTATCCCTCCCCCAAATTGGTATGTTAAGGTCTTTACCTCCACTACCTCAGAATGTGACTATATTTGGACATAAGGTCTTCAGGGAGGAAATTAAGTTAAAATGAGGTCATGGGGGTAGGCCCTAATCCACTGTGACAGTGTCTGTTAAAGAAGAGGACATTTGCACAGAGGAATACAGAGGGAACCCATGTGAAGACACAGGGAGAAGATGGCCCTCTGCAAGCCAAGGAGAGAGGCCTCAGCAAACCAACTCTGCTGACATCTTGATCTCAGGCTTCCAATCTCCTAAACTGTGAGAAAATAAATTTCTGTTCTTCAAGTACCAGTTATCATGCTAGATATGAAGGATTATCATCTTTGCCTGCAAAGAACTCTCAGCCTGCCAGGTGCAAAACAATGCCAAGTGTTGAAGAAAAGATAAGGCTAAAACAATGAATCAAATACTTAGTTTTAATACTTTGTGATGTGTTAATATTCTGTAGAACCAAAACTTTTGCCCCCATTGGTCTGACTACTGGGAACACTGAGTGACTCATGACCTCATTTTATTTTGAAATCTGACAAAAATATTTTTTCCATGGTGAGGGGTCAGTTGGGAGTTAATTCAAATTTCTATCAGCCACAAGGTTGAAACTAAAACCTGCAGAGGTATAGGAGGTTGTTTTTTTTTTAATTCATGTGGCATCATTTAGGTATAAAACAGTCTTCAGAGCAGTTTTGTGCCTTTAAACTCATCAGAAAACTATTTTCACAGTAAAATCTTATCTTCATGGCAGATCTGTTTACTCCCGGTGCACATGGCTTTTGCTGATCTGCAGAGTAAACAGAAGGTGCAGCAGCAACAGCTGGTACCCTGGCTCACTTAGAGTCTGTGCAATTACTGTTTATGTGGAGTCACTACTCAGGAACAAATCATGACTTAAGTGGAGGTGAATGACCTAGAACAGGGCTTTGTGGCTTTTGGAGTAGAAAGTAGTCACACATCTTAACGAACAGCCTGAGCCAAATTATAGAAACATGGAATTTTTAGAGCTCTAAGGAACTTTAGATGTTGTCCAGTCTAAACAAAATTCTGATTTCATAGAGTTGGAATCAGAGACACAGGTTAACTGCTAAATGACTCACCTATAGTCAATAAACTAGTTCGTAGCAGAAATGGTATGAAGGTCCTTGTCTGTTTCTATAAGTCCAGGTGTCTTTTCTGCCACTGTAGATTCAGGCTTGGGAAGTTACACCCCAAAGCCAATCCGATCACAAATACAGTGTCTGTAATTCAGTTGCACTGTTGCTGAATAGAGAGTGCTATTTTTTTCCTCGGTTTTGGGCTGAGCCTATTGGTGTGGGAAACCGAGTCAGGCAAGTATTCAAAAATAGAACAGCTTATTAGCCATAACAAATGTGGAAGAAATAGAAAGAAGAAACAAGCACTTATTAGGTACCAACTCTGTGGCAGGCACTGGGCTGGGGGGCACGTCACAGCCACCCATGAGACAGGTAGGGTTATCCTCACTTTAAGATCTCATAGGACAATGGACAGTTCCAGGGGTGGTTCTGTTCCACAGCCTGTGATTCTCCTACTATTATTCTCCACTGCCATCCTCAGCATGATTAATAAGAGTTATATTATAAGGCTAAACTAAGTTTATACTGAAATGTAAAGACATACCAGCTTGGAGTTGTATCTTATTTGTTAACCATTAACTTTTCTCAATCATTCACCACTCAAGCAACACTGGTTCCATCTCCAGAATGAAATACACCATTGAAGCTCATTTTGGATCTCTTTTGGCCAGGAAATTTGACCAGACTTCTCTCAATATATATCGATAGTGGTTGCAAGAAGCTTTTCCTTACCCTTCTAAGAGAGAAGATTCACCATCTGGTGAATGCTCTTCTCTTGTTTATCACGCCTGGCTTCTTTCTCAGCAGAGATGTGGATCCCTTTAGTGAGATCATTTTTTTGTTCCAGAAAAGACTTTGGGTACTAACCATGTCCTGTTCTCCTGGGCAGAAATCTGAGTGCTTAGGTCTAATGGATATTATTTTGTCTTCAAAAACTGATAAGAGCAAGGCCACAGTGATATTGTAACTGACCAAACTGGGTGCTGGGAACCGCACTGCCTGGTTTCAGGAACTGTAACCCCCCATGGCTAAGGCTGAGTGAGCAACGTTCAGACTGAGAGCCACTAAGGAGACAAAGCTTATCTCCCTGGCAGGAGCACGGCTTCTGCTTCATCCATAATTGGCCCCCAATGCTTGATTGGTTAGCCAATGACGGGTAAGATTCCCTCAAGGGAGGCATCACCTAAGACAGGCACGATCACATGGGAGGCCCTCAAGGAAGGACTTGGGGGCTACAGCAAAAGGGGGTGATGGACCCTCACCCCTCAGCTATCCTGACATAGCCTGAGTCCTCACTCTGTCTGTGAGAAGTTTCCTAATCTCTTGGCTGCCTTGCTGACTCTGCCTGACTTAAGCCTGAAACAATGACAGAGGGTGGCGCAGCACTGTGCTGGATAGGGTGGGTTCCCCAGGTGATCAGGCCTAAGAAAGAATATATAGAATCCTGTGAAACCTGCTTTGCTAAAAATGCTCTCAATTAAATAAGGGTCCAAGCAGGAGATGAGTTTGCTTCCAAAGTTTTATAGCCCTTTAGCTAACAGACCCTGACTCAGAATAAGCCCTCAGAGTTCTTTGTATATTATCTATTGTTTGATCCTTACTGTCTGACAATGATTAATGAGCTTTACTTGTATTCCTGTGTAAAATGAACCTAATAAAAGCCATTGAGGAAAAGGCTCTTGGCCCTTCTCTTTTGAGAGATTGGCCACCTTTCCTCCCCAAGCAGATCATGTCTTGGTAGACCCATTCTCATCCATGGCAGATGGGGGCTCTGTGGGTGGAGCCCCCCCACAACTGGGACTCTTCCACATGTTGCATTGATGCATGACCCAACAATTACTATCAAAGGAAACAGGTTTTTATTTATAGGATTAGAACTTTGGGGGCTCTGAGAGCACTTCTGCTCAGAGCCCTCCCTCCCTGAAAGTCCTGGCATTTCCCTTGCTCCCCACCAGGCTATAAGCCAAAACCATGCCCAGAAGTTCCCTATATCCTTATCTGTACTTAAGCCAGCTGTGCAAATAGGTCTCCATCTCCTTTGGAAGGTGCTCTTGTGGGTTTCAGAGTAACCATCCTCTTGCAGCAGCTTTCTCCTTCAGGATCTGGGGTATGCTGTTTTCAGCCTCCATGTAATGGTTCAGGGAAACATGTGACATGTTACACTGGATCAAGGTGGAGTCTAGCAAGGCACACATCCCAGAAGAGTGGCTTCCCTATATGTCCTTCAGAGAAGCAGAAGTCTGCAGCTCAGCATTCCCAGTCACAGTTCAGTTCAGGTCCAAGCATCACCCCATGAATCCATGCTTAGTTAGGCAGGTTCCTGCACAGCTCCATCAGCTCTCTCCTTACACCCTTTCCTCCTGCATGGCTCCTTCCTTCAGACCTCATGGCAGAAACCTCTCTTTCAGCCTGCTCTTATTTTAAATGCTTGGCCTGGGACTTCCTATGTGACTTCATATCCAGCCCCTCCTATGATGTGCAATTTTTGCTAAATCCCTCATATCTTTTACTTTCTTCTGGCTGCCATCTTTAGTCAGGGCAAGAGTTCCCTGTGATACAGGGGTGTGGGGAGCATCCACTTCCCCTGGCTGTGTCATAAGTCACTATACAGCCTTAAAATCACATACAACTAACCCAGGGTGGTAGCACAGCTATCAACTTGCCATTGTTATACACAGCATCTTAAAGCCAGATCATACACATCCCCCTTCTCCCAACCAAAGGTTTGGGGATTTTCCCCTATTTTCAGGGAGCCCCTGCTGTACACCTGTGACAGTATACATTGTATCAGTCTGGCTCACTTAGATTCTGTTTGTAGAGTTCCCTTTTCTAAGAAGCTATTGTTTACTGACTGCTGATGTCTAAGGCACCATCCATACTAAGCCTTCTCTCTGGATGGTCTCCCTTTAAAATCAGAGTAACCTTATGTAGCACATACCTGTTTTACAGAGATGTAAACTCACTTCACAAGGTCAAACAACTCAGCAGGTTCATGCAGCCATCAAGAAGCAGGGCCAGACTTAGAACCCAGGCTGTGTTTGCAAACCCCTGAGCTTTCAAGCCGCTGTGCTTGCTGCTTCCTGACTCTTTGTTTCTTTGTGCGTTTCTCTAGTCAGGAGGTTTTTTTCCTCCTGGCTATGTATTTTCTGTAACTCTTGCTCTTGGAACAGATGATTTCCAAGGTCCCTTCGAGTACTGAAATTCCATGACTAATTAAAGTTGTAATTTATGCAGTTTGACTAATTTGCACTAATGCCCAAGTTCATTTATTACATTAATTCCTTCACTGAAGGTTCCAACAGCTTTTTAGTTTATTCACAGATCTCTTAATGTTATAGAAATCATGCTGCTTTTCCAAGAATAACATTTAAAACCTAAATTTAAAAAATGTAAGTTTTAAAAACTTATCTGAAAGAATTTTACCATGCATACAATGTATCAGTTTTCCATATGGACCAAAACAGTCATTTTAAGCTCCTTTCTCTCGATTGTCTTGCCCCAGTCTCACAGATGCAGTGCTAATTGCTTACAGCTTCAGGTCCTTCATAACACGAGGTAACAATTTGAGCGTCTTGGGTTTGAGCGCTGCATTTGTTAGACATGCCAGGCCTGGAACTGGCTCATCAAGATGCTGAATCCATGATCAACTCATCTGAACTTCAAGAAGCTTCTCGGAGAACCTTCTGTTGAGCTCCTCTCTGACGTGGTATGTGCTAGCAGAGTGACAGTTTGGTTCTGACAGCCAGTGGTGTGACAGCTGCTCCAAAAATGCAGCCTTGGGTAATGGCCCTTTTGGGCCATCTCGGGCATTTGAGTTCTTCCAGGAAGCTGTGCTTGTAGAAGAATGGTTCCACAAGGGTTGTTTACTCACAGACCTACGAGATAGGCCATCTCCAGTGTCTGAGTGGCTCTTTGCAGCCAAAAGCAGATTCCACTGCCACACACTGGAGTTCATTCTGACTGAGTCGTGAAGACAAGGAAGACCAGAAAGGAAGGAAATGCAGGATTGTGCAATCACATCTGTAATTAGGGAGCGGCAGATATAACTTTGGAGAACAAAGACCTGGACCTGGTCTTGCTCCTACTTTATCTGTGGTTGTGGTCGTGGGAGTCAGGCAAGCCTGGGTTCCAACCAAGCTGCACTACTGACGGCTCTGTGGTAATGAGAACGCCACCTGACCACCCAAACCTCGGTTTCCTCATCTGTAAACTGGGATGAGTGTATCTCCCTTATGGCTGTGTTGTGATGATGCTTCTAAGGCTTTGGGCTCCCTGCACTCTGCTGTGGCCAATGTGTGGTTAGCAGCTTTGTGATGCTGTTTGACTCCCTTTCTAATGCAGGTCACACTCCTTTAGAAAAATAAGATTCGTGCAAACTAGCATTTTAGGAGCACTTACACACTGTGTGCTATGCAATACATTTGTGTTTGATGAGTTCTCAGTAATTTTAATTTTAAAAATCCTATTTTAAATATGCTTAGGGAGATAGGAAAAGGTGCTCCAGAGCCCATTGCTTTATAAAGACGATCATAATTTTCTGAATTATTTTAATTGAGATTGTTTATAAATTGTCTATGGTCCCTGGAGGAGAAATAGCAATGAACAAACTGTGCTTACCTCCTGAAGACAGGCGGCCACTCCTTCCAGTGCTTCTCCTGAAGGCTAGCTCATTTAATGCAGTTGTTGGGTGTTTGCTGCTCTTTCCTTGTGATGAGGAGAAGCAGGCCCAAGTCCTAAGCTAGCTAAGACTTGAACTAGAGTGTTGAAGTGGAAGAATCAAGATAGGTCTATGTTGGAGGACCAGCAGAGGGGAAGAGCCTGTCCTCCAGGAAACTGCCTGAGGCCACCTTGGAGTGTGGGAGGTCCTCTCCTTGCTCCAGAAATCATACTCCCAGTAAACCCACGTGAAGCATTAGAACTGCGCCCAGCACACAGTAAGTGGTACATGTTCACCATCGCTATTACTGGTGTTATTATTATTACAGGGCTTGTCCCAAGATGGATATGGCTTGGGATGTCTTTCCAAAGTGGTCTTCCATCTTATACAACTGGGGTGGGTTGTGGACCAGTAGTTCAACAGCCAATGAAAGAGGAATTTGACAACTTTGGGACTGATTCCACGAGTCATCTCAGACCTTCTATGTTCTCCTTGCTATCTCTAAATAGCCAGGACTAGCTAGGTTCTGGCTCAGCTGTGCCAATTTACCTGTACGATTGTTGTCTCCTGAGCCGTGCAGTAGTGATGAGCTCCTTGTTGTGTATGCACCCCATGGGCTGACGGAAATAGGATGCAGCCAGACTACTAAGCCCACGCTATTCTGCATTTAGGCCTCAGAAATCTGATTTCAATAATGTACGTCTTGCATGGCAATGTAGATTTCCAGAGGAAAGTTTTGGACAACATTACCCAGATTCTGGTCTGGGTAATTTAAAGCCAGGGTAAAAAGGAGCAGAGAGAGCCCAGAATATACAGGTCTGGATCTTGGCTGGGGAGATGTGGAAGACTCAAGTGCCAGACATGTGGCTTCCCTCCAAGTGTTTACCACCCTGATGCCATGTGCTCATCCCCACCCCCACTCCTCCTCCACCCCTCACCTTTATTCCCCCTTCTCCTCATATTTTCCATAGGCTGGAAAAACTCAGGAACCTACAGACCCAGGGGAAGGATAATGAGACAAGTGAGAACAAGGAATCAGACCCTGCTGTGACTTGGGACACCATGAAAGGTAAGGGCCGCCCCTGGACTTTGAACATCAGCCTTCACCCACCTCTGTCTGGATGTGGCCCTTCTGCCCTAGAAATCTTTGTCCTCAGGAGAGAGGAGAATGTGAGGCCTGGGGTTGTAACTCCAGGAGATAGGAAGACTGTGGAGGCCATTGATTCAGACAGAGCCAGTGAGAACAAGGAGTGCTGTTTCCTCCCCGCCTCATACCCTGCCCCCACTCCTTGGCCCTATATTACCCAGGCTGCCTGAGCTGCTTGGATGCCAGACATTGCCAGGGGCCTCCTAAGAGACCTCTGCAGCTTGTGCCTTGTGGTCCCTTTAGCCAGCATGTCTCTGAATTCACCTCCCAGAGGAGAAAGCGTGTGCTGCTGGGACCAGTTGCATTTCCTCACTGTGGTGCCCACCTCTTAGGCAATGCTTGTTTCAGTCTGGGATTGCTTTCTCTCCCTCCTAAAGCAAATCATCACATGGAGTCCTGAGCCCTGAGCCCAGTCTAATTTCTGGGACAGAAGTATGTATTCTTTTATAAGCCCACAAAACTGCAGGTGCTGCACGGGGAAGAGTTTCCCCAATCCCCACTTTCCTAACAACTGTGTATTAAACTAGAGGAATTACCTTAAAAGTGAAAGAACAGTGTCTTGCGAGTGTCATTGTTCCACTTGGTGTTGCCAGCAGCCGAGTGTGCCTATGGACAGAGGGCATCAGAGGCCAAGAGGCTGTGCTGTCAGAGGCGGGGGAGACTGACTCTGCACGAGTGCACCTGCAGAGTCCCTGCTTCCCTCCTGCGCACCTGGACCCCACCCCCAGCAGGCTGCTGCAAGGCTCCCAATGCTGGCCAACTGCCACCGCCTGACCATGCACAGCTGCCCCGGGTCACACCGAGGACCTCTTTCCAGGGGTCCTCTTGGGCACAGCAAAGGAGGGTCTTCCATCCAGGAATCTCACACTCAGCAAATGCTTCAAATTTGGGTTTTTAAAATGTTATTTCCAAGGATATGCTAATAAGACTAAAAGAAGGAAATGATCATCAGCTTTAAACTTCTGCCAGACTTTGGTACCATGCCCATGAATTTTAAAAATAAATCCTGCTATTATATCGTGAGTAGGATGATTGCATTGCCTTATGTGTGTGTTACAAGTCTTAATTTAGTAAATGTAAATTTCTAAAATACATCAATTTTTGAAACCCTATTTGAACATTTCTTTGTTTTAACATACCTGGAGCCTCAGAGAGAGGAAGTGGCCAAAAAGAGGAGAACTCTTTTTGGACTATGGAAAAAAACTGCTGCCTTTCCGCATTGTCATTTCAGCCTCAGAAAATCTAAGCTGCATCTCATTGCAGCAGCTGATATATAAGAAAAGAGGCCTTCTAGGTTTCGGCATGTACAGTTCTACCTCTTTGTCTAAAGCACTGCTTTCTCCCCCACGGTAAGGCTGCCTTGCTTATGTCTGTCTGGCTCTGGGGGAAATGGCTGGCAGCTATTCCTGAATCCTTTACCCTTAGGTAATGTGGTTCAACCATGACTACATATTGGTATCAAGGGGTGGGGAAGTTTTCAAAAATTCACACGTGAGTCCCACCCCCAGATATTCCAATTTACTTGACGTGGGGTGTGATCCGGGCACTGGGACTTGTGTAAGCTCCCCAGGAGATTTAAGATGCAGCAGTTTCGGCAACGGGGCCCTAGGACAGCAGTTGGCCAACCTTAGCCTGCGTTGGAATAACAGAGGGGGGCTTGTTAAAAATCTGATTGCTGGGCCCAATCCCCACAGTTTCTGAATCAAAGTCTCTGGATGGTGCCCCATAATTTGCATTTCTAACAAGTCCCCTGGGGATATAATGCTGCTGGTGCAGAGCCACTGTCCTAAAAGAAAGCCAGGGGATGGGCTGGAGAGAGAAATGTGAGGGAATGCACAAAGATCCAGTTAATAAATTCTACCGTGGGCTTCAGAGGCACTGATGGCCCTAAGTTCCAGACCATAGCTGGTGCTGTGCAGAAAACTCAAGTGGAGTTGAGCTGAGTCCAGGCAGCTGCAGCCTCGGTTGGTTGGATAAGGCATGGCCCCAGATGGAGTCTGGGGGTCTGGATCAGCTCTGTCCAATGAGAATATAATGCCAGGCACAGATGTGCATCATGTGTGTAATTTCATATTTCCTTGCCACATTAAAAAAAGCTAGAAACAGTAAGATTAATTTTAACTATATATATTAACTTAATTATCCAAAATTTTACCTTTTTAACAGATCATCAACATAAGAAAAATTTCCAAATAGGGTTTCAAAAATTGTGAATAGAGATGAAAATTTTTTAACCAAATATGGATCACACTATACTTACTGTTCTGCCATTTACATTTTTATTGTGGAAAACATATGCAACATACAATTTACCACTTTAACCGATTTGGGCTGCACCATTTAGTCTCGTTAAGTACATTCACATGGCTATGCAGACATCACCACCATCCATCTGCCGAAGTCCCTTCATCTTCCCAAATGGAAACACCACACCCATTCAGCTCAAACCCCCCGGTCCCTGCTTCCCAGCCTCTAGCAACCGCCACTCCATTTTCTATGTTTATGAATTTGACTTCACTAGGTACCTCATATAGGTGAAATCATACAGTATCTTTCTTTTGTGGTGAGTTTATTTCATTAGTGTAATGTCTTCAAGTTTCACCTATATTAGAGGATGTGTCATAATTTCCTTTCATTTTAAGGCTGAATAATAGCCCATTGTCTGCATGACCACATTTTGTTTATCCCTTCGTCCACTGATGGGCACTTGAGCTTCTTCCACCTTTTGGCTATTGTCAGCTGTGTTCTTTTAAAAAATATATTGTGGACATTTTTCCATGTGAGTTTTCTGCAGAGCCATTTTATTCTTCTTGATGGCTGCCTAATATTCCATTGAATAGATGTGCCTACCAGTCTGGATTCACACAGCCAGGTAGTGGTATAGTGGTTATTTGAACCCAGTTCTTTCTGATTCCAAAGGCTGAGCACTTTTCACCATTCCAAGAGATGTGAAGGATGGATACATTTTGAGTCACCACATGGCCAGCATGGTGTTAGGCAAGTATAAAAGAAAATGACACAATGTGATTGGGTTCTGAGAGGATTCTGACCAATGATGTGATGACAGTGGGGAAACCAGAAGTGGCCCTGATTTAGGAGTCCCTACGCTGTGTCTTCCCACAACAGGGTTCTCAGTTACTGCTGACCTGGGCCCCTCTCAGGGTAGCTCTGGAATAATGACAAGTAGTAGCATCTTTAGGCCTGAAGAGACCTTGGAGTCCATCTGGCTCAACCCTTTGCTGAAGGAGAGAAGGAAACTGGAGTCTGAGAGATGGACCTTCTGCATGTGAGTCTCCCCTTCCTCTGCCTCCAGGGTGTGGCTGCAGCTAAGCAAGGTGGTGAGAAGCTCCACACTGTTTCCCATCCCAATTTTATTGACTCAGAGTTACTCTATTGCTGGAAACTCATTTTCCCAAGTGCATTATTTCCATTGTTTATTTCTCCTGTATGCATGCATTCTTGCAGCAGCCTGCCTGGCTTCATTAAAAGATATTTATGTTTTCTGATCACTTCTACCTCCTCTTCTTTCCAAGAATGGAAAAATCAATCTGAGTGTCATTAAGAGGATATTCCCTGAGGAAGATTGCTGGTGACAGTGGATTTGTCACTTGACTTACTTTCTTTTGCTGAGCTATTGAAATTTCTTCCATGAGGGATGAGGCCCAGTGTTACTGGACTGTCTGTTCAGGGAGGCCTTTTACTGACTTGCCAAGTTTTCATTCCATTGTCTCACTGTCGTTGGCTGATCTGATCTCTACACTGATTAATTAGTTTCAAATCCCTTTATATTGATCTAATAAATTGGCTTGTTTAATTCATGTTGAGAAATTCTGAGGATGTTTCATTTACAGTCAGATAAGGACCATTTTTTTTTCCATGTCCCCCTTGGGAGAGAGAGGTTGTCCTCCCCACAGCCTTTTGAATCACACAGAGCAAACGCTGAGACCGTGGCAGGATTCTCCCTGCTGCCAGGTCCGGATGCTCTCGCAACAAACAGCTCTGCCTGCTAATGGGGCAGTTTTTATTTTGTGTCCTGTCACTGAGGCACCAAAAGACCACTGTCTTTCCACCTCTAAAGGCTGTCTCGCTGACTGAGCATCAAAACCTAGTGTAGCAGGGTGGGTCCTGCTGACCCTCCATCCCTGCCATCTGGGGCCAGGGCAGAGCCAGGGCCGTTTCTCCAGCCCCGCCCCCGTCACATGCTGCTTGATTTATAAATGCCTTTTTTTACCCTGTTGGCTGTGATCCCCTCAGGAGAGGTCAGAGTAAAAGTCCCAAAGTTGAATGTTTTCTGTTCTGTCACAAAGAGAAATGGAGGGGCAAATACCAGTGGCGTTCATGGGGAGAAGGGAATTCAGCAAAGAGCCAAACCCCACTGAGGATGCAGGACTGATTCATGGCACTCAGTCAGATGCCTTTTGGGGTGTGGTTACTCACTGGCCAGAATTAAAATTCTAACAGTTTTTTTTTTCCCAATCAGCAACCACCAGATGCAGGGAGCTTGTTTATTTAACACAATCAGACCACTATATCCAGCTAATCTCTACTTGCTTATCTCCCCTAAGATAGCTTTCATAAAAATGTTCAAACATGCTTTTAGAATCTTCTTGTAATTCCCTTAAAGCCCCCTGCAATGGCCTGCCCCCTTGGCAGGAGGGTCCTCATACATCTCCATCAGGCCAGGCAAGCGCTGCAGCCAGAAATGAGCTTCCCCCACAGAGTGGCCTCCCTGCAAGGCAGGGCCTAGGGAGCTGCTGTGCAGGCTGCAGCATTTGACTGATTCATTTGTCTTCATTAATGTTCCTTATAGCTGAGGACTGTGTCACATGTATGATGATGTGAGATTCGATTCTTTTGAATGTGTAAACACAGAGCTCTAGTGCGAGGGCCCAAGCTGGCAGCAGCCTGAAGAGAAGCTGTTCCACTCTGGGGATGGCATCTGCTTTCAGTCCCCTGGGTCTCAACTGTGGGGAACTGGTTCTTGGAGTGATAAGGGTTAGGAATGTTGCTGCCTTGCTCCTGGGTTCCAGGGGCTCGCCTCTGCCCCCCAGTCACCTCCCTGAGTATGCCCTTCTTCATTCTCCCTCCCTCTGCTCCACATTCCCCAAGTGCGCTCAACCTACCACCTTAATGCCTCTAACTTGATCCCTTCCTCTCTCCTCCTCAGAGGTCCTGTCCTCATCTAAGGCCATCATCGCCTCAAGGCTGGATTCCTGCAACAGCCTCTTAATCACACTCCCTACCTCCAGTCTCGCTCCCTCTAATCCATCCCATACCCTGCTGCTATCTCAATCTTTCTGAAATGTGTATCACTTGGGGGCACTCCCCTTCTCTGGGAAAAGGCTAAACTGCTTCAGATGGTCTGGGGCCCCAAAGGACTAGGCCCCTAGAACTCTCCCAGGCCTCAGCTCCACAGACAGGCTCATTCCCTTTCCCCACCCCCTCCTTCTCCTTGTTTTGCATTATACTTTGTCACAGGGTTCCAAAACAACTCTACCTTGTGCCTAATGTCCTAGAGCTTTTAGATAAAGCAGTTTTTTAATTGTTAACTCTCTTACTCTGCTATTGATATTTCTCAGATTAAGACAGGAGAACATGAAGACCAGGACCAGATAAAATATCCAAGTCACCGCTTTACTAAGCATGATTTTCCAGGGACTATTATACTCAGGCCACCTTAGGTGTAAGAAAGAGAACAATCGAGTTACTAGAGGATAAAAGGGAGAATTTGTTAAACGATATGCATGAGGGAACCCAGAAAACTGGCTTCAGGAAGGGCAGAAACAAGACAGTTCTAATGCCCAGCCATGTCTCTCAGCCCCGCCCCCTCCTTTCTCTTTCAATTTCATCAGCTCTGCCTCTCTCCGTTGTCCTTTTTTCCTCTGGACCAGCTCCCTCTGCTTAACTGCCATGGACACAACCCAAAATGGCAGCCACAAGCCAGGGTCTACACGGGCTTCCAACTTAGCACCTCCCACCCACTACACCTTCCTATTGTCTGAGAAAGAATGTGGTGGTCCTGGGCCATCTCTTGGAGCAGGCTGCAGCATCCCGGCTGGCAAGCCTGGGGATTGGTTGTCCTTGCCCAGAACTGTTCCCCTCATTTATCCCCATAGCTTTGTCGCTGGGTTGTGGGGTAGGTTACAGGGTGTTTTGCCTTCTCTGTCAGGGGCTGGGAAAGGAGGCAGCTTATCACTGGGTGGCTGTTTATTAAATTAACTGGATTAGTAACAAAGTACCACAACCTGAGTGGCTAAAACAACAGGAGTTTACTGCCTCTCAGTTCTGGGGGCTAGAAGTCTGAAACCAAGGTATTGGAAGGATTAGTTCCTTCTCCTCAGAAGGAACGGA
Source organism: Anoura caudifer (assembly GCA_004027475.1). Classification (NCBI taxonomy): domain Eukaryota; kingdom Metazoa; phylum Chordata; class Mammalia; order Chiroptera; family Phyllostomidae; genus Anoura; species Anoura caudifer. Next base: position 126,079 of record PVKU01001150.1, read on the forward strand.
GGGAAGGATTTGTTCCATGCCATTCTTCTAGCTTCTGGTAGCCTCAAGCATTTCCTGGCTTGTAGGTGGCCTGTTCCCTGTGTCTTCACATCATCTCCCTACTTCAGGTGTCTGTCTCAGGGTCTAAGTTTTCCTTTTGTATAAGGGCACTAGCCGAGTTGGATTAGGGCCCACCCTAATGACCTCGTCTTAACTGGATGTTCTACAAAAATTTTATTTCCAAATAAGGTCACATTCATAAGTCCTCAGAGTCAGGAATTTAACATCTTTTAGGGGAACACAATTCCACCATAACAGGCTAAGGGCAGAGTCCATAGACATCTCTGTAGTTCCTCTCCCGGGCCCCCCCAGGAGTGTCCTAGAGAGCCCGCTTTGCCCACTCTCTAGACACGGCTGCATAGCAGAGTAGAAGGATGCTGGGTTCAAATTCAGTTTCCCACTACAGGCAGAAGGAACCTTGTAAACTCCAAGGGAACACATTTTACAGGTAAACAACGACCCACCACTTCCCTTCAGGAACATAGACTTTGGGTTTTGTAGGACCTATAGGTAAATATAATTTATAGTTAATTTTTTTCTTGTGATGAAAGTTTTTAAGATCTCTCTTAGCAACTTTCAAATATACAGTACAATATTATTCACTATAGTCACCATGCTGTACATTATATCCCCATGATTTATTTGTATTATAACTGTTCAGTTTATATCTTTTGACCAGCTTTGCCTATTTTACCCAACTCCCAACTCCCACCTCTGGCAACCACCAATCTGTTATCTATGAACTTTTTTTAGATTCCACATATAAGTAAGACCTTACTGTATTTATCTTTCTCTGTCTGACTTATTTCATATAATGCCCTCAAGAGCCACCTGTGTTGTCAGAAGTAGCAAGATTTCATTCTTTTTTGTGGCTAAATAATAATCCATATACATATATACACAAATATATATGTGTATATATCCATGAATGGATAAATAAAATATAGTATATATATTCGTTCATCAGTGGACACTTAGATTGTCTCCATATCTTGGTTATTGTAAATAATGCTGCGATGAATATATGGTACATGTCTTTTTGCATTACAATTTTCATTTTCATTGGATTAATACCCAGAAGTGGAATTGCTGAATCATATGGTACTTCTACTTTTAATTTTTTGAGGAATCTCTACACTGTTTTCCTTAGTGGCTGTACCCATTTACATTTTCACCAACCACGAACAGGATTCCCTTTTTCCTCACATCCTCACCAACACTTGTTATTTTTTTGTCTTTTGGATGATAGCCATTCTAATAGGTGTCAGGTGGTATCTCATTGTGCTTTTGATTTGAATTTCCCTGATCATGAGTGATGTTGAGCATCTTTTCATGTAACTGCAATGATTTTTGTCGCACTATCTCTTTGTGCCTCCGTTTTCTTATCTGTGAAATGAAGATGGCAATGGTACTCAAAGTATTGTTGCACGGGTTAGATGCACTAATAACAGCCCTGGTGCCCATTTAAGCATGATGTAATGAATGCTGTTTTCCTTGCTGTTGTTCATGTAGAAAGGAGATGCAGAGGTTAAGAATCTCAGCCAAGGCTCTCAAACCCACTGTAAAGCTGGGCTGGCCTTTGTAGCCAGAGAAAAGAGGATCAAACATGTACCTCTGTGAACACAGAAAGATGCCCCTCCATTCCTGCCCCCTCTTCCTGTCATATCCTAGAGTCCCTTTGCTGGAGGCTCATATAATGCCATTCTTCAAACTGTGTTTCATTTATTTCATTTCCTGTCAAAGCTCTTTTGTGTTTACCCAAATTAGGTAAAGTGTAAGAAAATAAACTTAGGATAAAATAACATGCACTCTTTAGTTATGCCCATAGTATCCGAAGGGCACGTAGCACAGGCCTCTACCAGAAAGTGGAAAGGAAAAGGAAAATCACACGCCTTGTGCGCAGACTTCCCTATATCTATCATCCTCTCTCTCTGTGTCATTATTAGAAGACATATAGGATCTGGAAGGTGGTGCAAAATGTGTTTTGGTTTGTTTGTTTACTTTCCCCATCAAGTTTCCTTTCAGATCCTATGTCAAGCCCTTCTCTCTCATTTCCCTCCCGTATCTCTTGCCCTCCCACCTATTGAAGGTGTGTTCTCCCCGCCTCCCTTTGCAGCCTATTGGCTCCATTTTAGGATGTTTTAGGTGGAGATCCTCAGAGGCTGCTGCTGAGATGATGGATCATGTGAAAGTGATTATTTATTAGGAAGCCTTCCCAGGAAGGGGAATCAGGGAGGGAGGTGGAGGAAGGTATCAGGCAAAGTCCCACAGAGTTGCTCGTGGAGAAGAGGGAGTCATACTTCAGAGTGGTCTTCATCAGGAAATGATGGGCAAGGAGGTGGAGCAGTTTACATCCTTTAAAGCAGCTGCCATCGATTTATAAGGCCTACCCCTACTTCCCTCCCCAGGCTGTGAATTCCCAGTCACTTGCAACAATCTGTGTGCACAGCTCAGGTTGGTCCTTTACAAGAGAAGCAGGTGCTGCCTGTTGGGAATGAAGGTACTGCTGAAGCTGGTGTGTGTGTGTGAAGGTGGTGGAGAGATCGAAGGGGAAAGGTGCCTGCTCCATCGAGCGCATGATGAGTCCTGCAGGTTCTGGTTCCTGACTCCATTCTGTGAGAAGCTGCATGACGTCCCTCCTAAGAGGGGCTGAGGGGGGACTTTAGATCCTTCGCAGTGGAAAGTCTACAAAACGAACACACATTTCTGCTGTTCATGTGCACTGTTTCTTTTGGCAAAAGTTTGATGTTTTATGCTACACAGTGTCTGGTTTTTATTTATTTTACTAAAGTCAGAGAAGGGAAAGCAATGACAAGAGTGAAGGTGGGGGAAAACCCCATCAGTCCACAAACATAAACATATCTGGATTCCATCTTACTGATTTTTAAATGAAACTAAGGATTGATGAGACTAACCTTAGGTCCAGGGCTTGGGGTTGCTGCCCTTCTTGGAAAGTTTCCTGACTCGAGGTGAGGTGCCCCCACATCCTAAGACTCACCCCATGTCTGTCGTCGTCGTCTTCTTCTTCTTCTTCTTCTTCTTCTTCTTCTTCTTCTTCTTCTTCCTCTCTCTCATCTCTCATCTCTCATCTCTCTCATCTCTATCTCTATCTCTCTATAGCTTTCTCACTTTTTCCTCTTCTGTTCAGAATTGGCCCTGGTTTCTGTATTTCCATTTCCTTTTTGCTCTTTGAAAGCCATGGGTAGGAGAGAGATGCTGAGGGAGATGGGTTGAACACCGGTCTGGATCCTGTTAGGGTACAGGGTTTTATCTGAGGTAAGAAGAGACTTGGTGAGCTCTCAATGGCAAGAGGCAAAAAGCATAGGGGTGGCGGGCATGACTGAAAGGGAATAGGGAGGCACAGAAAGAGCATGCTGTCTGGGCTGTGCATGTCAGAGAGTGAGTTCAGAAGAGACATATTCTCCCTAATGAGGGAAGATAGGTTTCTGGCCTACAGAAGACAGAGCAGTGGAGAGGGACGTGCTTGATGAGGGGAGGCTGCTGGTAGTCGGCACCTGTGGCAGGGAACTGGACCACTCACCTTTAGTGCCTCTTGGCATCAGTCCCCTAATGGAGACTGATGAAGCTGGAGCTTGGAAAGATAATGGACTGAAATAGGATTCTTCTCTGAATTGAAAGCTGGGGCTGGCGATAATGAATGCAGTTGTCTCCGTTGAGCCTAAAAGCTCCACTCAGCACAGAACTTTGTGAAATGAGGCCTTCCTCGTGGAACAACAGATTATGAAGAGTGAAATCTATGTTTAAATTGCTGTAAAGTGAGCTAAGCAAAGTCAAGCAATAGCCTTCCAACTCAACAGATTAATCCTGCAAGCTTGGTGCTCTGAAATTTCTGAGAGGCTTAAGTCTTCTCAAGTCTTCCAGCAACCTCTGAAAGGAAGAAAGTGCAAAATTCCTTCTGCCATGTGGGAGCCAATGTATCTCAAGTGCAACCCGTGACTATTCTCCACAGTTGTTTCTCCAAATACACAGACATTCTCAAGTTAGAAGCTTGTGATGTTATGGGGAGAACAAAAGAAGACAGAACCCTCAGGTGCAAGCACTTTGGAAAACTAGAGAGATGTTTTTCTGGGCTGGGGAATATTAACAAAACATCGTAGACTTTGGGGTACATAAGAAGGAGCTGAGGTATGTTCATGCTATAACAAGGTTGGATAACGAGTCTAGTGATCCTGAACTCCCAATATAAATCCCAGCATCAGTGCCATTTATATTGTGCTGAATGGAAAAAGTGGGGTCTGTATTGGACAGATTTGCTCTTCAGGTAGGATACTTTACTGATTTTTAAACTGCTATTTATCTGCCTAGTATTTGATTTGCGCATTGTCGGTCACTAAATTTTTAACTCATGCCTTACATGACTGCCAATATTTTGTACATTCTGTACTTCAGAAAATTTTGTGTAAGTTGAATTTTTGTAAATCAATCATAATTTTGATGATTTAAGGCAATAATAACACTGCACATCTACAAATCACTTCCATGGCTACACAGCATTTTAGTATATATGATATCAATTTTCACAGCATCTTTGTGAGGAGGTGTTGTCATCTTTATTTGCCACAGGAGGGAACTAAGACTCATGGGGACCAAGGGATGAGCTAAACCTTCCACTGCTTCCTGGCTTATGTTTAGAAGTCAGCTCTCCTGACTGCAAATCTTATAACCTTTTTAAAATTCAATACTCATTAATTAAATTAATTTCCTCATATAATAAATGCTCCTCCTTCCAGGTTAATTTTTCTGTTTTATGTGTACTATATAATGTCAACAAATAGTTCTTTTTATTTATCAAATTATTGTAAGGTGGGGTACACCTATAGTGGGGGAAACACTGAATGAGTGTCAACTAAGAATGAAATAAGGATTATTATCACCATATTGTGGGTAAGAAAATGAAAGAACAATGAGGTTAAGTGAATTTTTTAAAGCCGTGGTAGTATCAGTGCTAACTAATTCAAGCATCTAAGTTATTCCATAAAACAGCCCAATATTTTTGTTTCTTCCTTTGATAGTCTGGTTATTTGCAATACCCACAAGAACATTTCCAGTAGAAGCATAATTTGTGAGTTTACACAAGACCCAAGGGGAGACCCATATGTCAGTGTTTTGAAGGTTACACAGTTTGGCAGAACAATTTTAAGAAAAGGAATGCAAAATTAGTGAAGGACTCTGAGGGCTACTCTCACATTAACTCTCCCTCTACCAATAGCTGTCAGGAAGGCTCCAGCAGCGATCTTCCAGCCCCTTCCATTGGGGGAGTGTAACTACCCATTTTTCATCTCCTGATTTCATCAGTGAGAGGTGGGATGAAGCTTCAATTGAACAAAGATATTGAGAGCAGCTGGCCACTTGTATTTAAGTCTCTAAGACAGACACATTACTTTCCTAGGAACTAAAATAATTTGAAGATATGATTGAGGAACAACTTTTAGCTATCTTTGAACAAGTTACCAAGGAATAACTATTCATAGATGAGAGGGACAAATTGTTATACCCGAATTTCTGAGGTGAATTCTGGAAACTACAGACGGGTAATCTTAATATTAACCACTGGCAAACTTCTAGAATGGGTTATCCAACAAATAGTTTGTTATTATGTAGAAAGGGGAGGCATGATAACCAGGTTCTAATATGGATTCACAAAAAAATAAATCATTTCCATTTTTAAAATTGAAATATGAAACCCAAAGATCAGAGGCATACATTTGGGTTTTTGAAAGCTATTTGACAGATTTTCCCATTGTATCTTTTCAGGCAGGTTGGGGAAATGTGGATTGAACTATGAAATAGTTAAACAGGTTGGTCTGGTTGACTGAGATGAAATGCTACTGAAGTGGAAAGTTAGACTTCCCCATTACTTTTTAGCTCTTGTTTGTCAAGGACAGTGAAGACACAAAGATGAAGAAGATAGGGATCCTGCTTTCAGGAGTTCAGGAGAATAAAACAGTATATAAACAACTAGCTGTGATCTTTATAAAGAGGGCTATACCAAAGATTTGCAAGAGAAATGAGACTGAAGTAGAACCATGGGGCCAAGGGGTGGCAGATCTTTATGGCAATTAGTGATGTCCAACTGTAACACAGACTGTCTTGTAGAGTAGCCAGGGTTTCAACCAGAGACAAGGTGACTGTTGGGGAAGGACATTGAACCAAATGACTTTCAGTTTCCCTTCAAATATTAAGGCCCTGAGTTTCCTTATGGTTCAATTACAATAGCTGGTCTCAGTGCAGCCAATCCTGCCTAAAGCTCCGAACAACAACTCCACAGCCAGACTGGGGGGTGGTGGGGAAGGGAAACGAGAGAAATGCTGAGATGAGAGCAGGGTGGGGGTGGGCTGGGTGGAGGAGGGCAAAATGGGGAAAAATTGGGACAATAATATTTTTTTAAGAGAAATGCTGAGGTGGTTATCAGTGGACTTGGAAACCACAGTAGGACTGAAGGAAGGGGAGCAAAAGCTTGTTAGCTTATTCAGATAATTGGGATCCTCAGGAAAGGGAAAGTATTAGGTTATTTTAAAAATTACAAGCTAAAGGGTCTAGGCATTAAAAGAAACTTGGGGTCTAGCAAATAGCAGCCAGCAGTATGGGTGGGAGAACCTCCATTCAGAGAGATTGTGTTTATGTCTAAAGAGTGCTAAAAAACCTCCATATTCTCCTCATTTCAAAGCTGTTTCATGCCATTGAAAAGACTGATTCTGCTTTCCAAAGAACAATGCAGGTTATTTATTAACATGTATAAGAAGTATTTCTATAATGCTACCTCAAGGTTTGAAACCAGCCTGGCTAGATAAGGCACATTTAAAGTCTGAAAAGTCTAAAAATGTCAGCTTTCTTTCTTGTGCAGAGCGTGGTTTAAAATGAAATATTAAGTCATTGAGTCATTTAAGTACCTGGAAATGATTTCACTGCAGACTAGGAAGAATTTATTACAAAAACACATCACAGTCCCCCAGCACAGGAGCCCACAGCTCACTGTGCACCACTGTCAACAGCAGGGTTCCATCAGAGTCTATCACTGGCAAGTGTCCTGGCCTGAATCTACATTCTGACTCGGAATCTCCTCCCCAACCCGAAGTCACTGTAACAAGATAACCACACATCCTCAAAATTCTTTATAAATGTCTCTCCCTAGGGGCTTACCCTTTCTCAGATGGACACCCTCCTCTGAGGACAAAAACTGAGCATGTGGTGTGAGCGAAGCCCTTTTCACCAGGCCAGCTCCTAATTACACACAGCCTTTCTCCAGTGTGCTCAGCGTCAAAGACCAGCCAGGCAATGAACTCATGTTGCAGGGCTCTGGATAATGCCAGTCATTTAATGTGGTTGAATATCGCAGCCAGAGCCTTCCTGTTTCCAAACCAGTCAAAAGAATTGTGGGCCTTGAGTGTGTTTCACAGCCTCTTGCCATCCCATGGAAAACAAAGAAGGGTTGATGCCTGTGCCCCGAATACTTAGCGTGAGATGCTGAAATCCAGTGATTACTCTGCGCAGCAGTGCAAGGATGTGGTACTTGGACAAATTAGGGTAGAGCTCAGCTTGCAAGGAAGCACCTCTGTACACACAAATCCACAGATAGGATGGTCTCAATGTGACCTGGGAAATCTTCTGTTGTAAAGTATTATCTATTCTTCTTCTGCACAAACACACAGGCATCATACTTGAATTTAACCATCCATTTTTGCACCCTAGTCTTCCATGTTTTATTTGCAAAACCAGTTGTGTTCTTTAAAATAGAATGAAACCATATTATGCTGCTTTTCTATGCTAATAAATAATTGAGAAGTAGCATAATGAAATGCCAGTACATCCAAACTGTGACTCTGTTCTGAGAATTGGGTGATGTTTGAATTGTGCCTTCTTTCTATTCAGGGACATACCCTGCTATTCTGAACGTGTGAAAATCTGGCTGGGATTGGCCTTAGCCCTTTGGCTCTCGGTAATAGAAAGGGCCTACAGATTTGTACATAGGCGGTCTCTTCATTTTGTCCACAGTAGGTTGGCAGTCAGATTATCACCATGCTATGGTTGAAAAGCAATAGAGTGCATGGAACCAATGAACTAGAGTATTCTGTGAGAGTCCTAATCTACCCCTCTCTCCTCCCATTTTCTCCCTACTCTCCATTTGCAAGTGATACTATGCCAAACATCTCAGGCACCTGAGAATGAAGATGCTACAGAGATGCTATAAAAATTCTATCCTCATGCTTCTACCCAGACCACAACTTAAAGGTACCCAGGACTTGCAAACACTTGGCTAAGAATACATAGATGGATAGATAAATGGATAGATCAATAGATATAGACAGATACATTATTATTTAATAATTGTTTATAGCACAGAAGTCTTTTAAGTAAATAGGGAAGAACCAAAGTGATATTCTTAGAAATGATCAAGCTACATTAAATCTCAGTTCTTTTAATGTACTCTTCTCTCATCCTCCCTAGCAACCTTAACCAGCTAACTAAAGGTCTTATTTTAAGAGACATCAACCCAAGACTAGGTTATTGCCATCCTTCTATACCCCTATAACATGCTGTTTGTTCCCTATCAGAGCATCATCATGCCAGTCTGTATCATAACTGCTTATTTAACTGTCTGCCTTTTCCACTGGTCTGTAAGTTCCTTGAGGACTATGCTTGTCTTTTTCAGTTATGTCTTCATAACTTGAAATGCTTGTCTTCAGCACAGATCATGGCATGTAGTAGGTGCTCAGTAGGCATTTGTTGAATAAATGAATGATCTCACTGTAATTCAACATCATCCTAGACTTTGTAGAACCAACAAGTATGAATTGTGACCCTTTTACTGTAGACACCACTCTCTGACCTGGTTCCCTAGAGGCCACTGAAGGATACAAGCGGTGGCTCTGCCCTCAAACGTATCACACACTAGCTAGACAAATGAGGCGATCAGAAACTCACAAGAGCCGTGTTGAGCCACTGACTTCATCTGAGATTTGGAGGAGCAAGAGATGATGGGGGCCTAAGAGTCCTGTAAGGCAAGGAGCAAATGAGACTTCACCTGAGCCTGAAGGAGGGGTAGAATTTGGTTAGGCAGAGAGGGTGAGGAGGGTATTACAGGAAGGAGGATAAGAAATGGAGATGGGATGAGTCTTGCATGAACAGAGAACAGGGAAGAGTCGGGCTTAGCTGGCATGAAAAGCCCAGATTCTCCACCAGCTGTAGGACCTGGAGCTCAATCATGGAGCATTTGGAAAGCCCACAGAGAAGTCTGGGCTCCAGACACTGCATCATAGGATATTGATATAAAACCGGGAGTCAAGAATTTCATGATGAGAGAGTCATTTAGGAAGAAGAGTTTCATGGTCACGGCAAGGCAGACCCAAAAGGGAGAGAGCTGTGCTGGAAAAGCCACATAGTAGCCATTGCAATAATACAAGCCTGAGATGACACAGGCCGGGCAAGGGCAGCGCATGAATGAAGAGAAGAAAAGGGGAATGAGGAAAACATCTGGAGAAGGAAATGGCAGGCGAGCCTCAGCTCAAGATACCTGATGCTCTTTAAAGACCTGAGAAGTCTCATTCCTCTGAAAGTACAGGTCCTGCTCTCTGGGAACCAGTGGCCAGCGACCCGATGGCTGATGAGGAGGCAGGAGATGGCTGTGTAGGTTGTCCCAAGTGCCCTCAAGTGGGTTCAGGCCAACCCTCCCTTCCCCAGGGCTGTCCTCCTGTGCGTCTTTTGCTCATTCTCCACATGCACAGGAAAACTTTTCCCCTCAGCACCACAGCTCTATGTTCCAGGGGAGCTGGGCCAGAGGGGAGTGGGTAGCATGGTTACCTCCTGCTGTCTTGCAGAGCTTTGAGTCCCTCCAGGACAAAGCAAACAGGCTGTGCTGGAGACTTCACTGAGGGAGGGCTGTACTGCTGCTTGCTGAGGAAGAATTATTATTATTTTTAAATATGCCAGCCTTTTTATGACTGCCTTCTCTGATGCCTCACAGTCTTGCTTTCCATTGTGGTCTTAGCAACTGGGATGTGAACATATTACTTTAAAAGAAAAGGGGCTGCTTTTCCAGAATGTGCTCAAGAGTAGCCACCATGCTCCGCTCAGCTCCTACTCTGGAGAACTCGGGGCCTTGTTGCCATGATTTGTCATTTTGGTGTCATGCCTGGCAGCCTGTCTGCTCCCCTAGTTCAGCTTTTCATCATCAGTTTGGGGCTGTTTGCTCAGCTTTCACTCTTGCTGTTGCAGACGTGTTTTGGACCTGACCTCCTGGCAGGCTGTTAGCTTGGCTGAGGTAGCTGGCAGAGGCTGAGGCCAAAGGAGAGCAGCCTGGGCTCCTGAGGAAGGGAGGAGATTGGGAAGGGACTCTGAGGTACGCTGTGCTTTCTGAGCCAGGAAGGGGATTCACCAGCAACCAGCCGTAGGTGCTCTTTGGAGAGTTCCCTGGTGACGGGTCATCATTGTTGTGTGGCTCCCTGCTTTGTCTTTCCTTAATTTCAACACCCCCCTCAGAGTTTTGTGCTGTTGTCACTTCCCAACAAAATGATTGTAATTCTTTACAAATTGTGCTTCATTTGAAATGAACCCAAAAGCAGCCCTGAAGGCAAGGCACAGCTGCCTACCCTCGTTGGGCCCAAAAGTTTCAGAGTCCACTCAGCCTGCTGAGCTGCTGGGTGTCTTCACCCCTGAGCAAGTCTGCAGGCCAGCCAGACAGCAGAGAGATGGAAATCCAGGAGTCCAGCCTTGTGTCTAGCATTGCCTTTCCTCATGTTGCCTACTTTCTAAGGACAAAACCACCAGCCTCCGTCTTCTTCTAGGAAGGGTGGAGTTAGCACGACTGATCATGTAGTAAGGGTTAAGCTCTTTACATACACTATTCACCCTCAAGACGGCCTTTAAGAAGTAAGTAGCTGTATCCTAAATGTATGGTTGTCCAGATAGTGAAAGTAATTGCCTAACGTTGCACAGCTAGGAAATGGTAAGGTCTTCGTAAGTTCTCTTATTCCACATGACCTCTGAGAAGGGTTGATTTTTCTGATCCATAGTCAAACATGCATGCATATTAGAATCTGTTGTCAACATCAAAAAAAAAAAATTACTTATGGAGTCCCTTCACCATAAGGCAAGAAAATACTTCTAGCTTCTCAGAGGAAAAAATGCCATAGAAGACTCAAGGTAGGTACATAGCGGCTCCTGCCCACTGCTGTTTTGATTACCTTATGATGTGAACTGTTGGGCATCGTGCTTCCTATTGTCAGCCTGGATGAGTCAGTGCTGTTCAGTAGGAACAGTGGTCTTGAACGAGAAAAGCCTAAAGGCTGATTCCAGCCGTCTCACTGTGCGTCACGGAGCCTGTCATGTAGCCTGTCTGGGTTTCATTTCCTCCACCTCTGCCCTGCAGTTATGCTAGGAAGATTAGGTGCAAGCATTTTTAGGTTTACAAAGAAGTTACTCCCAGACAAAGGCTGTACTCCAGGTAGTTTTCTGTTGTGCCTCCCAGAAGACAGAAGAGAGAGTCCTCCTATAATGAGCTCCTCTGGAACTCAGAGAAGCCCCTTTCACTTCTGAAAAAACCCCTTCCCTTCTTGTCCTGCCACCCCTAACACAAAAGCAGATGCTGTTCACTCCATCAAATTGTATAAAGCCAGTATTTTTTGTATGTGCAGAGCATCTTGGGGTACAGACAACTTATGGCTGAAGCGTGTCTCCTAGGCAGACTCAATTATTCACTGAACCTGGTGCAAAATAAATGCTGCTTCACTCCTCCAGTCAACTGGCTACTCCTCTAGACTTGGGCTTTGGGGTAAGACTTTGCCAGATCACCTGACTCCTTAGTTTAGCTCCTTGGGTCTCTTGGAAAACAGAATCTTTTCCTGTCTTTTTCTCAGATCCAGCCTCAGGGCATTCCTTGAGCTAGGCTGAGACTGTTCTGCAAGCACCTAGTGACTGACATAGAAGAGTTAAGCTGGACCACAGGTCTCAGCCATGCATCAGGGCTCTTCCCAGGTCTCCTTCTCATCTCCCTTAAATGACCTCATTCTCTTTCATGGCCCTGCCCTTCCTATGCTCTAGCTCAGCCATGACTAACGGCTTATACTACATCTATCAACACCAACCACCCAGTAATGACCTCATGAAATACAGTGTTGACAAGGATTCTGCAGTTAAGCCTCACTTTGGTGGGAAAGAATAGCCTAGACTTGGTTAGCAGTGTCTGCCAGGGACACGGTAGGGAGAAGGTCAACATGCACACGTGCATGCAAGTTATTTGCTGTCTCTGCACCAGCATTCAGAGCTTGTTTCCTTGGCCTCACATCGAGTTGTTGTTTTTTTTCCTTTTTAATCTTTATTCAGCTCACATATTTTCCCATTGGATGTGTAGTGCCATTTTTCCCCTGATAAGAGCAGCATATTTAAAAGCACATATTTACATTGTATTAAAATTGTCCTCTTCAACACAGTAAATTTTAGAGGAAGAGTACTCTTTTTGCCACTAAGTTCTGTGGAAAAATGTTACTACTATTTCCCTCCTATCTCCTTGAGAAGTCAGAAAAAAATGGGAACATATCTGTTTTGGAGATAGGTACTAGAAATTTATTCACTCTCTGATTAAGTCTTTATTGAGTGGTTATTATGTGCCAGATATTCGTGCTAGGCACAGGGATATAAAAATGAAAATGACATGAACTCTACCTGCAAGAAGCTTGCAATCTAGCCTGGAGAAGCCACGTGTTAACAGCCAAGTATCGACATAACACAAAGCCTCACTACTCCCTGAAAGGGAAGCTGCCACGATGCTCTTGGATCTGGAGAATTGCTCCCACTACTTTCATTTTTTAAAGAGGCCAAGCTGTTGAAAGAAGGACTAACCTCCTCCACATTGTTATCCATCAGCGGTTCTCAGTTCCCTGTGTCAAAGATCCCATGGTGCCTTTAAAATGCTCTCAGGCAAAAACTGCTGAATTGGACTAATCAATCTGACTGAGGTAGTAACAAGCTATTTGGCAAAGTCCTCAGAACCACCCTGTTCCCCCTGGTCAGCTCTACAGATTCCTGTGTTCAGTACTTGGCTGCTCATCCTGGCTCCTTAAGCACCTCAGCCCTGGGCTTGAGATTTTCAGGCTCTGCTCCCTAATCCCAGTGCACCCTCATAGCCCTGGGCTTCAGATTTGGGGCATCATCCTAAAACAGCGCTTGGTGCTTCCTCACGTGAATCCCCATGGCTGACACCCCTGCCTGTCTTCAGTGCTGCCTTTTCTGACCGAGCCTGACCTCCCATCAGTGACCTGACACACCCTGAATTCCATTTCTGCTAAGAGTCATTGCACCAGAATGGGTCACCCATGTAGTTATTAACTGGTGCTGGAACATGGGGAAATGCCTGAATTACTTTGGCAATGTCCAGGTTTTTCACATTTGCTTTCATTGTGATTCTGGGCTGAATTTCAGTGCTCATCAACATGTTTGGCAATACAGAGACCCAGCCTTGGCCTGGAGAAGGCTGAAGCCATCTGTTCTTTTAAGTGATAGAAAGGATGCAACTGGATTAGCTAGAACCAGGCTAACACAAGGAAGGCTTTCTGAAGAGCATGACCAGCATGGGAATTTTACTTTGTGTGTCTATGCAGAGATCTACGAATCTGTTGAATGCAGTGGTCAGAAATCTGTCATCAGAGACAGAAAGTAATTTAGTTTGTGGTGCCAGGGTCTGAGACCTGGGGGATGAGAGGGATTGCTAATGGGTATAGAGTTTTAGGGGGAGGTGATAAAAATGTTCTAGAATTAGATAATGTTGATAATTGCACAACTCCATGAATACCCTAAAATCCACTGAATTGTATACTTTAAAAGGGTAAATTTCATAGTGTGTGAAGTATACCTCAATAAAGCTATTATTTCAAAAAAAAAAGAAGTATATGATCTATAGCAAAAAAAAAAACCAAAAAACCCAAAACACAAAAAAAACAAACAGTACACATTCAACTTGCTTGATATCTACTATACACCAGGCTTTGTCTGAGCTATAAGAGGCACTCAGGGATGAGACAGAGAAGGACTTTGTAGCTCCAAGTAACCCATGTATGCAGTTGAAACTTCTTGCTCACACCTAGGGCTCACCTGGAATATTTGTCAGCCTCGAGCCAGCGTAGATATCCACCCAGCCGCAGTTCTCGCCTTTGAACTTCCTACCAGGGAAAGACTGCCTGTCTTGGCAACCCTGAAGCCAGTTCACCTCTAGGGAGTGTTTGACTGATGAGCTGGCTTATCTCACTTCTTAGTTAGTAATCACAGGAACTGAACAGGTTGTTATGAATCTTTCTCTTTCCCTGTGCTTGGTGGAGTCATCCAGGCCTTTCTCTGGGGCTCCCTAATCACAGATGTGGTCATGAAAACTCTAATACAAGACATCCTCCCGAGTGGGTAGCTCTCCTGCAAGGTGGAATTGCCTGGTGGTTTCCAGCTCCTGATAGGCTATTGCACCCAGTTTTCACCCTCACCTTGTAAAAGGCTAAGTCCAGGGAATGGCAGTCCTGACTTGGAGATAGCTGAGGCCCTTCCCTCCACTTCCTCTCTGAGAGACTGTATCTGCCTCGGCAGGGTCAATACGTTATTTAGGTGAAATTGTCTTCAGCCATGGTATCCAACCGCACCTCCATCTATCACCCAAATTAAAAGAGCTCAGAAACAGTCTTCCTATCCTCCACAGGTTACATTTTCTAACTTCCAGAAATACCCAACATCCGACCTTCAAATTTGCCCCCAAACCAGAGTCAGACCAGGCCCTGACTGACTCCAATAAATTCAACCCATGAGCTGATACCCACCCCTGTCCTGTGGAACTAAACAAATTGTAACCACATGAGAATTTTCATTTGTGTCAGACGAGCTCCCAGGCAGGAGAACAAAGGGACAGTGTTGGAAAGATGTCACCAAGTATGGAGACAAGCAGGAGTTCCCATCCTGGGAGCCCACAGACTATAAACCCAGCCTAGATTCCCGCTCTGAAATGCGGTGTTCATCCCTCAGGGAGAGGAAAGCTGAGCAGGCAAGCGCAGCCGCATTGGTGTATTTGCCAACTCCAGGAGCAGTGAGGAGGGGGTCTGCAGGGGAAAGGAGGACTCAGGGCATCAAGAACCCAGACACTTTTATT
This sequence comes from Anoura caudifer, assembly GCA_004027475.1. Taxonomy (NCBI): domain Eukaryota; kingdom Metazoa; phylum Chordata; class Mammalia; order Chiroptera; family Phyllostomidae; genus Anoura; species Anoura caudifer. The sequence goes on from PVKU01001150.1 coordinate 141,254, forward strand.
TGGAGGCTGTCTGAGCAGTTGGGTGGGGCTCCTGCTGCCTCCTGTAAAGACTTCGGCTTGGTGGGGAAGCTTGCTGGGCAGAGGCCATAGAAATAAGATAGTTCATTTTTAGTTTTGATGAAGTGAAACTTCAGCTTTCAAAAAATTCTATTGCAACTAGAGCCCATCTCAGAGATAAACACGGAAAAAAGCACTGTTGGTTATTGCCCTCCACCCTCATGAACTGTGCCAGCATGCCAAGTGGCAGTCTGAAGGTCATGAGCAGGTCCTGTCCAATTGCCTCAGGGGAGGGAGGAGAAAGCAGGTGAGCAGAAGGGGAAGAGTTTAAAATAACAAGGGGGTTCTTTAAATAGAGCTATAAAACTGGGTAGCAAACCTAGTCCAAGGGTTAAAAACAGGCTTTTCCTCCAAAGTTTCTATGGCAACTAGATAAAATCTACAGCAAGAGTGCAGTTAATGAACCATTTTTTAGACCAACAAGTAGCAGTAAGTAATGAAGGCTGACTTTGCGCAAGGATCCAGCACAGGTGAGTTACCTTTTCAGCTGCTGCCGCTTTTTTTCCATGGCAAGAATTGGGCATGGAGTTCAGTGAGACTCCATTTGCGACCTGCCGTTTTCTCTTTCTCGTAGCAGAGTCTAGGAAGCGGGGGCAGAAACGCTGGTGTTGATCCAAATCAGTTGGAATGGAGAGAGCACTTCTCCCTCCCTTTTTCTCCTCCCCCACCAACGCTTTGGGCTCGTTTGACACACATTTGCAGTGTTAATTTGGACATTTAGAATAAATGCTCATGACTGATTTTATCTATACACAGGATAAACGCAATCTGGTGAGGTTAGCTGGAAGCCGCTTGTGTAGTACACGACGGAGAAGCAATGGGAATGCTTGAACTTGCAGGCTTTGAAATGATGTCTTAACTTGGTCCATTACTGGCAGTGGGGCCAAGTTTGGGCAAATAAGTAGTGGGAAAAATAGTGGTGGGAATAAGTTGGGGCAAATTATTTAACCGTATGTGTCTCAGTTTCCCATAAAATGGGCCTGAGGGTAGTACCCATCCAAAAATTGGTTTAAGGATTAAATGAAATTAAAATATACAAATGTGCTTAGCAGTGACTGGTATAGAGTAGGTATTCAATAATTGCTTATTAAATCTGATTAAATTCTTTGACTACAACTCACTTTAGGGTTCCAAAGAAGCTCCACTATGTTTCTCACCAAGAAGACTGAATCCCAAATCCTTCTAACGAAGATGTCTTTTTGGAGAACAATTTAACAAATTAAAGTAGCTAACACTTATTGATGCTTATTTTGTTTCAGGCATGATTCAAAGCACTTTGAATGTATTTGCCTGTAACCCTTACAGGGCCCTGTGTGGTAGGCAACAGTGTTACCTGTGTAGCAGGTGAGGACATTTAGGCATAGAGAAGTTAAAACTCTGGATAAAGTCCTGGCATTTTTAAGCCACTACTCCCATCACTTTTCAATACTAACATCTCAGGAGCCTGACAGGGTGTTAAACACTTTTGTTATCATTTCATCCCATCCTCACAACTCGGTATCACCATCTCACAGAGGAGGACAATAAGGCTTGTTATACTAAGTGATTATTAACCTGAATGACAAGCTAGTGAGTGGTGGAGTCGCCATTGAACATACGTGGTCATGCTGTACCCAACTACAAACAGTTTTACTTCTTCTTCCAGATGTTTATGCTTTTTTTCCTTTTCCTTGCTTTATTGTGCTAGTCATGACCTCTATGTTCAGTGACAACTAGAAGTGGGAGGAGTGTCTACTTGCCTTGTTCCCATTCCTAGGGTGTTAAGTGTAACTCCAGCCAGTACAGTAACCCTCTTTTTTGCCTGTTGACTCAGAGGCATGAGAGGCCCAAAATAGGAGGTGGTGGTGATAACTTCCATTTCAATGGAATCATCGCTGTATCTCCTGGAGGAAGCATTCCTTCCTGTGCAACTAAGACCACTAGACCCGCAAATCGTAAGGTCACGGGGTGGGAAGCAAAAATTTTCCTGGTGGTGGATCACTGGAGGTAATAGTGAGTAGTGTACTCCTAGTTCCACCCCTTGATTCTTGGACTTATGATATCTGATAGTGGGAGAAACGGCACTATATAGTGTATGCTGATTATAAGCATACATAGCCCCTTGGAGGACACTCGGCGGTCCTGCCAGGCATTGCCACCTAGCTGGCACTGTCACTAAGTTTTTAAAAGGCCATTCTACCGTTCTATCAAGGCATCTGCTTTGGGATGAAGAGGAACATACTGAGACAAGTGAAATCCATGAGCATGGGCCTGTTGCCATCACTGTGAAGTCAGTCCCTTGATCAGAAGCAATGCTGTGTGGAATACCATGATGACAGATAAGGCATTCCGTCAGCCCATGGATGGTAGTTTTGGCATTGCACATAGGGAGAGCAAATTCATATCCAGAGTAAATATTTATTCCAGTAAGAACAAAGCACTACTTCCGTAAAGGACATAGTTCTTTATAATCAATTTGCCACTGAGTAGCTGGCTAATCAGCCTGGAGAATGTTGCCATTGTGAAATCCATGTTGAGTTTGTATTATGACCTCAGCGTTGGCTTCTGCTGCTGACAGACTGGGTCCTCAGCAGTAACTGTCCGGCGTGGCCTTGGAGAGTGGCTATTCTTGCTGCTGATCCCATATGTAATCTCCTTCACTGCCACCACAGCCACTTCATTCATGGGCCCTTTGGAAAATGGCAGGAGCGGCCAGGGAGAGAGGCTGATGTGATTCCACAGAAAGGGTTATCCAAGCCACTTGATTATTAAAATCCTCTGTTGCTGAGGCTACTCTTTGGTGAGCATTCACATGAGACACAAATATTTCACTTTCTTTCCCCATTCAGAGAAGTATATTCACATACCTCCTCCCCAGACTTTCTTGTCCTCAATTTTCCATTCATGTTAACCCAAGTGCCAAGAGCCAAACCACTGGCCACAGCACGTGAGTCACTGTAGACTCATACCTCTGTCCATTCTCCTTCCAAGCAAAATGAACAAGGTGCACTGCTTGGAGTTCTGCCCACTAGAAGGATTTCCATTCACCACTGTCCATCATGGACATCCCAGAAAGGGGCTGTATTATTGCAAGTACTCACTTTGGGCTGGTGCCCACACATAGCGCAGAACCATCTACAAACCAGGCACAAGTCTTCTCTTCCTCAGTCAGCTTATTGCAGGAAACTCCCCAGGAGGCCATTGGTATAGGCGTGGAGAAAGAAGATAGTGTAGCAGTACTGGGGACCCTGGACATTTGGGCCACTTCTTCATTTAACTAACTTGTGCCTTCAGGGCCTACTTGAGCCCAATTTTGTATACATCACTTCCACTTGGTAATGGAGTGCTTCTGTGCATGCCCGATTTTATGGCTTGGTGGGCCAGACAACACCCAATTTATGATGGGAAGTTCAGATCAATCACATAGTAACTTGGCAGCACATAGTTAGACCAGTGTGATGTCTTCTGAAAGAGAAAGGTGATCAAGGTACCTGTTGACTAAACTCTGGTGCAGTGCTAGAGTTTACCTCCAGAGTTTACTGGTAGAAAAGTGAAGGGGTATTGCTGTCTCAGCAGAAAGTAAACTGCTTCTGATAGTCTTTACTAACAGGCTTTGAGAAACAAGCAATTGCCAGATTAATCAGGTAGCAGGGAACTGTTTATTTGCTCAAACAGTGAAAATACATCTGGAGCAGCAGCTGCAATTGCAGTCAGCATCTGATTAAATTTGCAATAATCAACCGACATTCTCTAAGATTCAGTTGATTCTTGCACAGTCCAAGTAGGCAAGTTGAATGGAGATGTGGTGGGAATCACCACCTCTGCGTCTTTTAAGTTCTTGATTGTGGTAATATTTCTTCCTTAAATTTTTTAAAGTATATTTTACTGATTATGCTATTACAGTTGTCCCAATTTTTTCCCTTTTGCCCCCCTCCACCCGTTACCCCTCTTCCCTCCAGAAGTCCTCCCTCTTATATGTCCCTGGGTCATGCATATAAGTTCTTTGTCTCTGGGTCATGCATATAAGTTCTTTGGCTTCTCCATTTCCTATCGTATTCTTAACCTCCCCCTGTCTGTTTTGTATCTACCATTTATGCTTCTTATCCCCTGTGCCTTTTCCCTCATTCTCCTTTGTCCTCCCAGCTGATAACCCTCCAAATGATCTCCATATCTATGATTCTATTCTACTTGTTTGCTTAATTTGTTTTTGTTTCTGTTTTTTAGATTCAGTTGTTGATAATTGTGAGTTTGTTTTTTAAAAGAATTCACTGTAAAAGCTACCTTTTCCTTTTTGTTTTTTTTTTTTTAATCCTCACCTGAGGATATGTTTATTGATTTTAGAAAGCAAGGAAGGGAGAAAGGCAGAGAGAGCAATTGATATGAGAGAGAAACATCAATCAGTTGCCTTTCATATGTGCCCGACCAGGGATTGAACGCACAACCTTTTTGGTGCACGGGAGGATGCTCCAACCAACTGAGCCACCTGGCCAGGGTGGTGGGAAAGTTTTTAATTACAAGTTCAATTTCTTTAAAGACAGAGACATAGTCAGATTTTCTCTTCTTGTTTTTGTTTTGGCAATTTGAATGTTTCAAGGAATTTTTCTAGTCCTTCTAAATTGTGAAATTTATTAGCATGAATACATCGTAATATTGTCTTGCTATCCTTTTAATGTCTGTAGGATATATATATTGTGACATTCTTGATGTAATTTTTATTTTCTTTCTTTTTTCTTGATCAATAATGCTAATGTATAATAAATTTTGTTATCCTTTTCTAAGAACCAAATTTGGCTTTGTTAATTTTCTCTGTTGTTTCTTTGTTTTCTGTTTCTTTGATCTCTTCTATCTTTGTTGTTTCTTGTTCAACTTACTTTGGCTTTAATTTACTCCTTTTTCTAGCTTCGAGAGCTTTGCATTTAAATCATTCTTCTTTTCCGGTATAAGAATTTAAAGGTGTAAATTTTCTTCTAAATACTGCTTTAGCTGCATCACACAAATTTTGATATGTTGTATATTGCTATCATAAGATTTGGAATATTTTCTAATTTTCCTTAGGATTTCTTCTTTGGTCTATGAGTTATTTAAGATTATATTGTTTCATTTAAAAATATTTTTCCATTTCCCAGATATTATCATTTTATACATGTTTAGTTTCATTGCAGTCACAGATCATGCTCTGCAAGACTTTTAGTCTTTGGAATGTACGGAGACTTCCTGGTGGCCCATTGTACCATCTTTCACAGTGAACGTTCCTGATGTTCTGGAACAGAATATGGGTTTTCAGGTGCTGAGTGTGGTGTTTTCTAAATGGCAGTTGAGTCAAGTTAGTTGATAGATTGTTCATATCTTCCTTATCCACTTTGATTATTTTGTCTATTGTATCAATGACTGAGAGAAAGTTGTTAAAATTTTCAGCTATGATTATCTATTTCTCCCTTTAGATCAGCTAGTTGTTGGAAGCTCTATAATCAGGTAAATATACATTTAGATTTTTTATGTCTTTCTGATTGAATTGACATTTTTCTCCTTAAGAAATATCCCTTTTTATCTGTGGTAATACTCTTTGTCTTATATTAATAAACCACAGCAGTTGTCTTATGTTCACTGTTTACATGGTGTATCTTTTTCAGTCCTTTCACTTTAAGTTATCTCTATTCCAGTAAGTTATCTCTATTTCTCGAAGTCTTTCTATTTCAATTGTATCTCTTATAGGCAATATTTAGTTGGGCTTCACTTTTCAATCTCTCACTTTTAATTGGAATATGTAATCATTTACATGTAATATAATTATTAGTTTTAAGTCTGTCATCCTTATTTTTGTCTAGATTTTTGTTCCTACTTTTCTAACTCCTTTTGGGTAAATGGAATACTTTTTAGTATGTTAAACCACATGATTATCTCATAGGTCACTGAGATTTTTTCAGTTTTTACAATTTTTTAATTTTTAAATTACAGCTTGCATTCAACATTATTTTGTATTAGTATATTTGTATTTTCTATATTATTTTGTACCATTTTGTATTGTACTGTTCAGGTGTACAGCATATGGTTAGACAATCATATCCTTTATAAAGTATCCCTCCCAATATTTCAAGTAACCATCTGGCACCAAAAATGGTTATTGTTTTATTCCTTTTAAATATATCTCTCATCTCCATTTTGGACAGTTTCTGTTTATGTTTCTTCAAGTTTACTAATCATTTAATCTGTAGTCTCTAATCTGTTGCTAAGTCCACCCAGTAAAATTTTTATTTATTAACAGTACTTTTACTTTTCAGTTTTAGAATTTCCATTTTGTTATTTTTCTATATTTTCCATCATTTCTCTGCTGAAATTTCTCATCTGTGCACCCATTTTGACCATCTTTAAATTAAGTCCTTAATATATTTGTAGTACTTCCTTTAAAGTACTTGTCTGATAATTCCTATATCTGGATCTTTTGGGATTCTGTTTCTGTCTCTCTTCTTTTTATTTCTTTAGTTTGGGTCAATATTTTCTTTTACCTTGCGTGCCTAATAAACTTTGACGGGACATTACAGATGACACGTTACAGAGACTGGATTATGTGTTGAGTATTGAGTTTAAAGAGTGTTACTTTGTTCTTGTGTGCATTGAAATCACGGGTGGATCCTTTTTAGTTCTGTCAGGCTCAGTTTTGTTCTTTGTTATAACTAGGCTATTTTGGTGTTGAATTTAGCCCCAGGTATAACCCTTACTCTTTGATGTGGTTCTTACTTCTGAAATAGGGACTGTATTCCTAAAGCACAATTTTTCTTGGATCTCAACTGAATTCTAGACTGGAACCCCAATATCTGCCAGCGCTGCACACTCTCTGGCATTACCATTGGTGTTATCATTCAGCTCTCAGCCCTGCACCAATCAGTCTTGACTAGGTTTCCTGGAGTCTTGCCCTGTGAAGTGCAGCCTCACCCTGGCCAAGGACCCTTGGTGAATCCCCACACAGACTTTCGGGATATCCCACCTGCGCAGGTTCTTTTCTATTACCTGATCTCATAAACTCCAACTATTTCAGCAGCCTGGCACCGTAATCTTTGCCTTATCTGCTCACTCTGCTTTAGCTCTGTCTTCCTACGTTATGGTACCCATGGCAGAAAACTGGGGCAATTGTGGGGCTTGTCTTAGGCTTCCTTTGTCATAAGAATTACAGTCCTATGCCTCCTATTGTTCTTTGCCTAAAAACACCTCATATATTTTGTTTATGGTTAGAATTTATTGCAATAGAAAGACAAGCCAGGTATCAATTATTCTATCATTGTAAGACACTAAAGTCTCTGAACACATCCTTTATTTTTTAATTTTTTAATTTTAATTGTTGTTCAATTACAGTTTTCAATTACAGTTTTCTGCCCTTTACCTCCATCCCAGGTCAACCCCCCCCACCTTCCCCTCCTCCCTCCCATTTCCACACCCCCCCTTGTTATTGTCCATGTGTCCTTTATACTAGTTCCTTCAAACTCTTCCCCCCTCCCCCTGAAATTCCCTCCCCTCTCCCTTCTGGTCACTGTCAGCCTGTTCTCAATTTCAGTGTCTTTGGTTATATTTTGCTTGTTTGTTTTGTTGATTCAATTCCTGTTAGAGGTGAGATCATATGGTATTTGTCTTTCACTGCCTGGCTTATTTCACTTAGCATAATGCTTTCCAGTTCCATCCATGCTGCCGCAAAGGGTAGGAGCTCCTTCTTTCTTTCTGCTGCATAGAATTGCATTGTGTAAATGTACCATAGTTTTTTGATCCATTCATTTACTGATGGGCACCTAGGTTGCTTCCAACACTTGGCTATTGTAAATTGTGCTGCTATGAACATTGGGGTGCATAGGTTCTTTTGGATTGGTGTTTCAGGGTTCTTAGGATATAATCCTAGCAGTGGGATTGCTGGGTCAAAAGGCAGATCCATATTGAACACATCCTTCTAAAACCATTTTGAATAGTAAAGAGCAAATGCTTTATATGATGGCTGACAATGAGAAGACCAAACTTCTGTAAAGAAAAAATATGGCTATTTAATGAATGTTTGAAAGATATTGCAATCGAAAATGTAACACCATTAATTCATTCATCAAATAGCTAAAAAGCATTTATATTTTGTATCTGGTGTATACCAAAGAAGGATAAAATTAGTTCAACCAGTATTTTTGATACCCTACATACACCACGAGACAGAAAGAAAATCAGGCAGAACCCTAATGTCAAGAAGCTTTTATTATACCAGGAAATATAAGTCACACATACAAGGCAAGTTAAATATGAAGGCAAGGCAGAATACAATTACATGCTAAGACTGGTTGGAGCAAATAAGTGAGATGAGCCTGACTAAACTTCCCCTTCTAGCTGCCTTGGCATGTAGGTATCACACATGGTCCCTCCCACACACTCAAGTCGTGGGAGCTGGACCAGTATTGAACACCTAACCCAAAGAGCACCAGTTCATAGATAGAGCTTAGCCAGTGAGATTTCCCTTTAAGAATTTTAATTAAGAGATCCAGAGATTGCGACCAGATGGTAATAGATGTTTGGTAAGTAAGGTTATATAGACTTGGCAATGGAGCGGGCATTAGGGCAAGCCAATGTAATGGCCAGGCTGTGGATCTGCAGGAGCAAGAACTGTAGTTGAGCAGTCTGCAGAGAGACTAGAGTACATACAACAGAGAGAGAGATAGAAATATTTCAAAGACTGAGAGAAAAAATAGATTTCTACCTGGCAATTTTCTAGCTACTGTGCCTCTAATATTTAACTTAAGTAATAGTCCACTGTGTCTTTTTAGTAACTCCTTTTTTACTTGAGATTGTTTTAATGGTTATTATTTTCCCCTTATAATGACGTATACTCTAACTGGAACCATGGTTTACATGAAAAAAGTGCTCTTGGTGTTTGTCCAAGATAGAAATTACTCGGGGCTATAACAGTCAAAGAAGGCTTCATGGAGAGGAGAAAACTTAGGGTTCATCTCAAAGACAAGCTATATTTGAATGAAGTAGAGTATGGGTGACCTTCTCATGCCTCACAATTTTACTTTGTAGTTCATACTATACAATCTTTAAATAAATCACTGGCTTAACCTTGGCTTTATGTTTTTATCAGTCATTGATGGTTGCTCCTCTCTTTACTTTCTATGTCACTGGAAGAACCATCTAGTTTCTTGAGAGGTCTCAAGGTTTCAATCCCCTATGTATTGCTCTCCCTTGGTTTTATATGCTCTACTCAGGGCAAAGAACCACAAATACAAGTTATAGAATTGTTAATAAAATCCTATGTAATTAATTTTTTTTTATTTTCACTCCATCTTGCACTTTCCTTGTGTGTTTATTTTGAACCTCTGAGATGCAGAATCATTTAGGGTAGCACTACCACTAAGTGAGGATCAGAACACTAGGTTTTAATTCTAGTTTAGCTACCCGCTGTGGCCCTCCAACACCTTGCCTTGTTCTCCCCATCTGTGTGAATGAGTATTGAAGGTCTTAGTCCTTGTTTCATATCACAGTATCATTGTAGAAACCAATGAGATCATCTTCATAAGAGGATTTAATATCTTCATTGTGGTAAAACATCAAGTGTTGTCACAATAATGATAGCAAGCAATCGAAAATCTAAAGAGAGAAGTGATTTTCTACTTTTCCTGTAATTATGATGAGGAGTAGGAAGTAAAAGTAGAGAAATAAAAGCCAGCTTCATTTTTACTGAGATGGCATCTGACTTTCCTTTGGAGGTAGATGGAGATAAGAAGAGTTTTAGAAGGAATAGTCTTCTAGTCCTTCATACTGCTTACCACAGCCTTCTCATTGTCCCCTTTGAGGAAAAAAAAAAAAAAGTGAAAACAGCTCTGTCTTCAACTAATACTTTCCTATTTGTTGGGGTAAATGGTGACATTTGGTGTAACTGTAGTGCAGGTCAGGTTGAATAATTGCTTTGCTATGAAGGGATCCCAGAGTAGAAGGCAGAACTGTGAGCAACATGAGACAGAAACTGTATTAAATCAGCAGTGTCCAATGAAATGAGGGCCTCATTTTGCATGTTTTGGGTGGTTCACGTTACTGTGTCAGCAGCATTCTGACAGGCATTGGCAGAAATTTAAGGCAAGACTGTGTGAGTGATAATGTTTCCCGCAAAGAGAAAAACTAAGGGCCAGAAGGCAATCAGCCATCATAAAAGTAATTAATTGTTTTACTTTTTAATGGTCTGGCAAGATTGCCTTTGCAAAAATGAATCATACAAATGGGACCATGATGTCAGGCAGACTGTCCATTGAGACTTAAGAGACTAGTTCCTGCTATAAATTATGATAATGAGTTCGTTTGTAAAATGTTTTATGAGGTTGAGAAGTGCAATGTCAAATTATTTTTCTTCAATCTCTCATTGCTTTGAATGCCTTTCAGAACACGGAGGGTAACATTTCCTTTTGAAAATTCCTTCCAAGTTTACTGGCTGTTGCTCTCCTAACCAGGTCTTTCTCCAAGGATGGTTTTAGTGCATGATTTTCATGACTCAGCTTAAAATGAACAAGACCCCATTGTTGGCTTTCTTGTTTTTTCACCAGCATTACTGACAAGATCTGCATAACTCTTGGGAAAGGTCTGTTGTCTAACCAAGCTACTATGGAAACCTGATCCAGGCCATTTAGAAGCCTAATGTCTTTTCCTCCTGAGTTTGTAAAAATTTTTGAGACTGGTCAAACTTTACTCAGAAAATATTCTCTAGGGCAGAAGGGTACAGCTTGTTCACTACACTTTCCTTTTTATTTTAAATCAGCTTTGCAAATAAACTCACTGGGCTGGGGTGAAGGGTGGAGGGCACTGTCCAAAGGGTGATTGTAATGCACACGGATTTCTTGTATTTTATTCCTTTTATTTTGAATAGGCAGGACTGGGGACAATAAAGGAGTTGGCTTTTTTTTTTAAAGCATACCCACAAAATTGATAGCTGGGGAAAAAAATCCTAGATGCCTGTTCTATATCAGTAAATAGCTCTATATTAAAGGGAAGAGTTAAAAGTTTATCTCAAACTTCCAGGATCTAAACAGGAGCCCAGAAATGGAGTCTACACTCCTGTCCCATGAGAATTTTCCTCCTCCTACCCCTTTCCTTTATCACCTTGAGAAGTGGAAGACTTCCATGAGTTGATACTCGTGGAAGGTGAAGCTAGAGTCTGTGCACCTCTCCGCGAGCCGACCCCAGGAGTGCCCAGCTGTGGCTATTCAAGGACTTTCCCCAAAATCTCTTCAGGCTGTTTCCTTTCCTTGTTCATTGCTAAGTATCCTGAGGCCTTCAAAGTGTAGAGGGAGGTTTCACTGCCAGCATCTTTAGGTATAAATCTCATCTCTCTGAAACAAGCCCTGCAAAGTTATTCATAATTTCTGATTCATATATACTTAAACTTTATGACAATGCTGAACATAGTCACTCCTCCTGGAACATGGGTCAGGGGGATAGAGCCTTCGGGACATTTCCTATGAACATTGACCAGACTCTTCACCACGTGACAACTGGGGACTGGGTGTCTGTGAGTAACAGTCTTCTTGGGATTTGCTTTGCAGGATGTGCCTATGGTGTGCCTGGCAGTGTACAGAGAAGCTGAGGAGACTGTAGCCTTTTCATATTCTCCTTTCATCCTCCTCAGAGGTGATGAGATAATCACACCATTCTCTGAGGTAATTGTGATAGCTCAATGCACAGACTCTACCCCCAATTCTTGCCAGTATTTCAAATTCTTTTCCTAGCAGATCTTTTTAAGCCAGAAAATCAGTGCTATAGAGGTCATGTTTCCCCCGTCCCTTTGCTCAAGTTATGCAGAGCTTGTCAATAATGATGGTGCAAAACGAAGCAAGGGGAAGGGAAAAAGCAAAGGAGATTGTACAGTTCAGTGCTGGGTTATCCGACCTCAGTGAGGTCATTTTTGGCCCAGGGGGCACAGCCAAAAGTTGGGGTGTGGTTTGGAATCCCTCAGATGTCATTGGGGAGAGGGCTATTTTCCCCAGTTTTCTTTATAGAATCGGAAATACTGGCATAAAAGGCTTCAGAGCAGTAGACAGATTCTTGGCATATTCAATGAGAGGTAGACTCTGAGACCAAGGAAAAGGCTGTTGGATTATAAAATATTCAATTATTAATTGGTTCATTCAACAAATTATGTTGAGTATGTACTCTGGGCCAGGCACTAGTCTAGATGCTTGGAATACATCGCTGGACAAAAAAAGGCAAAAATTCCTGCCCTTGTGGATTTTACATTCTAGTGGAAATAAAACCAATAAAAACAGAATAAATAAGTTAATGATAAAAGTAAGGCAGATTGGGAATGGTAAAAGGGTACAGCTCTGATTTTAAACACTATTAATTAACCACAGAAGCCAGGGTAGATCTTACTGAGAACTGAAACTTAGGGGAAAAGTTGAAGGTAAGGGAGTTCACCATGGGGGTATGGATAAAAGGAGCATCCAGATGAAAGAGGCAAGTTGGATGAAGGACCTTTGGCAGGAACCTGTTGATACATTTGAGGATAACAAAGGCCCTGTAGCTGGATCACAGTGAGCAAGGGCAAGAGGGATAGGAGAGGAGGTCAGAAGTAACGGGGTGGCACACAGCAAGTAGAGAGTCATAGGCCATTGTAGGAACTCTGGTTTAAGCCTATACAAGATGGGCAGCCACTCACAGTTTGAGTAGAGGAGTGACATGATCTGACCTTTTAAAAGGATCACTCTGGTTGCTGCACTAAGAACAGACTATAGGAGGGTGAAGGATGAAGCAGAGAGACCAGTTAGGAGATGACTGTTGTAAAAATCAAGGTGAGAGATTGTGGTGGATCAGCCTAGAGCAGTCAGAATGGCAGAGGGAGGAGAGAGAAAGAGAGGGTTCTGGATATATTTTAAAGGGAAAAAAAAATTCCTAATGGCTGGATGAATGAGTGAGTGAGCGAGCGAGTGAGTGAATGAGTGAATGACCTGTAGATCCAGGAGTTAAGTACTATGATAAACCTGAGTGAAAGAAAAAATTTCAGTGCCCAGTGAGAGCCACCCTCATAACTTGATTGGCCCTGCGGGATCAGAGTGTAGTACATAACTCATGGCTGGTCTGGCTCTGCTTGGTCCTGATCCCTCCAGGAATTCTGGCTCTCTCTTTCATTTCTCTCATTGAATACACAGCTCAGACACCATCAGGAAGACACTCCAAAATAATATTAACTTACACTCTGCAGTGTATTCATGTATTCATCCTACAAATACATATTTAGCACTGGTTTTGTGCCAGTCGCTGTGCCAGATGCTGAGAATAAGAGACAAGCCATCAGCTCTATACCTCACTGCAAATGAGGTTAACCATAACTCGAAATGGCTTAATAAATGGGATGAAGGTGTAGATAGCAATAACACCTACCAGAAACAATTCACCTGGGAACTTTTATCTAAATCACTTCTGTTTTTTTAAAAAATAAAGTTCTATTTTGAAAATAACATTTAAAAAAGAGGGAGTTTCACATGCCTTGATTTACTCAGCCAGGCTGGTATCTCTGCTCGGTGCCTCATGATGATCTCATTCAATTCCTCCCAATGACCCTTTGAGATGACTGTTTTTAATCTCCCTGTTACAGATGAGGGAATTGGGGCTAAGAAAGGTTAGGTAACATTCCAAGGTCACGGAGCCAGTTAGGGGTGAGCTACGGTTTGTACCTAGGTGTGTTTAACACAGCTGGTTACTTTTAGCCTCTACACTCTGAAACAGGAGTTGGCAAGCTCTTTCTGTGAAGGGCCAGGAAGTAAATATTTTAGGCCTTATGGATCATGTAGTCATAGCCACTCTGCCATTGTAGTGGGAAAGCAGCCGTGGGCAATATGTAAATGACCAAGCAGGTCTGTATTCCAATAAAACTTTATTCATAGACATTGAAATATGAATTTCATATCACTTTCAGGGCACTAAATATTATTATTCCTTTTATTTTTTCAACCTTTTAAAGGTGCATACCCCATTCCTATCTCACAGGTCATCTAAAAGCAAGCAGCAAACTGGATTTGGCAGATAATTGTCAGCTCCTGCTCTAAAAGACAAAAATCTCTCACCTGATGATCTTAAACCTAGTAATTTTCCACGTGCAGTGTGTCGATTAGATTTCAATCCTCATAATTCTGAGATTTAAAGCTGAGGAAACCGAGCCCCACAGGGCCTGTTGCTTGCTGAGGTCCACTGAGCAGTGCTGACTGGCCCCAGGTTTGCCCAACGCACTCACGGGCTTCTATTAGGGTCCCATTCATTGTTCATGCCTGCCTGCTTTCTGTAGAATGCTGAGGGCAACTGTCTTTCAGGAACATCATCAGGGTCCATGCTGGGTCTTAGTCTACTTAGCTTAGGGTTCTTAAAAGTAAAAATCTTGAGATCAGAAAGGAAAATAATTCCTGGGCTTGAGAGGAAACTAAAAGAGGACATATGAGGGATTAATTACATACCTTTCAACTGCCTTTGCTTCTAGCATCTGAGCCAAACAAAATAATTATCCCTTGCCAGTCTCTCTGCTTTGAATTCAGCCATTTCAGTATATTCCCTCTCCCAGGCTCAAGCAGTCCTCCTAACTAGTAAGAGAAGCAAGCCCCTTAGATACAGCATTTCTGGTCGGTTGTGTTGTGAGAGCTTCTCCACCAGGGAATGGTGCAGGACCTGCCACACCAGCTGCGCTTGTCAGGTCCCTTCTAGAATCTGCCCATGATGTCCAAGACAAAAAGAATATTTATGTGACTTTCAGTTCCACATTAACCGTAAATCCCTACACTAACACATGCCATAATTTTTAAGGTGGTTTGGGGTAAGACTCATTAATTTAAAACATCCAACAAATAAAAAAGTGCAATGAACCTCCTACTGCTTTTAAAGGGTTATGTAGGAGATAAAGGAAAATTCTTGGAGAAGGAGGATAGTGTTTGGGAGGTCATGTTGCCTGATCCTTCTAGAAGTTGACCCTTGAGTGACTTCTGCTGAATGGGGTGCAGATCACATGATGCCTGCATTACATCACAGTGAGCAGACCTGGGGAGAGCACTGGCTCAACCAGTTAAGAAGCTAGAGACTTAGGTCCTATTGTCCTGGTTTAAAAAGATGATGAGGTCACTGAGCTCCTCTGTGGGTAAACAGATATTGAGAGAGCTGAAGGAGGTGAAGCAGTAAACTCCAAGCTGGAGCTGTCACAAGGCATGATACGCACTAGAGTTATGTGGAAATCATAAATTGAGGAGAGGAGAAGAGGTGAAGTGTGGCAATGATGCAGTGCTAGAGTCAAGATCTTCCCAGCCCTGCCACTGAAGTCCTGGGGGCTCCCTCCAGTTTCTGCTTCCAGGACACTCGGCCCTGCCAAGGGACCTACCAACATTCCTCTTCTTGGGTTTTTGTAGAATTTCTTCTAAGAAACGTAAATCTCTTTTATTAGAGATTTCTTGAGTGGGTATCTATTTCTATCAGCCAGAGGAGGGATAACTAAAAACACACATTCATTCATTTGCTCATTCATTCAATCAATGTTTATTTCTCAGCTCTGGAGATTCAGCAATGAACAAGACAAGGCTCTGGCCTTATGGGGCTCACATTCTAGCAGGAGGATAAAGATGCTAAACAATAAACAAGTGAATGTATACTGTATCAGATACTGTAGGCACAGTGGGAAAATGTGGGGAATGGTGGGGGGTGGAGGTGAGGAAATGACAGAAGTCCTCATGCATAAGGCAACATTTGAGTAGAGATCTTGAGATGGGGGAGCTAATCCCACAACTACATGGGAAACATTCCAGGCCAAGATGAAGAGAAGCATGTGTGTGGCATGTTGGGCCATCAGCCAGGGAGCCTGTGTTCTGGGCTGAGTGCATGAGGGTGAGAGCAGCAGAAGGTGCATCCGAGAGGCTGTATGAGGTTTCCAATTATCCTTCATTCAGTAATCTTTATTGACCTCTACCATGTGCCCTATCTCCTGAAAATCCTGGAACTGGGAATTAGGATACAAGAGTCTTCTGTCTTTAAAGCCTCGAAATTTCACTAGAACCATCTGACCCCAAAATAATCAGCAGCTTGTATTTTCCACACTTGGAGAATGAAGCAAATGTATTAGGAAAGGGAAAGCAAATGAGTCATTGCTTACTCCTTAGTGACAGTATATCACATGGGGAAAGATACAGAGTTGTGGGATCGAAACTAAACTTTAAAGTTTTCCTTGTCTATTTTGGCCCCTGCCTCCGTGAGGGAGTTCCCTCAAGTCACTCCAGAAATGCAGCCTTCTCTCCTGTGCTTTGAAGAGATCCAGATGAAGAATTCCTTAGCTCTCTTTGGAAATACTTTCTACAAATTTAACACTGAACTTGTGCAATTCTGCGTGAAAACATAAAGGCTCTCCCTACAATGTGCTGCTACTACCAAAAATGTCAGCAGATGACCCAGTTTCTTCATTCAAATGTTATTTTTAGTGACTGTCAGATGAAGGAAGGGTATCATTATGAAGCTGAGAACAAATCCCCTGCAAATGCCTCCTCTTTTCATCTGCGCCACCCATGGAGAACAAGAGTGACACTTGGCTAGTGGCTCCCTCTCAAGAATATGAAATCTGACTAGATCCCAAAATAGTCATGCTTCAGCCAAGAGATGAATCTGCCTTTTCTTTTCCAGAGATAATAAAAACTGCCCCCAAATTAAGTTCCTAAAAGCATAATAACTCTGCTAAGCAATGGACTTGAATGTAATTTATCATCCAGAGACAAATAACATTAATAATTCTAATTTGGATACTGCTGCTCCTCAGATTTACAATCAGTCTAAGAGATTGTACTTGTTTCTGTGTCTTCTACAATAAGTCTAAATGTTGACCCATGATCCCTTAAAGGAAATGCATGAAAATGAAATTTTATCAAATCTCCCTCTCTGTTCACGTGAGAGACAAATCACTGGTCACCCTTGTCTCTGCTGTCCTCCTGCTGTTGGCTCTGTGTGTGTGTGCCATTGTGTGTGTGTGTGTGTGTAGGGTTTGGAGGATCTACATCAGAAATCTGCCTTCTGCTTGTCTCAATGAGTTCCCGTTTTCCATTTCTTCATTCTTTCATGACAAGAAAAGCAAAAAGAAAGTTTGCTCAATTGTCAGAAACACAGTTCTTGCCACCTGCTTACTAGGGCACAAAAAAATGAAATTGCTCAAGAAAATACTTAGGATTTGATGAGGGCTGTAGGTTTCTTTGGATGAAGTGCAGTGCTAATGCAGCCAGGACACAGGTTCAGTCCCTTACAGGCCTCCTAGAGCTGCTCACAGATGAAACCTGGCTTCACAGTCAGTATTTCCACCACCTGAACCTCAACCAGTTATCCTTTCAGTGTTCACTCTTGGCAATGTAGAGGAAGCTACATGAGGTGAGCATGGCTCCATGAAAATTACTACGGAGAGAATGGCTCAAAAGGCAGGCCCTGCCCCTTGGAAATGCCATCTACATGCCATAATGACTGGCAGTATATTGCCAACACTTGCTGCTTATGTAAATATAAAGAACTCAGTATCTGTACAGAGATGTTTATTTTCGCAGTATGATTAGTTTCTTTATATAACCAGTAGAGCCTAGTGGTTAAGGTCTTCAGCTCCACAGTCAAAGAATTTTTAATTCAAAACCCTCCTTATTCTCTTTCTAGCTGTATCATCTTGGACAAATTAATGGATCTCTCTCAGCCTCAAATTCCTCTCTGTTAAATAGAAGTTTGATGGTACCCAACTCATTATTATAAGGCTTACATAAGATGATGCATATAAAGCACTTGGCATAAAATCCCCTATAATAAGCATTCAATAACTGTTAGCTGTTATTATCCAGTATTATTTGCTTCTACAGATAATAATAGTGCCTACTGCATCAGCTTGTTGCAAGCATTAAATGAGATAATTCAGGTATAGAGCTTAGCACAGTGACTAACTCATAGTTAGGGTTCAATAAATGTTAGTTGTGATAATAGTGATCATGGTGACCATAACCAGGGAGGTGAAAAAACTATCCCAAATTTATACAGTTGGCTAGTAGGTGAATGGGAAATAGAATCTAAGTATAATGACAATTCTATACTACGTCTCTATATTGAAGTATTTGCTAAGAACTGGCAATGAAAGATATCTTCCCAGATCTTAATTTCTCCCACTCAGCATAGCAGATAACTCCTTAATATTTGAAAAGGTTGCTTTTCCTTACTATCCAGGGAATCCAGGTTTTTTTAGAACCACATTGCAAGCAAAAGTCTGCTTTTCGTCCCATCCTTCACATCATGAATTAACCAACTTTTCATTTTTAAATTAACTCAGTGGTCATTTTTTATTGTTGACACTATTACAGATGTCCCCCATATCCTCCTCTCTGCCAACCTCCATCCAGCCCCTACCCCCAACCTTCACCCGACTGTTGTCTATGTCCATGGGCTTTGCATATATGTTCTTTGGCTAATCTCTTTATCTTCTTTTATCCAGAGAGTCTATTACTTCTGGAAAGCTTCCAAGTACCAGAGCAGTAGAGAACAACAAAGCCAAGTTGAAATAGGTTCAAAATGACAAATTCCTATGTATTATAGGACTTCAGGATCACTTACAAATAGCAGAAATTGAAAATTGTAAATACGCCAGTATAAAATCCTCAAATGCCAAGTGTCTACCCTCCCCATTCATTTTCCAGGATATTGGTCTAAGAAAAATCACTGGAGAATTTGGAGGAAAGTCAGAAATAATTTTAAAGAAACTTAACCTTGAACTGTCTCTTGGAATGCAAGTTTACTCTAAGTTTATAAGTTAGAATGTAATCAAATTCAATCTTTAAAGTTTAAATAAATATGATAAAAGATACATTATTATATTCAATGGTAGAGAGCAAGTTATTTTTTATTTAATCTTTATTTTATCTTTTTCCATTACCATTTAGTCCCCTTATGCCCCCCTACCCCCAATAATTACCACACTGTTGTCCATGTCCATGAATCCTTTTCCCTTTTTTCTCACTCCCTCCACCCCCTAACCTCCCCACCCCACCAGCTGTCATCTGCTCTCCGTCTGAGTCTGTCTTTGTTTTGCTTGTTCAGTTTTTTCATTAGATTCCACATATGAGTGAAATCATCTGGTATTTGTCTTTCTCTGACTGGCTTATTTCACTTAGCATAATGTTCTCCAGATCCATCCATACCATCGCAAAGGGTAAAATTTTCTTCTTTTTTACAGCTGAGTAGAATTCCATTGTGTAAATGTCCCATAGTTGTTTTATCCATTCATCTGTTGATGGACGCTTGGGCTGCTTCCATATCTTGGTGATAGTAAATAATGCTGCGATGAAATAGGGGTGCTTATGTTCTTTTGAATTAGTGTTTTGGGTTCCTTCAGATATACTCCCAGAAGTGGGATCACTAGGTCAAAAGGCAAATCCATTTTCAAGTGTTTGAGGTATCTTTAGACTGTTTTCCACAGTGGCTGCAGCAGCCCGCAATCCCACCAACAGTTCCAAATGGTTCCCCCCATTTCCAGCCAAGATGGAGGCATAGCTGGACATGCTGTGCCTCCTCTCACAACCAAGATTCAGGTCAACAAAAATATAAAATCAAAAAACAAGAAAACCCAACCAGGACAGAGATAAAATTGAATTGTGTGGGAGTCCAACAACAACTATTCACCCAGACCAGTAAGAGGGGTGTCAGTGGTTGAGAGTCCTCAGCTGGTGGAGTTGGATCTCGGTGGGATAAGATGGTGGCTGGTAGTCCCGGGTGTGCAGTCACTCCAGGTGCACAGGCAGCCAAGTGGACTGCAGACACACATTCGAGAACAGATAAACTAGGCGAAAACAGGCAGCAAGTTAGACTGTGCAACGCAGGGCCCCAGAGCCCCAGTGCTGGGAAGTGAAGCCTAAAAGCACCCATTGAAAATACTTGTAGGGACTGAGGTGCCAGGAGGGACTCCCAGCCTCACAGGAGAGTTTGTTGGGGAGACCCACAGGGAACTGGAACATGCGCAGGCCCACCCACCCAGGAATCAGCACCAGAGGGGTCCAGTTTGCTTGGGGGAAGCGGCAAAAGTGACTGAAATCTGGCAGAGAGTGGAGCAAGCACCATTGTTCCCTCTCGGACCCCACCCCCACATCTAGCATCACAACCCAGGGAGTGGACTGCCCTGCCCTGGTGAATGCCTAAGGCTCCGCCCCTCACTACGTAACAGCCACCACCAGACAAAAGTGAAAAAACCAAAACCAAGGATGGCTCAAAACGGAGAACAGACCAGAGCCCTGGAGCTAATTCACCTGAGCAACCAAGAGGTGGCCAACCTATCAGATGCAGAGCTCATAGCACTGGTAGCCAACCTATCAGAAGCACAGTTCAAAGCTCTGGTGATTAGGAAGCTCACAGAATTGGTTGATTTTGGTCACAAATTAGATGAACAAATGGAGGCTACAATAAGTGAAATGAAGGAAAATGCACAGGGAACCAATAGTGATGGGAGGAAAACTGGGACTCAGATCAATGGAGTGGACCAGAAGGAAGAAAGAAACAACCAAACAGAAAAGAAGGAAGAAACAAGAACTCAAAGAAATGAGGAGATGCTTAGGAACCTCCAGGACATCTTTAAACGTCCCAACATCCGAATTATAGGGGTACCAGAAGGGGAAGAGGAAGAGCAACAAGTGGAAAACCTATTTGAACAAATAATAAAGGAGAACTTCCCCAATCTGGCAAAGGAAATACACTTTCAGGAAGTCCAGGAAGCTCAGAGAGTCCCAAAGAAGTTGGACCCAAGGAGGAACACACCAAGGCACATCATAATTACATTAACCAACATTAAAATGAAGGAGAGAATCCTAGAAGCTGCAAGGGATAAGGGGACAGTCACCTACAAAGGAGTTCCCATCAGACTGTCAGCTGATTTCTCAAAAGAGACCTTGCAGGCAAGAAGGGGCTGGAAAGAAGTATTCCAAGTCATGAAAGTCAAGAACCTACATCCAAGATTGCTCTATCCAGCAAAGCTGTCATTTAGAATGGAAGGGCAGATAAAGCGCTTCTCAGATAAGGTCAAGTTAAAGGAGTTCATCATCACCAAGCCCTTATTACATGAAATGTTAAAGGGACTTATCCAAGAAAAAGAAGATAAAAAATATAACAGTAAAAAGACAGCAAACTCACAGATATTAACAACCACACCTAAAACAAAAGCAAACAAGTAGAACAGGAACAGAAACACAGAAATTGAGATCACGTGGAGGGTTAGCAACAAGGGAATGGGAGGAGAGAGAGGGGGAATAGGTACTGAGAATAAATAGCATAGATGGTGGGTAGAAAATAGACAGGGGGAGGGCAAGACTAGTGTGGGAAATGTAGAAACTAAAGCACTTATGACACATGGACATGAACTAAAGGAGGGGAATGTGGGTGGGAGGGGGTGTACAGGGTGGAGGGGAATGATGGGGAGAAATGGGACAACTGTAATAGCATAATCAATAAAATATTAAATACATAAATAAATAAAATATTTTTTAAAAAAAGAAAGAAAATGGAGGAAATTAGATCTTAACAGGAAAGAGAAAGGGAAGAGTGAGAGGGTTAAACAGCATTTCAGGATGCAAGAGCGGAGGTATTTAAGCCCAGGGAGCATTAAACTCAGTTTTAAGTTATGATTCAGGGTTATAACATCCTCCATCTTCACATATTTATATAAAGTCTGCTATACACAAAGGTCTCAAGTGAGGACTTTGGTTGTTTTACTTGCTTCGTGGGAAACAGTGAAAGGTATTGCATGTCACGTGTGGGAAAGTGCCAAGAGAACAAGGACCACACATGTGGATGGTCAGCTGATCTATAAACTGTTTCACTAGAAGCAGGAATCAGGAGCCAGAGGTGCCACTTTCTCCTTCCTCCTCTACCCAAATTCCAGGAAAGCTTGGATAATGTGTAGTTCACCCTGCACATGAAGGATGGGTTTTGTTTTGATCTCCACTGACATATAATCATGATAAGAAACAACTGTCAGGCTATACACTTCATTGGTATCTAAAATTGCTTGTCTTGGGTTTTCTTTCAACCCCTTCCATTATCCTCCTCTCCCATTCTGTATAATGCCTTAAATAATTTTCATTATCTTGGTCACTTAGATGAATTGGCTCCAGGGCTTTGATCTGTTCTCCCATTTGAGCCATTTTTTGTTTGTTTGTTTTTGGTCTGGTCACGGCTGTTACATAGTGAGGGGCAGAGCCTTAGGTGTTCTCCAGGGCGGGGCAGCCCAGTCTCTGGGTTGTGATGCTGTATGTGGATGCGGGGTCTGAGAGGAAGCAATGGCTCTTCCTCCACTCTCTGTCAGGTTCCAGCCCCTTCCACCGCTTCCCCTTTGCCTGAATTATCTGCGCACAAATGTGGGACTGCCTGGTCAGCCAGCCGCTTTATGCAGTCTCACTGGGTCTGCCCGTTGCCACCCCATGCCCAGGGTATGCTGGCCACCACCTGTACACCTTGGATCTGCCAGCCACTGCCTGCATGCCTGGGTCTGCCAACCTCCACTTTTTCCTGCCATGACTCCGCCCCTCTTACCAGTCTGGATGAATGGTTGTCGGACTTCTGTACAGTTCAATTTTCTATCAGTTCTGATTGTTTTCTTGTTTCTAAATCTTTGTTGTTCTTAATTTTGGTTGTATGGGGAGGCACAGTGTGTCCACCTATGCCTCCATCTTGGCCAAAAGTCTCTCCATTTTCTTATACATAATTATTCATCTTCCTTTGTTCTGCCTTGTTCTTCCAGATGCTGTGTTTAGTCTATCAAAATGGCCCATCATTATGTGTTTTATGCATTTATTTTTTCTCAACAAATACTTATTGAGCACCTATTATATGCCCACCACTGAGGTAGGCACAGATATTCAAAGAGGAGTGAAAGAGATACAGTTCCTATCCTCATGGAACTCAGCAGTCAGTTCTCTTGACAAAAGGGATTCTGATAGCAGCAGTTATGACAGTATTCTTTTTAAACCTCACTATATTATAAATTGGCAACTGAACTTCCTAGTTTATCAGGACATCTGATATTCTATCACCATGATAATAATTCTCAGATGTGTTAAAGCCTTATGAGAACATGGTAGTGGGCTATTCATGTCCCAAGTAAGTTTCTGTACTTTAAAATCCACAAAGGGAGAGCCAGATCTAGAGAGATATTTAAGATGCTAACTAAGTCCAGAGGAGATTATTGTGAATCTTCCCTGAAAGCCTGGACACAGGCATAGCTGACCTCAGAGTCCTCATGGGGAAAGAGCCTTGTCGTCATTGTCTGGCCTTCTTCTTTGGAAAAAGTACAAGAGAAGTGCCCAGCATGTTCCTAGGAGCATGGGTCAAAATAAACAGTGCATTGTGGGCACATGAAAACAGCATTCTTTAAACATGTTAGATCTCAAATTAGAGATCCCCATGACACACGACAGTGGAACAAGTGTGAGGGCTAGGAGTTTGAATTAGCTCAAAGGGAGCCTATTCTCGTCTCTTACAAGTGCCATGCAGGTGCAACTGAAAAGCATTCAAATGGGGATAGATAGAGACATGCAAAATAAGAGTCTAAGCCAGGAGACTCTGGTACTTGGGACTGGAAAGAATGCCAGCAGTCAATGGGCAGATTGTGCTGGCTTCTTATCAGGCCTCACAAGCTAAATAGTGCAGGACTTGTCCAATATGCAGATGGGGAAAGAGCAGATTCTTGTTTTCTACTAATGGCCTCATAACTACTGTCAAGTGAGAAGCAATAGCAACAGGCAGACAGTGGGGATTTATTTAGAGCAAGAGGGTTGGAATGGCTCATTTCAGTCTAGGCATCATGCAGCCAGCCCATACAGCAGTGTGCCAGGCGCAGCCTTGTCCAACAGAACCCCAGCTGCTGGCCAGCCTCAGGACACCGATGTGGCAGGTAGTCTTTATCAGATGCAGCAGTATGTGCTTCCCAAATGTTTCTGTCCAGCTACTCCACCTGCAAGACTGAGGAAATGCCACTCCCTGCAAGCCTGGCATTTAGCAGCATACTCAACAGAAGTTGGAAAAGTTGGTTTGCGCTCTCCCCTTTTATGTTAAAAATACCGTAGAATATTATACTCTACTCCACAATATATTGCTTTTTTAATGCAAAATTATTTAAATTAACATTAAATTGTTTTATATGTCCCAACCCCTTTGGGGAAAACTTTATATTTCAGGAAGGTGGACTTGTTGATCCCTCAACTACCAGTACCGAGCACATGGCTGCATAGTCCCTGGGAGGGAAAGGTGTCTGTCCTGGTTTGGGAACTAGAGCAGAGTGGGAATGAGTGGCAGTGCCAAAAGAAGTGTTGCATATGCTGGAGAGGGCTGCAGTTGTTTAATAAGCCTTCATTTCAGCATTGCCACCCTCTTCCTCCTTTCCATCCTGTGCCGTCATGGTGGTATCATTTGGATTTCAGTTCCTGCCAATTCTCAGTCATTTAAGTATGATAAACAACCACATAGCCACCTTCTTAACAGACCGAAGAGCTATGCATTATTTAAACCCACTTGTCTCTGTGTTTCATAGACAGAATCAACACAGCCCCTCTTCTCTCTGGATAGACCTATAGGGAATGTCCTGAGACAGAGGTGATCAAACATGTTTGGTCATTAACTTCTTCTTTTGTTTCGGAGTGGAAATAATGGGCATAAAAGAAAATGAGTAACACATATCTTCCTAAAATAGGATATAAACTGAGAAGAAAGTGAAGTAAAAGAACCAAAAATTTAATCTCTTCCCAACTTCATAATATGAGCACTTTGGCACACATGGCCCACAGGAGGGAGCTGTAAGAGACTCCCATTATATCTAAAAAGATAGGTCTCTAGAGTAAAACAGAATGTGGGGATAAATATCTGGAGAAAAGTCTAGTCTGCTCCTAAATTAGCCTAGATTATTCAGATGTAAGTGAGCTTTTGCGTGAACGGCCCAGATAATTACATAATGTCCCTAAGCAATTGAGAGATTGCCCCAAAAGAACATGAATACAACTGTTTGAGCCATGCCATGGCCAGAAGAATAAATGGCCAATTCCTTGAAAAATTTGGTTGCCGAAGAAAAGAATCCTGAACATGTTTCTCAATCCATTATTCTTCTCCTCCCCATCTGGAAATGTCACTTGAGCCACCCAGAAAAATCTGGGAGGCATTCCACTGAGAGACTGAGGATACATTTTCATGTGGAGGGTTGTCCCAAGAAAATTACAGTACCTGCCAAAGCTGAGGAAAAAAATGACTATTCTTTGATCTAGAAGTTAGCCTGCAGCTGAGTGCTGGGAGACCTGCTCTTGTAAATGATGCAAGCGATCTCATGGCTCAGGATGGGATTACTTCAGTTCATAGTGCATACCAGCAAGGGTGGACGAAATGCTGTCATGGACAGCTGGCTTGCCAAAATCTATAAAAAAATGAGAATTGGGTAATCAAACTTGAAATCACTTCTGAAACTCCAGCCTTCAAACCAGAAAAAGAGAGATCACACCCTGTGTCTTGGCAGTTGCCAGTGGAACATGTATTATCAGGAACTGGGGTATAAAGGAGGCTACCAGCCCATGCAGCCTGTTCATAACAGAGTGGGTAGAACCCTCTTAACACTCAGCATGGCAAAGGTAGCTCTACAAACACTCAACCAAGATGCACCTGGGCAGGTATCAACTTTTCTTCTTTTCTTTTTCTTTTTTAAAGCCAAGCCTTTCCTCTCAGAGAGAATTGCCAAGGTACCAAAGCTGAGATTCTATTGACCTAATTTGACATTATACCCAGTAAAATTCTGGGCTGAAAACCCAGGGCTGCCAATCAAGATGTTGAGGGGTTCATTCTGAGAGCAGCACCGTGTGGGCAAAAGGTGTGCCAGTGAGTAGAAACTGGCCATGGAACCTTCACAACCCCTGACTGGACAGGGGAGAGGACAGGGGCTGCCTGCTCCCTCTCCTTGCACAGTGCAGCTTGCAACCCCTTAGATCGGCCTAGGGCCCGTCGCTGATGGAAGAGTCTGCCTGCCACCTGGGAGCTTCTGCTGCCGCCAGCCCAGCTTCCTCAGGGAGTGATCCAATGAGCAAATTCCCACTTGCTTGTTAACGATTCAGTGTGAGGTTTGTTGTCTTCTCCCAGGAAACAGAGGCAAGGAATCTTTAATAATGGAATTTCACAGATGCCCTTGAACCTGGGAGAGAGTATTAGCTGAGAATAAGGCCTTTTCATCCCCCCCAGTCCCACCACCTTGTCTGACAGCTTTCATGAGGAGGTCTGCCCCCTCTCAGCTACATACCTTCTGTTCTGACTTGGGGTTTGGCCATCTGCTTCCCTGACCCTAGAGGAAGCCAGTTTTGCCTGGTGTGTTTCTGACCAGTATAAGGGAAAAGGAAAGTAGTGCTTTTTCTGAAGTCACCTACCCATCCTGGGAGATTAGGGAGTCATGCAAAGGTAAACAGTTACATAAGGGAAGATAGACTTACTTTAGTTCTGGATCTGGTTGTGTGGGGCCTGCAGTACCACGTGGGGTATTAAAAAATAATATGGGGATTAATGCCATCTCTTCCCTGTTTGTTCTTCTGAGTCATGCTCCAGTTTAAGCAGCAAGAAAGAAGATGACCTTTCTCCTCACTCTAACTTAAACAGCAGTTGATAGCTAATGGAAATTTTTGAGAAAGTTGTCATCATGAACCCATTCAATGGCCAGGGCATTTCCTGCAAGGCTTCCCCCACCCCCCCACCTCCAGAGTGAATTTCAAGGTGAGAAGCCTGTTATGGAGGGGGGATGAACCGGGAGGTCCAGGGGAGCGTTAAAATGGCAGGGAGACCAGGAACAAGCTCCCCTTCATTGCTATGGCTCTCAGATTTTCCTTGACGTTTCTCTGGACTTATAACACAAAGACATTCCTAGGGTGTGGGCCAGGCAAAGAAGTTCAAGGCCAGACACTGGAGGTTTATCCTGGCATGCCGATAACCTGCTAAGGAAAGTCACGTTTCAGGTGATTGCTCCTGCCCCACATGAATCTTATAAAAATGTTTGGAAGATGATGTGGTTAATCTTTGGGTGATATCTAGGCTAGAACATTAAAGAAATTTGCAGTCAATTCTCAATCTGAAATTGTTTCACTATGATTCTCTTCCCCATGACAGGTCCCTGATGCTGTCTGTGTACTAGGGTGTGTTAGAAAAAGTCAGCAAGACAGAGTCTCATTATCTATTTAGTTATTTTTTTCTCCCCTGGCGGGGAGATAGTTAATGAATGACATAAGAGTAAAGCATATGAAGAAATGTCCCGTACAGAAGATAGGCACTAATTAATCTGTTCTTTTGTGGCTGGAGAAAGAGAAAAAAATAAATTTGAACTAAAGTAAAAGAGATATAGTTTAGACATAAGGAAGAACTTACTGATAATGAGCATTTTAAGATGCTGAAAAGGGCAAATAAAACCATAATTTTGGCTTTGGCCAATATAGAAAGAAATGAAGTGAGCAATATTTCCCACAAGGAAAGAGTCAATACTATCTGAATTAGGTCTGCTTTCTAGCATAAACAGGTTTAATCTCCCTGCAACCAGCACCCTAACCTGTGAGCTTGGCAATTTTAGGGTCTTTCCCTAGAAAAGTTGCTTTTGGAAACTGGAGCCTTTCTCGTCACTGTAAAAGTGAACTTACTGACAGTTCTAGGAAGACTATCACTTTTTAACTGGGAGGGTTCCTCCCTCTCTTCCTCCCTTCCTTCCCTCCTTCCTTCCTGCCGTTGTTCCTTCTTTATTTCATCCCTTTCCTCCCTTTCTCACCTCTCCTTTTCTTTCTTTTTCCTTCTAAGTCATGCTCATTGCACCTTCCAGAGCCATGCTTGGGAACTTAGATTGCTTCTTGGAATCTATCTTGTCCAGGAAAGCCAGAATAGGCATTCGGATTTGTTTCTTCATTCAACAAGTATTTACTGAGCAGCTACTATGTGTCAGTTTCCAGAGATGATAACTATTTGCAATCCTTAAACTGAGAGATAGTCTTGCTCACCTATAGAGGGCAGACTAAAAGACCTTGTGTATTCCCCAGTCTTGTGTTCACACTCAGTGATTATTGCTACCAAAAGATGAAAAAAAGTGTAGCCAGAGATGTTTTGTAAATGTTGCAAACATCCCAGCAGCCATACTGGTTTGCTTTGGAACGTCACTAGGATTATGTGTGGTAATTAGTTTCCTTTTTTCCCAGCCAAAGACCCCTTTAGCATGGCAGTGCCTGGCCCTTTCAAATTCTTTCTGAGCAACTGGTGTCTAGATCATTGTAATCAGTCATGTCCTGTGGGCAAACCCTTCCTGATAATGAGCTCATCATCCTATCAGGTGAAAATAGAGCAATACTATTAATATTTGTAGATGAAAAAAATTACTGTTCATGGAATAATAAGCCCCGAGTACCACTTTAGAGCTGAATATGCAGTGTAAAACCAAAATTTAATTTTTCCATGAGAACTGACAGACTTTACTTCAAACCAACTACACTTCATTAAAACTGTGATAAGAGTCTGCAAAGCAGCACAGAAAGATTGCAGCTGTGGGCTCTCAGAGGAAAAGAAAGAATCCTTATATTGTTCAAGTATGACACAATGAGTTTGTAATGGAGTCTCTCCATCCCAGATACATTCGGATTCAATGCATTAATTCTCCTTGCCTGCCCCTGGGTTCACTTAGCGGTGAAAGGGAGACAGCTACCAATTCTCGTCCTTGTTTTAGATTGTACAGGAATTGAGCAACCATGTTGGGAGTTGGGAATGATGCGTAAGAAAAATAAAGTCCCTCTGAATAAGAGTCTGGTGCCAGAACCAACGACAGTTTGGGCAGGGCACGTCCAGAGGTGGAGGTGGTGACCAACCTTTGTGACTGCATTAGTGACCTTGCCTCTGGACTAGGGATTGTGTCTATAATTCCTCATACTAAGTTAGGTGACTTCTCTGTGCTCCCAGGTATCCTGTACACACTCTTTATAGTTTTTACCCCCTTGTACTTAATTGTCTACTTTTTCATAGTGGTTGCACCATGGACTTTGGAGAAATGTCATTTGACTCTGTTGCTAACTAACTGTGTGACACTGGGCAAGTTCTTTAACCTCTCTGAGGTATTAGAGATAATAATACTTAATAGGGTTGATGTGGTGATTAAATTAGTTAGTAAAGGGTCTGGAATATACTAATTATTGTCTCTATCATCATTAATAATATCATCTTTCTCACTTGATCATAAGTTTCTCATGTATAGGGTGTGTATACTAAGAGCTCAGCAGATAGGATGCTGTCAATAAAAGTCTGTTCAATGAATTTCATAACAGTAGTTGTCAACATCTAGTAAGGTTAGATGTGCCTCTCATGGGATGATGATTTAGCCTGGAGAAAGCTGAGTACCAGACATACAGAAGGGGTCCTCTACTTTTCTACATCTTTGCAGTGGTCAATGTGAAGTGATAGTAATGACCTTTGCTATGAGGGGTTAGGATAGGAAAGATTTCTTCATAAGGAGATGGTATGATGAATCCAGAGACCCTTGCACCAGATATAAGCTTCCTTCCGTACCTAGGGTGTCTCCATTTGCAAGGGAGTGACTATTGGAGCACATCTCCCAGGTAAAGGTCCCTGTTAAAGAGCCAACATAATGCACATAGAGAATGGAGCTGTGGAGAGCTGTACTCTTCTCCATCAGCACTGCCTTTCGTGGGCCTCCATGGCAGTGAGGGTTCTCAGGCTCCCATAGCTGTGAACATTAGGCCTGTGTATGATGTGCACTCATATGGGGTCACTGTCAGTGAGAGTTATTAGAAACGAAAAGGCACTTTTGAGGGAGGGATGCTCTGCACAAATAGTCAAATTTGTTTGCATCTGGTATGTATGGGTGTGGTCATGTCTAAGAAGAACATGGACTTAAGCTCCTTTGCAGTCTTTTGAATGCTGGAAACAACTGTTGTTGGTGTGTGTGTAAGAGAGAGGTGTGTGAGCCTGTGTGTATGTCCATGAGAGAGAGAGAGGGGAGAGAAAATTATGGCATTTCTAACCAAATTGTTTCCACAATATTGCCCTTCTTAAAATTAGCATAGCTAGTGAAATGAAGATGTGGCTACTGACTTGGAAATCCTTCAGACGGCAGTGTTTTCACCAGTTCATCAGAGATGTCATTTAAGAAAGAGAGTGACTAAAATCTGATCATGTAAATATTGCTTTTAGTGGTCTTTTTTAAAGAAGACTGGCTCACCCCTGGCACAGTGGACTTCAGAATTACAGTGGGAAACATTCATGTGACATGGCAGCAAAAACAGAGCTAAGGATGAAAGAAGGTGAAGGGATTAGCCAAAGAACTCATATGCATGACCCATGGACACAGACAATGGTGTGGGATTGACTGAGTGAGTGGGGGGGGGGGCAGCTGGGTAGAGGTGGGCAAAAGGGGCCAACTGTAATAGCATAAACAATAAAATAGAATTTAAAAAATAAAAATAAAAAATATAGCTAAGGAGAGGTTCTTATTAGTGAGAAGGAAATAAAGGGGAAGTTAGCCCAGGATTTGCTAACTAATGTTTGACCTTGGACAAGTCATTTCATTTCCTCAGGCCTCAGTTTTTATATCTGGTGGATCTCCTCCAGCTCTAGCATTCTAACTTATTAAAGCACAGGAATATGTACAAATGTAATAGCAAATAAGACATAGCTATACTCTTTACCTTTTCTTGCACATTGGAATTATGACTCTGCATTACTCCATGTTTACTAATGTCTAGACAGATACTCAAATATGTTATAGATCAATTCTCTTTCAAAAAAGTTTCCCACAATAAAAATTGCTATATTGTCAAAAAAAAAAAGTACAGATCCCCAGCTCATGGCATTTAATTCAAGTTTTTATTTCTACACTTAATTCTTTTATTCAGTTATTTAATGAGCATTTTTAGCACCTGTGTGCCAAGTGCTGTCCAAAGGGAGAGAACAACAAGACTGCTACACTTAAGAAGATACCACAACCACACAGCAATATTTTCACTGATATGTCCCCTAGAGCAAGGGACATTAAGGAAAGAATAAACAAATGAGATCTCATCAAAATAAAAAGCTTCTGCACAGCTAAAAAAAAAAAACAGCATTAAAATGAAAAGAGAACCAACTGTATGGGAAAACATATTTGCCAATGATATCTCAGACAAGGGTTTGATCTCCAAAATATATAAAGAACTCACATGACTCCACTCTAGGAAGACAAAAAACCCAATTAAAAAATGGGCAAAGGACTTGAACAGACACTTCTCCAAGGAGGACATACAAAGAATACAAAGACATATGAAAAGATGCTCAGCATCGCTAGCCATCAGAGAGATGCAAATTAAAACCACAATGAGATATCACCTCACACCAGTCAGAATGGCCACCATAAAGAAATCAACAAACAACAAGTGTTGGAGAGGATGTGGAGAAAAGGGAACCCTATTGTACTGTTGTTGGGATTGTAGACTGGTGCAGCCACTATGGAAAACAGTATGGAATTTCCTCAGAAAACTAAAAATGGATCTGCCTTTTGACCCAGCAATTCCACTGCTGGGATTATATCCTAAGAACCCTCAAACACCAATCCAAAAGAACCCATGCACCCCAATGTTCATAGCAGCACAATTTATGAAAGCCAAGTTCTAGAAGCAACCTAAGTGCCCATCAGTAAACGAATGGATCAAAAAACTATGGTACATCTACACGATGGAATACTATGCAGCAGAGAGAAAGAAGGAGCTCCTACCCTTTGCGACAGCATGGGTGGAACTGGAGAGCATTATGCTAAGTGAAATAAGCCAGGCAGTGAGAGACAAATACCATATTTGTCACCATTAACTAGAACCTAATCAACAAAACAAACAAGCAAGCAAAATATAACCAGAGACATTGAAATTAAGAACAAACTGACAGTAACCTGAGGGGAGGTGGGAGGGGCTCATGGGGGGGAAAGGGTGAAGGGTTTACAGGAACAACTATAATGGACACATGGACAAAACCAAGGAGTGGGGGAATCAGGGGAGGGAGGTGGGGATGGCTGAGGTGGCAGGAAGAGGTGGGGGGGGGAAGCAGACAACTATACTTGAGCCACAATAAAATTAAAAAAAGATACCACAAAATGACAGTCCAATAACATCTGAGGCCCTGGCTGCACATGCATTCTGAAGCACACATTTACATGAGTACTTCAGCTGAAGTCAGCTAGTCCAGGATGTGTCTACTTGCAGTGTCACATAAACTGCTTTCTTCAATACTGTGCCCTCCACATTTTTATTGACTAACCTGAATCATAGTTGGCATAAAATTCTACTTACTTTGTCCAAAAGACAATGCAAATATAAATGGGAAGTTCCCACCCAAAGTCTGAAAAGACTGAGTCTGGGATTCTGAAAACTTTACAGGGATGATGGGCATCCCCTCCATGTGGGGATCACCCACTGAGCTCCACCTCCTGAGAAGTGGTGAAAGTGGCTGATGACTAGAGCTCTGGGCACAACAGATACTCATTGCATGTTTTCCTGTAAACACTTCTCTGCTCTCCTGAGGCTATTTTCAGGGTTCCTGGTCTCTGCATAGTAGTGCAGACTTGAGGGGCACCAAAAAACTGATGAGGAAGTGATCACAGCGAGTGCAAAGGCAAGGGTGCTGTGCAGGTACAAGGTTTGTAAACACTTCACAGGAGTTTTTAAAAAATGGTTTCCAACTTAAACCTTTAAATCACTAACCTCATTGTGTGTGTATATGCAAGAGAGGGGGAGAGGGAGGGAAGGAGAGAAAAAGAGAGATGTTTTCCTAAGGATTAGGAGGCCCTTACGGTTGGGTCCCAGCTGAGGGTCAGACATGACTAGTGGAAGAAACTGGACAAATAGCACCCCCAGCTCTCAGTAGTCCTGATTTACAAGAGTCCTCAGGAACCTCCTGGATTGAGTTCTCTAGAAAACAGGATAGGGATTTAGAGGAGAAAGATGTATTAAACATGAAATTACAAAAGCTCTGCAGTACCTGGGGGGAAATTTATCCTTAGGGGAAGAAAAAGTCTGGCACAGCAAGCTGGGTTTGGCACAAGGACTCAAGGATCAAAAGGCATGACTCTTGGTTCAGTACGGAGGCTGTTTTTGGAGCCACCCTGACCCAATTATCTTAGTGTTGTATACTTGCCCTAGAGAGCAGAATAAATAAAAGTGGAAAATCAGAGTCACCGAATTCTGCAATACCATGGAGCCCAAACAACATTGCTGCAGGTTAAGGCCTCTCCCCAACAAAGCATTACACAAGGAAGACCATTCCTTTCTGTGTGGCAGTGCGCTGGGTTGGCCAAGGCACTAGGCAAGGCTCTACCTCAGAGGTGAGCATCAGCCACAGCAGAGCTGTCAGCCTGCAGGGGCAGAGGCTGGCCAGGTTGGGAAATGGGTGCACACAGAGGCATTATCTCAGTGAGCATGGGCCCAGAAGGAGTCTCAAACAAGAATACCTGCAGGGTGAGGGGCTATGGAGAGGGAGTAATGCAGATGAAGTCCTTCAGACCAGTAAAACTCCATATCAAGGACAAAATTGCTTCATTGATTCCTATAGCCTGAAGACAATTGGGTCACATTTCTTTGGAAATGTGCTTCTGAGAGGTTCATCACACACTATGTTCCACTCTAGTTACTCAGCCTTACGTGTCTTGTTCCACTGGCCACAGCATTCACCAGCTCTGCACGGGCTCCAGCAAACTTCACACAGGTGCCACCTGACACTGCTTAGCCCCATAACTGTACTTCAAGCCTTTTGCCTTCTTTCTGGGGCTTCCCTGTTGATGCAAAGTCCTGTATTACATATTCCACTAGGTTCCCATGCATGAGCAACAACCTGGAAATGCAAAAGAGTTAACAATCCCATGGTTTAAATCTTTGACTGGTGGGAAACAGGAGTTCTCCCCCAGTGGTGGGGAAATTCTTCCAGTGTTTTTCTCCCATCCTAATAGAATATACAGTCTCTGAGATGCAGCTGCTACAGTTTCTTGAAGGATCATCCCATCAGATGGAGCAAGAAGGTTTTGGAGAACAGACATGTAGCTTGAACTCTGGGACTGGGCACTAAGATCTTTGTGTGTCATATTAATGATTAGCAAAGAGTATGCACCACAGAAGAGGATTTCAACAACCAGTGGGATAGATTGACTCATCTTGTGGACATAAACTTGTGTATCTTCTCGGCTACCTGTGTTTGTGTAGTAATTCCATAAACAGAATTTCCAAGGCAGCAAGTAGGGACCCTGTGCATGGACCCCGAAGGATGGTCTCCCCTTACCAATGCTGCCCTAACCACTGGCACTCCCAGGGACAGACACTGACACTGATTCCTCAATATAACACCATCCTTTAATGAGACCAGACTGCCACATTATGGCAGGGCAGTTATAGTGGTTCTTTCTACCCTGGCAGGCAGCAACTCATCTTTACTGGAATTGATATCTACTGTGTATATGGGTTTGTTTTCCCTTCCTATAGTGCCTCCACCACCACAACCATCTGAGGCCTTTCCAAATACCTGATATAGTGCTGTGGTAGCCCTCAGACCCACTTTACAGCAAAGGCAAAAGAGGTGTGACAGTAGGCACATCGCTGCAGGATCCACCAGGTACCCTTGTCATTCAGAAGCAGCCAGTCTGGTAGAATGGTGGACTGGGCTATTAAAGGTTTAGCTAAGTTGCCAACTTGAGCAAAATATCCTGTAAAGTTGGAATACTTTCTTCTGAGCATGCAATATACAGGTGAAATAATAGTCAATATATGGTATTATGTCCCCAGTAGTTAGAACTATTGGTAAGGAGGTGTGGCCTCTTTCATCACCACTCCCAGCAATATTCTTATGGAATTTTTGTTTTCCATCCCCACAAACATAATTTTCCAGGTTTAGAGGCCATGGTGTTCAGAGTTCATAGAAATGTTTCCACTGAACTTGAAAGTTCAGCTACCGTTGTGTCACTTTGGGCTCCTCACGCTGATGGATCAGCAAGCAAAGAAAGAGTTATTGTGCTAAATACCACAAGGAGCTGTGGTTGCTCTGTACCACAATGACAGGGAAGAGTACATCTGAAATCCACGGTGCGCATGAGGATGTATTGTAGTGCATCTGTAGAAAATGGGTAACTATGAAAATCACAGCCCAAGGGCAAAGCAAGAGGGGGCCTCAGACAGCTTGGGGGTGTGGATCTCAATTATACGACTAGGCAAGCAGTGCAGATCACAGGCAAAGTGCTAGCCAAAGAGAAACTTAAATGGGCAGTGGCAAAGGGGGATGGTGAATGTCAATTTTGGCTTAGGGACCAGCTGCAACTGCAGAACTGCATCTTATTTCACTAACAATGTTGTCTTGGATCTTTAGGGAAATTTCAACTGCCTGTCCGTCACCTTAAGGAAGACTCTGTGACTCATTAGACTTGGACTGCCCCCTTCAGAGAAAAAAGTGAGGGCATCTTGTTCTCAGAAAAACAGAGGCAGCAGAGTGTACTAAGTGAGCCAGGCACAAACAGGCTGCTTGATGCAAGGGGTGGACTGTAGTAGACTGCTCTCATCCACCGTTTTAGATGTCTCGGCTTCGCGTATCTCTTGTTCCAGCTGTCGCTGCAGCGAACAGCCTCATAAAAGGCACAACCTGACAGCACTTTGCCTCACACCCATGCTGTGTACTGCTCACCTGTTACTCTGAGACTTCTTTATTTCCAACACACAGAAATTCATAGTCACTCCTATATATGTACATCCTGGGTGTGCAGAAGAATTAACTGTGCAGGTAGAGTCAAACTTTTACCAACAGGATATGGGAACAGGGGATAAATCCTTCTACCTTTCTCCCCTGCAGGGGGATTTCTGAGACATTGTTTATATGGGTTCATGGAAGATGGTTCTGTGATATCAAACAATCAGTTGTGCTCAGTGGTGGCCAGCTCAACACACTTTCTTGTGTTGGTTCTATCTCCTTTCCAGTCTCACTTCCCTTGTCCTTCACTCCTGATTCTCAGTGTACCTTCTCTCCTTAAATAGTAGCATATGAACCCTTGCCTTAGACTCTGCATTGTGATGAAGTCAGGCTAAGAAAGGGGATATCTCAGAAGATAGAAAAATAGATAAATGTACCAAAATGTAAATATTCTCCTTCACAGAGGAAAGATAAATCAAAGTTTAAGCCTAACCATAAGTGAACAGTCCATAGCATAAAGTGTCCTCTATGGAGATAAGATTTAAGCTTGAGTGCTTGGGATCAAGTAGCAAAAGCTATAGAAGAGTAGTTTATAAGCCTTTTGAAGTTGCTATAGGACAGCTCCATTGGAGTTTCAGAAAGTTTTTATGTAGAATTCAAGAACAGCGGACACTAATATCAGGATTTGGGTTGGCCCAGGGCAACCTTGTAAGAAGGTGAAGGTGATCTTTAATGCTTTTCCAGATATTCTTTTTGTATCTTGCATTCCTCCCCTCAGACATCCAGTGCCTTGATTCTCTTCTCCCTCCCCTTATCCTGACCTTTTTAGCTACACATTATTTGAAAGTGGTCACTTAAGGTTTGCCATTCAGTGTTAATGACTGACTGACTGTAATCTGGTAGTCCTCCAAGAATCCCAGGAGTTTTTTTAGACCAGCCTCCTAACTCAATAGCCATGTTTCTGGTGGTGGAATTTCTGCCATTAACCATTGACTGGAAGAGACAGATTTAAGGGATTTTATTTAAAAATCACATACTCAAGCCCTGGCTCAGTTAGTTGGAACATCATCCTGTAACTGAAAGGTTGACTGTTCGATTCCCGGTCAGGGCGCATACCTCAGTTGTGGGTTCAGTCCCTTGTCTGGGCACTACGATCCCTTGTCTGGGCATGTACTGGATGCAACCAATCGATATTTCTCTGTCACATTGATGTTTACCTGTCTCCCTAAAAGCAATTAAAACAATATCCTCAAGTGAGGATAAAACATTTTTTTAAATAAAAAATTAAAATCACATACTCAAGTCTTATGTTTCATATATGTCTAGGACTTAGTCCAAGTTATCATCTTTCTGTGTCTTTTCAGGTAATTATCTTTAACTATGAGAAGAAAGGACAATAAAAGAAAAAACCTGACTCAGTTTTTCCCCACCACATTGTTATAAAAATTTTAATAATAGTTGAAAGTCAGAATAATTTTACATGAACACCCTTTAATCTACCACCTAGATTTTTAAATTAATGTTTTACTCTATGTGCCTTATCACATATCTACATATCTATCCATCCCTCTATCTACCCAATAATTCATCTTACTTTTTGATCCATTTCAAAGTAAGTTGCAGGTCTCATTACCCTTCCCCTAAATACTTCCCTGTCTTGATTTTCCTCTCATGTAGTCTGCATGTCGAGACAAGCAGAAAAGAATTCTGCAACTACTGCTTTAAAAATCATTCATTACTTTGAGAATCAAGGCAAAGTGAAACACAGGGATGGAATGAATTCAGTTCCTCCTCCTATTGTCTAGAACTACAAGGAGGTGACTAAAGCTATGAATATTTGTTTCCTGAAAACTAAAGTCCTGACTTGTCATCTTCATAGTAAGAAAGAGCCATCAAACATATTAGTTCTCATGTAGCCATATGCTATAGTAAAACCACCTCTTGGCTATTTACTTTAAATACCTGACTCATTTTGTGGAGTTTTTGTGTATATAGGTAAAAGTCATTAAAGCCATAAATCTTACCTTGAACTAAGTACAAAGTTTGAGTCAGACCAACGTAAGCAGTCTGATTGCATTCCTGACCCACACAGATAAATTGCCCCATCTTAATCTTTCTAAACTCACGGTCTCCCTGACACGGCCCCCATCGCTGGGTTTGCAGTTTCTCCGCCAAGTGGCCCCTGATAATTTCAGCCTCGGTGCTCTCTCACACCCACCGGGCA
Source organism: Anoura caudifer (assembly GCA_004027475.1). Lineage (NCBI taxonomy): Eukaryota > Metazoa > Chordata > Mammalia > Chiroptera > Phyllostomidae > Anoura > Anoura caudifer. Next base: position 179,211 of record PVKU01001150.1, read on the forward strand.
CAGCTCTATTTACCATCACACAGTTGAGCACTTGATTGTTTAATTATTTTGTATGGAACAGCCCTTTCACCCTTCTGGAGTCTATGTCTGGGGAAGATAAGCCTGTCTTCTGAGTCTTCTACCTTCGGTGCCAGGGGGCTTGACACAGGGCTAGGCACATATCTAAGACTTCACAGACCTTAAAACTTCTTATATATATTCTGTCATTTAAACTTCAGTTATAGTAGTAGACTATTTGGTCTAGTTGCTTCCAAAAGCTGGCTCTGGGTACTACTAAAGCGTTTCTCCCAGGATATGTGATCACAGCAGTTAAAATCAGCCAGAATACTTCCCAACAGGCCCGCAGGCAGTCAGCATGAGCAGGGGCTCAGAGACAGGGCTTTTCTGTGTCAGAGCCAGAATTCAGAAATGCTCTGCTTTTCTTGAGTGAAAGACACCCAGGGTTTCTCTTTTCAACACCCATTTGCACTGACCTCTTTTTCTGGCCCTCAGTGAAAGGATTAAAGACTTGGGAAGCATTGGAGGGAGGGGGATGGCTTCCTTAGCTGGACAGGGAGCTTAGGCAAGTCTAACCACCACTCTGTTCCTGGTGGTTCTATAAACCTAGGTCCTTATCCAACCCTGGGCTGTCCCACAGTGATGTACATGGTGGTGTCTATTAGGTACATTGAGTCAAACTATTCCCTTAGGTAAACCCTTCCTGGCAGTTAGCGGGACATAGGGCACTGAAGCCCTGGGACAATTCATTAACCTTAATTTCTACCTACATCATTTATGTCAACTTCCAGAGGGTCCAATCTCTTCTGAGGATGTATCTCCTGGCACTGTGGTGATGCTTATATGTGACAGCTTGTGGGTGTTTAAATAAGAAACACACTGATATGCTCTAAGAAGAAAGCAGATTCAAGCAATAGATGAATGTACCTTTCTTTCTTTTAAATTTCCCCAGAGAAACTTCCTTCTCATTCTGAATTTTATATAGTAAAGAAATCATCTGCAAATGCCATGGAAATATTGAAAATAATTTCATTGAGATGCGATGATAGGTGACAGCCACTGGGTCTCCGGGCCTGTTCCTGACCAGAGCTGGATTTCATTCCAGACCGGTGGGCTGCAAAGTGACCCTCTCATCATTATCCTTATTTTGTTGTGATTCTATAGTGGTTTCGGTGAATGAACAGACTGAAAGAAATCCTTATTATCAAAGCCGAAGATAGAAGCAGAGATAGTATAAGAAACACAGCAAGAAGCCCATTGTCTAGAGAAGAGAATGTCCCAGAGCTCCCTCTTTTGTATTTCTTCCTTCCTCCATCGTTCTACAAGATCATTGCCTTCAGTATTTCTCAGAACAGGCTTCCCAGGAGTGCTCTGGAAAACAAAAAAACGTAGAGAGCAAATTTAAGTGCAGTAGCAGAGAGAGGTAGAGTAGCTTTTCAGTGATCTTGGCAAACAAGTATCACTGATATTCGGGGGCCAGTGAGTTCTCCTCTCTGCACCCACCTATGTGGCAGCCGTGGATGCCCGTCAGAGCCTGCACGCTATGATGCCTGAAGGTTGAAGAGACCCTGCAGCTCATTAAGATGTTTGAATGTGGTGGCCAGCATGGTCGCAAAATGTTCGTCATAGCTCCAGGCATCATGATCTCACAAAGCCATTTCTCAAGACAATTAGCAGAAATGTTCATCACGTGCCTTCCACCTTTTATTAATTACAATCATAACTGACATTTGTTGAACGTTTACTCAATGTCAGGGACTATCCTAAGCACTGTATATGTGTTAAGGCAATTCTATACCAGATTAAGAAAAACCAAAGTGCAGAAAATATAATTAACTTTATCAGGGTAACATAGACAAGAAATAGTAGAGCTGGGATTCAAACTCAGGCAGTTTGTCTCCAGAGCCCTTACAGTGCCAAACCTCCTCTCAATTAGGGAAAAGCAGATTTCCCCAAAGTCCCCCTCACAAGCTTTCCCCCTCCCACTTCTCTGTTTAGACCTGGGTCACATGACAGCCCTGGCTCTAAGGGAGGAGGAATACAAATATCTGTCCTATTTCAACCTATAGGAAGACGGGGCTGTGAAGGTCAGTTGAGTAGCCAACCAACAGCGTCTGCCACAGTACTAAAGGAATAATGGCCTTTGTCACAGGGGAAAGATCCTGGTGCACTAACAGCTTAGGTGAAAAGTTGAGGTCACAGGGCTGTTTCGCTTACTGCCACTGGGGGCAAAAACAAAGCTTCCACTCAGACCAGCCAGAAATAGCACAAAAACAGAACAAAACAAAACAAAAACCAGCGTGCTGACAGTCTTATCTTTCAACCAAGCGGCTGGAGTGTCTGAGCATAAGCAGTGCTTATTAAATTATTCATCCCAATGTAATGGGGAGGAAATCAGATGCAACAGGTGTGGTTCTTCCTGCTTGTTGAATGGCTTTAAACCAAGCTCTCAGATATTGGTCTCCTTGGTGAAAGCAGCAGGGGGACAAATCAGCTGTATTCTAAGCTAATTAACAAAATACTGCAGTATCCGTCAAGTGGGGACATTTTGTTCCAGCATTAGTGGTCATAGAGTGGAACTCTGAAAAGGAAAGGAGAGTATTATTACATAGCAATTTGCTTTACATATACTCCAAAAGAGCATCTCGGATGCACGACAAGGTCACATTCCACACGTTCTTGTAAACTTGGGTAGAATCTCATTTTAATAAGCTTTAAGAGACTTCCAAATTGCTACATTACACTCAAATCTCATTTCATTTGAAGCCTATTGCTATAATATTCTAAAATATACTGTATTGTTTCCTGGGTTTAAAATTCGCTTGCAGGAAGCAAATGGTAGGTGTACAATTCATTTGCAAATTGATTGGGGGGAGGGGGGAAGTGGTGGGCACCAAGGGATGTGCTTGCCTTGCACCAGCCTATTAGAGGCAGAGAAGGAAAAGGATGCTATATCTTTCTGCAGTGACTGTAGGTGACTACAACACAATATCTTTAATGAAACATGACATGTTTTTTAAATGTTAGGTGCTTATGTTTTGCAGTTTTAGAAATTGCGTGATTGTTGGTTTTGCCCCAATTTGTTTTTTTTTTTTAATTTTAAAAAATTTATTTATTTTTAGAGAAAGGGGAAGGTAGAGAGAAAGAGAGGGAGAGAAACATTGATGTGAGAGAGAAACATCAATCAGTTGCCTCTTGCCTGTGCCCCAACTGGGGACCCAGTCTGCAACCCAGGCATTTGCCCTGACCAGGAATCAAACCAGCAACCTTTTGCCTTGTGGAATGCCACCCAACCGAGTCACACCAGTCAGGACTTAATTTTTCTTTCTCTTTTTTTGGTCAGGAGCTCATTGCATTTGTACTAACAGCTACAGAATACTATAAAATGAGTGGGGTTGTGCGTTGCCACTATCTATTCAGAAAATACTTAAAGGGTCACTGAAAACAGTCTGAAACTGGGAGCTGAGCATTAGCCAAGCAACCTACCCAGATCTGCCATTCTATCTCCCTGGCCCTGTAGCGAGCTGTCACCTCCACTCTCCCTAACCTCTCTGGAGCCTCGGTTTTCTCATATGCAAAATAGAGAGCTAGACTCTGTGATGTCTAGGGTTTTGACATTATAAAGTTCTGTGATTTTACACATCCTGCGTGGGTCAGGATTTTAACAGATCCCCACACTATAAATATCAGTAGGTCACAAACTGACATGCTTTTTCCATAGACCACTAAGAATATTTAACAAAGCAGATGAAACACTATGTGAAAAGGAACGATCTTATTTTATTAAAAAGATAGATGATTAAAATGGTAAATATTTCTAAATGGTGCAAATGATTTTTTCCCTCTACACTGTTTCCTGTGTCCACACTGATAAATAATGTTAATATGTGAAGCTCTCTCAAGGTATGGAAATAGCCTTGTTCAATTAGACGTTAAAATGTCATGCTCCCTATATTATGCTTTATAAATAGAAGGTTAATGAAATTGTGCATGTTTCAGTTTTCACTCTGCAAGTTATTTTGTAATAGTGTTGAGACCATCCCACCTCTAATTTGGTGTCTTATTAAATTAAATGCATTTCAAAGGAGGGCCATTTTATTCCGCTATTCTGTCTTATATTCACAAGCAGGAGGGTATGCTAAGTGCTTTCTCTTGTTGATTCTTTTAGGAATCTCTTTTTTTTCCCAGTGAATGTGATATAAGCTCACATTTTGCACACAGAAGGAAAAAGTAAGGATTTAAATTGGGGGTGCTTAAACTGAGGCAGGAGCTTCCTTTTGGATTCCTATGGTTTGATCTCATTTAAAAAAAAGACCTTAAGCAGATCCATGGTCAACTCAGGATTCTTAACTGAAGGGTTATTGGCATGGGTGGGATATTTGGGTGAATATCCCAAATGGGGGAATATTGGGTGGGACAATATTCATTTTGCATGACTGGCCGGTGCATTGCAAGGTATTTGGGATTCCTGTGTTCTACCTACTAACTACCAGAAGCACTCTGATTATTGGGACAACCATTCCAGCCCCACACACATCCCCAAATGCCAACTTCTCTGAAAGAGTCCAAGGTGGAAGTGTGCCTCTGCAGAAAGGAGGTCTGGTAATAAGAGATTTGTTTTCAAAAGCCCAAAGAGAGTCTGTGTCCACATGTGGAAAAATGTGGCTTTAATCCTTCCAGCTCCCCAACAATGACAATTATATTAAGAGAAAACATTTGAGAATCACATGACATAAAAATCATATGCTTTTGCTAGATCTTACATAAGAATCAAAGTTTCATCATGTAACTTTATAGAAGATGTAGACTTATTTCTCTTTAATACTCTATAAAAGAACCCTTAAGAAGTAAAGATTCTGCATAATAAAAACCACGTAGAAGAATGAATGGATTTTCTTTCCATGTGCCGGATTCCTCTGTGACTTCAGAATTTTGAGTTGCAATAAAATTCTACAAACAGATATTGGGTGCTAAATGAGAGAGATGCTGTCTTGGGCCCGGGGAATGTAAAAAATGAGTAAGACATATTCTGTGCTTTTGAGGCTCACGATTATGCCTGGGAGACTGACTTGTGGATAACCAGGCTATAAAATAATAAACACCACCATGGCAGTGTGTTCACACGCTATGAGAAGCAGGTAAATGTGCTGCTGACTTCACCCAGGCATAGGGGAATGATGGGAGAGGGTAGAGACAAGCCTCAAAGAGAAGATATCCAGTTAGTTGGGCCCTGAAGGATAAATAGATGTTTGCCAGGTGGTGATGGGGTAAGGGATAGAATTCCTAGTAGAGAAGAGCATATTCATGGTCACAAAGCTGTGAAAGAGAATGGAGAAAACCCAGTGTGGTGGGGTATTGGGGTAGAGGGGTGGTGAAAGGGCAGGTAGAATGTGAGTTGGGGTGGCAGCATCTAGAGGTCCTAACGTGCCAGACTAAGAAGCTGGAGCTTACCTTATAGGTAGAAAGGAAGCAATTTAGACTTTTAAGCAGGAAAGCAAAATAATCAGATTTTATGGAGACAACAACTCTGATGGAGATATGGAAGATGGGTATGAAGAGAACCGACCTTAAAACTTCTAGGCACTCATTTATAGGACTTGGAAAACCAAGTTAATTCACAGCAAATTAAAGGCAGATAATAAATTGGGGGATTTTCACCAGTGAAAATTTTCATGATTTGCCTTATTCCTGATATTCTGAGTGCCAGTTCCAACCACTGCTCCTTTCTAAACTAGGAAGCATAAAGCATTTTCTCACACTAGGTCACCATGTTTGTGTGATATATTCCCACTGCCACAGGCACAGCTGATTGAGTCAGAGATTCAGAGTAGGCACAAAAACAGCTATTGATAGCCTGGGTAGACTGACTGTGGGTTCTGGCCAGTGACAGATGCCCTTCATTGGGTAAGGGCTATCTAACAGTAAGATCCTCTCAGGGTGTCAGAGCACAAGATAAGGACTGAGACTTGCAGAAAACACAATGGCAAAGAAGCCAAGATACACAGAAATAATCTCGAAGAAGCCTACATAAGAAGAAACCAGGGAGTGCTGAGAAGAGCAGAGAGGGCAATTGGAAGCAGCAGAAAACAAAGATGCTAAGCCAGTGAGGAGCTGAGTGCTGTGGGTGGGGCAGCCAATGTCCCTTCCAGCAGGTGCTCCTGAGCTTCCAGGGCTATTGTCCCACAATTAGAGCCCTTATCATCATCTGTGTGATGTTTCAATGCTAAGAGGCTGGCTGTGTGGCTGCTCAGATTATTTTCATGTTGTTTCTCACATCCTGTATCTCTCTTTTTTTTTTTTAATTCAAATTAATTGAGATAACATATATGTCTCTGTTTCTTGCAAAATGAAGGAAACTTACACATCTCACTGCATGAGGTGGTGGTATTTCTTCACAGACAATAATAGATGCACCGTGTGCTGAGTGCTCACTGGCTCACTGTGTGCCAGGCACTGTGATAAGAGTTATATGTGCATGATCTTGCTTAAACCCCATGATAAACCTATGAGATGGATTTTCCCATTATCCCCACTTTATAGGTGAGGAAAAGCCTTGGAGAGGTGAAATAACATAACTGTTTTTGCATGGCTTACGTAGCAGAACTGGGGTCTGGATCCAGATCCATGGGGTTCTAGAACTGGCATTCTTTTTTTGTCGTTGAAAGGTTTTATTTATTTATTTTTAGAGATGGGGGTGTAAGGGAGAGAGGGAGAGAAACATTGATTTGAGAGAGAAACATTAATTGGTTCCCTCTTTTACGTGTCCCTGACCAGGCACCAGTCCAACCAGGGACAGAAGCCACAAGCCAGGCATGTGTCCTGACTGGGCATCAAACCAGGGACCTTTCAGTTTGTTGACAATGCTCAACCAACTGAGCCACACCAGTCAGGGCTAGAACTGGCGTTCTTGACAATTGTACCTTCGTGGCAGAGCTGGCTAGCTGCTCCCCTCAGTTTATGTTCCACCTTCCATAGAAAAAGTCATTGCTGGGAAGTTCATGATGTAGCTGGTCACTGCATTTCCGAACCTCCTGGCTTTCTAGGGGGAGCCACATGACTAATTTTTCCCAGAGGAATATGAGCCTTGGTTTTTAGTGTTACCTGTGGGCAGAGTGTCTCAGCTAAATGCATAGGATGGAGACACGTCTCCAGAGAACAGCAGAGCCACAGTGTGGAAGGCCCATGACCCTGAATCATAACGGGGAAGAAAACTGTTGAACTGGGACAGCTGTGTTGTATTATTACATGAGCAGGAAATAAAGTGAGGTTTCGTTTCTGTTTGTTTCCATAGTCTAATACAGCTCTGCTGCCTCCCTTTCTTGCCTTGAGGTTTAAGAGCAAAATAATTAAAGCTTAAAGCTTGGACCTCTGATACCTACCTGGTGGTTGCCCAACACTGCTAAAGGACTGTGGCAATGATCTCGGATAGCACTGTTTTCCCACACCAAGAGTAGTTTCCTCTTTTTATTCAGCATAACAGAAAAACCAGAAGGTGTCATAAACACAGAGTATGTGTTCTTATGCCTTCTCAAAATCCTGGAAAACCCTGGAGGAAAAACAGCGGAGCTTTGAGCCTAGTAGCACCTCTCACTTGTTAGAAGCCTCCATCCAGACCAACTTATATTTACATGTCACTTCCTATTTTACACCTCTGCCTGCCAAGTCGCAACCACCTTTTGTGTGAAATCTGGCACCTGTTTAATGGGTGCACAAGAGATGACACAGCTGTTTTCAATAATAAGCAAAAGAGTAACACACCTGGGAGAAGGCAGCGAGACTAGAAAAGAGAAAGGCAAGGAATTTGGAGAGTTTGCTTATACTGTTACACAGTTGTAGGTTATGTCACTGATGTGAGCCACTGGGATCAATCCCACAGGGACCCTTAAGGGAGACATACAGAATGCATCTCAGAGTTAGGTGCCTGCGGGGTAGAAGAAGAAAGTGTTTGCCCATGATCAACCATCCCCTCTTGGTCAAGGGTTGCCCTGTAGAACGTTAAGATCCCTGACTTCCAGGTTGCACTTTCTCTTGGGCCAATTCCAGTAGGCACACCATGCTCAAAGAGGTTACCTGAAGGGAGGAGACGATATGAGATGGGGCACCAGCAGTGTCCAATACAGACCTCAGCGCCAGAAAATGTGGGTGGGGTTGGAATCCAATACCTTCCAAAGCCGAAGTACGTGCCACTGTTCAGCTGGCCTGGGTAGGGGAAGAATGTCGACCTGGGTGTTAGAGCATTGCCTCTAGTTCTAGAATAGCTGCTGCTGGCTACTTGACTTAGGCAAACCCTTTACTACCTGGGCCTCAGTTTGCTAAGCTCTAAGATAAGGGATACTTGCCCTGGCTGGGTAGCTCAGTTGGTTAGAGCATCAGACCTATACGCCAAGGTTGCAGGTTTGACCTCTGGTTAGGGCACACACTAAAGGCAACTAATGAATGCCTCAAGGGGTGGAACAACAAATCAATGTTTCTCTCTCTCTCCATTGATCTCTCTCTGAAATCAATTTAAAAAATTAAATATAAAATAAGGATACTGGACAAATCCATTATTTTCCAAATTATGTACAGTCATGTTGCAGAATATAAGATGTATAACTAGGAAGAAAGGGTTTTGTGGCCAAAAGAGATTGGTACATGGAGCAAACAAAGTTATACAAATTTCTTCACTGAAGGATATCTCAGTCTTTATAGTGTATATTATACAAAATTTTTTATTTGAGAAACAGCTCACAAGACTAGGTTTTTATGCTAATATTTATTGAAGCCTTACCATTTGCCAGGTATCACACCAAGAACATCTCATGTATTATTTCAGTCATTAATTTTTTTCAAAAAGTATTTGTTGAGCTCCTGCTATGTGTACCACATTGTTTGTGGCTCTGGGGATAGCTCCATGAACTAGATAAAGTCCCTGATTTTTACTTGGGAGTGAGGTAGAGAAAAAACAGACCATAAACTGGTATACAAACACATGAACAAAAAAACGGGCATTAGTTATTCTCACAACTAAGGGAACAGGGACTGTTTTTATCATGCCCATTTTACAAATAATGAGATTGAGATTAGAGAGGGTAACATTTAAACTAGAGGTGAAAATGGATCAGTCAGTATCCTGGGTCAGTTACATACCTTGACATTGATTTGTGTTTAGTTTATGCCTATAACCACTGTGGACCCAACCACGCTGCTGTATTGTCTCTTCCACCATCCTGAAGGTCCGTGCTTTGCAAAATGCCAGTTGAGAAACAACATACCACATAGTTTGGAGGAAGAACCTTTCAGTCCTAATGAGACAAGCAGCAGCAAAAGATTTTGCTCATACACATAGCAAAGATTTGAAACTCAAGTGATTGAGAAGTGACAGAATTGCAAAGTACTGCATAATGTCTTGTGAGTTATGCCTCTCAACAATTCTGAGTAGACTTACATTATCCTCTTCTTACCATAATAATTAAATTTTTTCCCTATAAAAAGTAAATGATGTTTGTGGAAGCTCTTGCAACTTTAATAATCTAAGACATGAGTTGTCAGTGGTAAGCAGATTTAAAAAGCATATACTTTATCTTGACACCTTCCTTTGAAAAAAATTAAAAATCCTGGGCCCAATTTTAATGATCCTTTGGTCTGTGATATCGCTATCAGAAATAATAAAGTAGGAGAATGAGAATTATACTTTCTGTGTATGGTCTATTGAAATGGTTGATTAAATTCAACCATTCAAGGATTGTTGAGTATTAGAAACAACAAAATATCCTTTGAAGGTTTGAACTATTTGTATGTAGATAACTTCTGAAAGATTCCTCTTAAAACTCAACTTAGATCTAATCTGACTTTAAAACTTCCCAGCAAAAAGGAACTTGAGAGACTTATAGTTCATATGAACTCCCCACAGTAGATAGAATCATCACACACACACGCTCTACTGTTTAACTAAGTGACTAGATTTTTAAAATGGAAAAAGAAGAAATAGATTGCTCTTCCTACATATTTTTACAGTAAAGGGTCACAAACAATAAAAAGAATACAAGATAATCCCAAAATGGGATCTCAATCACCTGAGGCCTTTAGAACCATATCCCCACTGGAGATCAGTCTAGGAAAGAATACAAGGAAATTATAGCGGGATAGTCCCTCTACTTCCACTAATTGGGTCCTGTTATTTAGGAGTGCATTAGGGAAAGGAATGGGAAGTGAAAAGGGACAAGAGAGTCAGTGTATTGACCATTCATCACAGACCATGTGTTTGTTTGTTTTATTGTATCATTTTATTTAATAGGATTGAGGCACAAATCATCTTTGATTTCTGAGACCCAAGTAAAGTTGACTTAGAATGGAATGTGTTGGAATCCATGAAGGGAGAATGTTGAAGGCCCCAACACCTTTGTGACTTGTTACTAAGCCCTAAGGCAAGCTTTAAAAACTGGTCCTTGGCTTCGCTACCAGAAAATATGGTCCTCTGTAAGTAACCTTTTTTGAATAACCAAGGTTTCATAAAATGTGGAATAATTATACAATATTCAAGTAGGTTATCAAAGAAAATTCATCCCCTGTTTAAGACAGGTCATAACAGAAAACTAATTGCAATGATTGCAAAAAAGACAAGGGTAGGGTGTTTGGGTAGTGAGATAGAAAAACACATATAAAGCAAATGACATCTCATTTGGTCTTTGAAATTATTGATTTAGGATTCCTGAGCCCTGGTTAAGAGGAAGTGAATGTTAGAGCTATAATTCTCATCTTACACAAGGGAGAGACCATTTGCTACCTCTATAAGAATTCTTTGGATACTCATGCAAAGTCAGAAAGAAAAGGAAAAAATCCTCGCAAAGAAAACATTTGCTATCCTACTAGAATAAAACCACAATGAGAACTGCTTTCTAGCAGTTACTGGAATTGTAAAGGTTTGGTGTTCTGGTTTAGGGGGATTTAGTCCAACTAGGCCCCATATGCTTTTATTCTTTCTAACTCATTGTCACTGAGCTTAGACCTCCCCAGGGTCAAAAACATACCCCCTGTCCGAGAGAACTTACTTTTTCATCAGGATGACACACACAGAATAGCTTCCACTCTAAAAGTCCAAATATGATCATTGAAAGAAACTACCAGTAATGGGTATAGGTGGCTAATTCTTCTTTTCATTGATTCATGAAACATATGGAGTAATTTCCATGTCTCTATTTGGCCTTGGGGACAGCAAAGTGAATGACACCTTGTCTTTGTAGAGCTTTCAGTTCAGTGTAAGTGACAGAGAAAGTCATAGCAGCTAGTGGTGTGGAAGTTAATTGGGGAGGTACATTGTGTGGGAGCACAGAGAAGCGATGCTTAAGGAGACACGTGGAAGTCAGTGAAAGCTTCTGCAAGTTGCCAAAAATAATGACTTTGAAAAAAGATTCAGAATTGAGTAAAAATTTCTGTTTATGTAGGTTGTTCTTTTGGTGTCTAAGTACATAGAAACCCCTTCTAGAAGCCTATCATATTTCCCCCCTGAATGCTGCCACCCTATGCTGTGATAGGTTGAATGCCTTTGGCCCTGAGGACCTGTTGATGGCTTGTTAAGGAATGAATGTTTGTGTCCCCCTAAAATTCCTATGTTGAAACCATACCCCATGCTGTGATGGTATTAGGAAGTGGGGCCTTTATAAGGTTATTAAAATTAGATGAGGTCATTAAGAATGGAGCCCTCTGCAACATGAGGATAGCATGAAGTCAGAAGTATGCAACCTAGAAGAGAGCTCTCACCAGAAAAGAACCATGCTGGCACCCTGATCTTGGACTTCCAGCTTCTAGAATTGTGAGAAACACATTTCTGTTGTTTATAAGACACCCAGTGGATGGTATTTTGTTATAGGAGCACAAGCTAAGGCATAGCCTCTTGATGACCTTCACTTAGTCTTACAGGTCTCACTATCTTATTAGTTTTATTGGTTCCATGCTGTCTGAATTCTTGTCCAGGCTTGGTACGAAGGCAGTGTTAGACACAGGTCCAGTTGAAGAGTTTGGCCTTCACCGCTGTCTTTTAATCAAAGCACAATGTCAGGTTTATCTCTTTTATTATGATGATAGCCTATACTAATCAAATTTAACATTTTTGTCTTTCTATTCACTTTTTATAGCTATCATTCATTTGATACTTTATTGCTTATTTCTTCAGAAGAAATAGTTTTTATCCAAGGTAGCAGGTTGGGGTGGAGAAGAAGCTGATTGCAAAAGATTTATCTAAGCAGAGATTCACATAAAATCAATTAATATAATTTCAACAGAAATTGTGTGTTATGTGCTAAGCATAGGCAACTTAAATTTGGGGTGTATAACTTAACATATATGCAAATGAATGAATGAATGAGTGGGTGGGTGGGTGAATGGATGCATATAGTTGAAGGAACAGTCAAACACTCAAGGCAGGTACCTCTGCCCTCTAGAATATCAAAAGAAAGGGGAGAGAGAGAGAGAGAGAGAGAGAAGAAAAAAGAAAGTAAAAAAGTAAAGTAAAGTAAAGGAAGGGAAGGGAAGGGAAGGGAAGGGAAGGGAAGGGAAGGGAAGGGAAGGGAAGGAAGAAAGTTAATATACCTCATGGAATACATGTCATAATCACAGTTGCAATGTTGTCTAAACCAAGACTACCAAGAATTGGTAGCTTTACGTGGATGTTTGAAACTGAGGTTGCCAGAGAGCTAGGATTTAAGTTCATTCTACCCATAACACAAGACAAAAGAAAAATCTTAAAATAACAAATTAATTCTGACCAGGAAAAGGAGGATGTCTACTCAAAGGAGTTAATAAGTGGGTTGGCTGTGGAGGGCAAGCAAGATTATTCCATTGATCAACCAAGAAAAGCAAAGCACTGAGACAGAACATTGTGAGTGAGGGCACGGAACCTGTTATCCAGTGGGGCTGGAGGATTGGGGTTCTGTCAAGAAGCTGGAAAATGAAGCTCAAGAGAAGGATTGGGGCTGATGGTGAAGGAGTTTTTACCCCAATGAAAATAAGAAGCCATAGATGAAGTAGCACTTTATACCTGAAATGTGAAGGAGGGCAAAGAAGTCTGACAACACATCTTAAGCTCCAGAAGGCCAAAAACCACATATGTGTTCTGGTTCAATCCAATTCCACGTGTAAACATTAGAGCTTAAAGGAAGATTAGAAGTAATCTAGTGTCCAGTCTAACAGCCCTCATCTTCAAATGGGAAAACATAATGTCTTAAATGACTCCCATAACTACTTCGTGATAAAACCAAAATCCTGCTTTGCCACTGTCTGTGGCTTTAGGCAAATAACTTAACTTTTCTTCTAAATCTTAGGGTCCATCCATAAAGTGGATGGTCGTTGTGATGATTCAGTGATAATATATGTAAAGTCTTAGTAACATGCCTGATATGTAGGAAGAACACAATATTAATAAAAATTAGTATTAACAACAAAAATAATAGCTACATTATCATCAAAGTTCCCTGATGCTGTTCAATGCTCATTTATATATGACAGCAGTGCCCAGTCCTGGCTGGTCATCTGACTGATCTGGGGTGTTTTAGACAGTTATAAATTGCCTGGCTGGCCCCAAACCTACTGAATGTGAATCTTGACATGATTGGGGAATGTGAACTTTTCAGATTGAGTAAAGCTGAACTTTTCAAATATTGAGGGAAGCTCCCGCAATATTTCTGGAAATAAGAAATAGGATTAGAAATAACTTGCTGTGGGGAGACTTCTGGCCAAGATGGAGGCATAGGTGGACACACTGTGCCTCCTCGCACAACCAAAATTAAGGACAACAAAGATTTAGAAACAAGAAAACAACCAGAACTAACAGAAAATTGAACTGTACGGAAGTCTGACAACCATTCATCCAGACCGGTAAGAGGGGTGGAGTTGCGGCAGGAAAAAGCGGAGGTTGGTGGACCCAGGCACGCAGAGGCCTAGGCATGCAGGTGGTGGCTAGCAGACCCCAGGTGCACAGGCCATGGTTAGTGGACCCTGGGCACCAAATGGCAGCGGGCAGACCCAGTGAGGCCGCACAAGGTGGTTGGCTGACCAGGTGGGCCCACATTCGTGTGCATATAATCCAGGTGAAAACAGGGAGCAAGACAGACCACAACCCAGGGCCCCAGTACCCAGAAATAAAACCTAAAAGCACTGATTGAAAACACCTGTGTGGGTTGAGTTGCCTGGAGAGACTCTCAGCCTCACAGGAGAGTTAGTTGGAGAGACCCACAGGGTCCTAGAATGTACACAAGCCCACACACATGGAAATCAGCACCAGAAGGGCCCAATTTGCTTGTGGGAAGCAGCAGAAGGGACTGGAATATGAGAGAGCACAGAGCAAGTGCCATTGTTTTCTCTCGGACCCACCCCACATACAGCGCCACAACCCAGAGACTGGGCTGCCCCACCCTGGGGAACACCTAAGGCTCAGCCCCTCACTATGTAACAGCCTCAAACAGACCAAAAAAAAAAAAAAAAAAAAATCCAAAAATGGCTCGAACGGGAGAACAGATCAAAGCCCTAGAGCCAGTTCATCTAAGCGACCAAGAGATATCCAACCTATCAGATGCACAGTTCAAAGCACCAGTGACCAGGATGCTCACAGAATTGGTTGATTTTGGTTGCAAATTAGATGGACAAATGAAGGCTACACTAAATGAAATGAAGGAAAACACACAGGGAACCAACAGTGATAGGAGGAAAACTGGGACTCAAATCAATGGAGTGGACCAGAAGGAAGAAAGAAACAACCAAACAAAAAAGAAGGAAGAAACAAGAATTCAAAGAAATGAGATGCTTAGGAACCTCCAGGACATCTTTAAATGTCCCAACATCCAAATTATAGGGGTACCAGAAGGGGAAGAGGAAGAGCAACAAGTGGAAAAGTTATTTGAACAAATAATAAAGGAGAACTTTTCCAATCTGGCAAAGGAAATAGACTTCCAGGAAGCTCAGAGAGTCCCAAAGAAGTTGGACCCAAGGGGGAACACACCAAGGCACATCTTCATTACATTAGCCAAGATTAAAATGAAGGAGAGAATTCTAGAAGCAGTAAGGGATAAGGGGACAGTCACCTACAAAGCAGTTCCCATCAGACTGTCAGCTGATTTCTCAAAAGAGACCTTACAAGCAAAAAGGGGCTGGAAAGAAGTATTTGAAGTCATGAAAGTCAAGGACCTACATCCAAGATTGCTCTATCCAGCAAAGCCATCATTTAGAATGGAAGGGCAGATAAAGTGCTTCTCAGATTAGGTCAAATTAAAGGAGTTCATCATCACCAAGCCCTTATTATATGAAATGTTAAAGGGACTTATCTAAGAAAAAGAAGATAAAAAATAGGACAGTAAAAAGGTAGCAAACTCACAGATATTAACAACCACACCTAAAACAAAAGCAAACTAAGCAAACAAGTAGAACAGGAGCAGAAACACAGAAATGGAGATCACATGGAGGGTTAGCAACAGGGGAGTGGGAGGAGGAGAGAGGGGGACAAGGTACAGAGAACAAGTAGCATAGACGGTGGGTAGAAAATAGACGGGGGGAGGGCAAGAATAGTGTGGGAAATGTAGAAGCTGAAGGACTTATGACACATGGACATGAACTAAAGGGGGGTATGTGGGTGGGAGGGGGTGTGCAGGGTGGAGGGGAATGAAAGGGGGAAATGGGACAACTGTACTAGCATAATAAATAAAATATATTTTTAAAAAAGAAATAACTTGCCCTATTTACTGCTGTTCAAACTTTGCTTTCTTAGTCTTAGAACTTGGAATCATTGTCCACAGTTCAGTCCTTTAAACGCAGGTGTAAGCGTTGGGAGCGGAAGCAGGGATATTGCACATAATGCTGGGATCCCAGGAGGTTAGAAACGTCTGTGCTCCAAAGAAAGGAGGGATTGGATGGCAAGATTGGAAATGGGATATTCTTCACTGGTGGAAATGATTAATTATGCCCAGTTTTGCACATACATTTGCATGCCTCTTAATATAACATATGCAAATACATCTTTAATAGCATGACTTGTTTGCCAATGTTGAATGCTAAGTGTAAATAATTTCTATTTTTTGTAGTGTTTAGGAAACTTCAATATGGCACTTGGCTGGCAGACAGTTGCTGTCTTCTGGATTTAGCAACATATTAAGTAATCACAGAAACATTTTTCACTTACTACTAACAAAAGAAGTCAAGACAACAACTTGTGGTTGTCTGTGGAAACAGAGGATAGATAAAGCAGAAACAATTTAAATTTATGTAAAAATTCTGAAACATGGCCTATAGTTTCCATTTTTTCCTTACCATGTTTTTGCTAATTCAGAGAAAAGTAGTCCATTAGAAGTTTCACCCTTTCTTTTAGGATCCTAGTTACTTTTTCTGATGACATCACCAACGGGCAACATAATATTGGCAATAGAATAAATAAGAGAGAGGAAGTAATTAGAGGCTTTGGTAGTCAGTACCTTGAGACATTAATCACTAATAAGCACCTGTTGGCATCCTCCTCTTCCTGTCCTCCTCTCCCCACCAACCCCCTAGCCATTGATCTCAGTCTGTATAAAATTCACAGAAACTCCTGTTTGACCTACAGATTCATGGGGCCCCACTTCCAGAGTTTCTGAAACAGTATATCTAGAGGTAGGCCTAGGAATCTGTACTAACATCAATACCTTCCCTCCCCAAGCAGCCCTGGATTTTGATACGGAGAGTCCTCAGGATATATTTTCAAAAGCACTAGCCTGGGTAATGCAAAGCCTTAAAACTCAGTATGGTTCCTGGGCCAGCAACTTCACCATCACCTGGAAGTTTACTAGAAATGCAGAGTCTCAGGACCAACACCAGGATTACTTAGTCAGAATCTGCATTTTTAACAGGATCCTGAGGCAATTCATAGACTCATTCAAGTTAAAAAGCACTGATCTAGAGGAGGCATCTTCTTCCCTCTTTGCATTTATGAACCCCACAGCCTTCCCTTCCTAAATTAAGTGGGATTGATGGGTGAGTTCTCAAAGTGAGTCCCCAGATCTACTGAGTCAGAAACTTCGAAGGAAGGGCCCAGCAGTGTATGTTCTCAAACACTCTCCCATGAGGTAATTCTAATACAAGCTAAACTTTTGAGAACCACTGGTGTAGTTAATGTTACTGGCCTGCATTTGAAAATGAAGTTCACCAGAATACTCAGTATCTTCTGTTGTGTATAACAAATAGGCCAGTGTCACCTGATATAGTGCAAATCACACAGACTCTTGCTTTGTGCTGTCAGTCCCCCAGCATCAGAGAGTCCTACAATACCTCCTACCTCCTGTTTAACTGGTGAAGAGGATGCTTTAACTCATACAGGTGTCAGAGGCAATAGTCTCTTGTGGTGATCAAGGAAATGCCAGGATTTGGAAGCAACCAGGACAGCTGTGCTGTATAATGGTTTCAGGGAGTGAGTGGCTCAGACAGTTGAGTTTCAAATGAAAAATAACTTCCTAATCCAAGTACCCTGGGGTTACAAATTAGTTCTCCATTTTCTGGTGACTGACCTGACGGGAATAGCCTGAGTGAAAACGTCAAGGTAAGATGATGCTCAAGAGAGCCCCTGAATGTAAACTGGGGATGCAGTATGGTGGGAAAGTCAGGAAAAATATGACTGGTCCACTGAGCAAGTCAATTTAAGCTGAATATATCCATTTTTGTTTCACTCTTGTTTGAATTTTCCAATAGATTATTATACTCAGTGGACCTATTACCGACCAGCTCCAAATTAGAGGTTTTTTGTTTCCTTCCCAGCCCCTCTGCATGTCATTTGTCTGGGGTTTTCTGTTTGCCTCTCTTCCCATCTCTTCCTCTCTGCATATCCATCAGTCCATGTCCTTCTGTGTGTGACTCTCCCTAGCTTCCTATCCCATCTCTTTAATGAAGGGACTCAGCATACCTCCCAGGGTTGGGAGGGGGGAGTGGATTTCCATATGGACAAAAGCAAAGAGTCTGCAAGTAAGGCTACTGTTGGTACTGTTAATTATTTTTCCTGATGTTGGAGAGTTGCATGTTATCCTGCTATCTCTGTTCCTTTTTTTTAATTTGCAAGTGTTTGCCATAGATTATTATCATGCTATTTCTTGAAGGGATTAAAGTACTAGTTTATCAAAATGTCAGCATAAAGAGCAAAAGTCAAGCAAATTTGCTGCAATAAGGAGAAGCTGTAAATTTGCTGTCAGTTAAGAACTCCTCTTGAATTCAAAGTACCAGCCTAGCTAAGAGCATTTTTTATAATTGTGACTGAATGAATGTGAGGTTAACCTGGTGTGTGTGCACTTTGATCTTGTGCCTTGTTAAATTTCTCAGTTTTAATAATTGGAGCCATTATTTATGCCATGATTCCAGAAGCTATGCTATTAGGGGATGCCTGAAATGTAAAATCAGGTTCATTCTGTTAATTTCATTTGTTGAAACTCACATCTATTCCCCTTTTATTCTTCTGAATGTTAATGATCATGTATCCTAGAATAAGACTTTCTTCTTCAAGTCTTAATTATAGTTTGGGTGAAATACTGAACCATTCTAACATTGAAAATATTTGGCAAATAAGTCTGATAAAAGGAATTTTATGAAAGTTCTCATTGTGTCTTGAATATAAGCACAAAGAGATGAAGCATGTGGAGAAAGACCTTTGTTTCCTTGGAATTTCCAGTCTTTCTGCAATACCCATAACAGTGGAGTCACAGAGAAGACAAAAGAATGATTTCCTCAAATCTAATTATCAAAAAGCAATTCATCTTGCTTGAGTATTTCAATCAACACATCCCTGAAGCCACTTTCTCAATTGGCCTTCCTGTCTGACGTATGGATTTTGTGTGTATGTTTTATCATTTGGAGAAGCCTCTTAGCATATGGTGGGAAAAATCACTGTTTTGCTAATTTTATGTTTTATTCCTTAATGACCTACTTCTCTGCAGCAGCTTTAGTGCAATGGTTTAAGCTAGTCTGACTTTTTTGAGTCCTTTCCTCTGTGGCAGTGACTCAGCTGGGATAGAGCCAAGATGTTTATATGATTGGGGTGGGGGATGCATCGGCCTCAGCTTTTGCTGCTTTGGCAGAGAGCTTACAAATTGTAGGCACTCAGAATAAGTGGCATCATTAGAGGTTGTAAAATGCCCTAAGGGTTTGGGGTGATTTAGAACTCTAGGATTCAATGAAGAGAGTAGGATAGGGAGGGGCCCAGGTGTCTGAGGATCCTGTAGTAGTAACCCTGAAATGTGACCTTGGGTAAATCAGTTGATATCATTTACCTTAAAATAAGGTGAATATATGCATTTTTCTTTTATTGAAATGCTGCAAATTATCATGGTAGGATTTGCTAAGCACAGGTATATATTTTCATATGAGATATTTATTTTAGGAAAGGCTTTGCAAAAGTTTACTTAACACAGATAGCTTCAATCTAAGAGTCTATGAAAATTGCATGTGTCATAGAGGACATCAGCTCCTAACTGAAGGGGTCATTGGCAGAATAATAATTTCATTGACCTAAAAAGGGAAAGATAGTCTGGACTCTTTGGAAATGTGATAATTTGAAACTAAAGTTGAAATTGTACAAATAATTTAATCAATCGGTGTTTTGTAGCCTAGGTCAAACGATCACGTTCACATTAGTAGTCCCCTCAAATCTGAATACGCATGGTGAATCAATAAAGCAAAACATAAGTACTCAACTGAATTCCTCCTATGTGATCATCATGCTGGGTTCCTAGAGCCTTAGCTATATTCCTTGCCCTTCAAAGGTTTGCATTTTAGACAAGCACTCTTCAATAGGACTTTCTATAGTGATGGAAACGCTCCGTATTGGGGTTCTCCCATATAGTTGATACCCACCACTTATGGCTATCAAGCACTTGAAATATGGTTAGTGCAACTGAGGTACTAAAACTTTATATTTTACTTAATTTTAATGAATTTAAGTTTAAATAATCACATAAGGTTAATGACTACCCTTATTGGATGGCCATTTAAATTGAAGACAAAATTAATGCCCATAAAAATGTTAGTGACCATCTTTATGTACAAGGAAGTATATAGAGAAATGTTTTCTTGGGAACTTGAGCTTAATCTGGTAGGCTAGGGCAAGGCAGAAAGTGGAAAAAAGAACAGCAGATATTCTGGGCTGAGGGAATAATAAACCAATGACCTAAAGATGAGAAGAGCCTGGTGTTATGCATGAAGAGTTAGCAGGTCACCTTGATAGGAGCTGATGGCCCCTGCTAGAGTGGAAGGGGAAAGAAGACTGGTATCAGGGAGAGGGATGGGGGCAGTCTTGGGGTCAACTATCATGTACCAGGCACTTCAAATGTATACTATAATTTAATCTTCACAACCAACCAATGAATAGTTACTGCTACGATCCTTATTTTATGCTCAGGAAAGTAATTTTCCTCAAGGTCACAAGCTAGAAAGTAGCGAGTGAAGATTTAGAACCCAGGTAGCTTTCCTCAGATGCCCTGCTCTTTAACCACCTCGCTCTACCACGGTGGTTGAGGATTTGGGCTCTGTAATCATCGCTCATCTGAGTCTTCTGAGCTTGTGACTATGGGCATCTTTAAATTGAGGACGGAACAGGCATATCACTTAAGGTTGCTGTGCTAGGATTACATAAGATGTTGCATGTGGAGCACCTAGCAGTGTCTGGCACATAACACGGCTCAATAAATCTTTGTCTAATCATATTATATCAAAAATAGGCTCAAAAGGCAGACAAGAAGTTAGGGCTTGCTTGAGTAAGTATTAGGCAACTATTGCAGCTTCTTGAACTGAGGATTGGCATATTGAGACTCTCATAAAGAACAAACGGCATAAGGCAAGAAGGGAAGGAAGACTAGAATCACAGAGGCCTCCAAGAGGCAGTTGCAGTCTTAACTAGGTCTGGAGGCTCACATTCAACAGATGAAAGAAATGCAATTTTATTTTCTCCCAGAAACAAAAGTAATATATATTGATTGTGGATAATTTTAGAATTTCAGAAGAGGATAAGGAAGAAAATTTAAATTACTCATAATATCATATCTAAGAAATACTCACCATCAGTATCTTGCTACATATCCTTTTTATGTTTGTATTTGTATGCATTAATTCATGTTTTAAGTTTACCATATTTACCTACAGTAAAATTTACACTTTTGGTATACTATTTTGTGAGCTTTGACTACCATGCTGTCATACAGAAACCAGTACAATCAAGATAATGAACAGCTCCATCAACGTCAAGAAATAAACCTCTCCTCTTACTCTTATCCCCAACCTCTGGTGACCAGTGATCTGTTTTCTGTTCCTATAATTTTACCATTTCTGAAACATCATGATTGAAATTGTTCAGGTTGTAGCTTTTTGAGTCTGGTTCCCTCCACTTAGCATAAGGCATTTAAGATCCATCTATGTTGTTGTATGCATGAGTAGTTCATTTCTCTTTATTGCTTTGTGTTGTAAATATTTTTCGTATTGATCTATGACAGTTTGTTTCTACTTACCAGAAGAACATTTGAGTTGTCTCCAGTTTTTAGCAATCTGAATAAAGCTGTTAGTAATAAGTTTTCATTTCTCTAAGGTAATTACCTAGAAATAGAATTGCTGAATCATACATTAAATAAATATTTATAGGAAATTTTTTATTCATCTTATAATGTCAAATTGTTTTCTAGAGTGGCCATTTCACATTTGCATTTCCACTAAAAAATATAAGGGTTCTAGTTGTTCCACAGCCTAATCAGTGCTTAGTATAATCAGTTGTTTTAAGCCACTCAATTACATGTGTGATGGTGTATAATGGTACATTTAATTTGAATTTCCCTAATGAATAATGTTGTTGAGTATCTTCAGATGTGTTTTTTTAAATCTTCAAACAGAAACTTCTGATCAAGATGGAAGCATAGGCAGACATGGCTTGCCTCTTTGCACAACCACATCAAAGTTACAACTAAAATATAGAACAACTGTCACACAGAACTGTCAGAAAACAAGTTAAATGGAAGCCTAACAACTATGGAATTAAAGAAACCACATCAATCCAGATTGGTAGGAGGGGTGCAGATGCAGTCCAGGCTGATCCTTCACTCACATGTGGTGGATAAAAATTCAGGAGGGATATCTTAGGATCAAGAAGTACTAGCTCCACACCAGACCCCTGAGCACAGGGTTCCAGTGCCAGGAAGATAAGTCTGCACAAATTCTGGCTGCAAACACCAGCAGGAATTGAGTCAGTGGAAGAAACTTCTTAAGCCCCAAGCAGTTCCTCTTAAAGCACCCAGACATGGACTCACCTACTCAGACTCACTCTCTCTGAGCTCCAGCAACATGGTGGCAGCTTGAAAGGCAACAGTGGCACACAGGGAGAAGCTGAAGTGTCTGGCATCGAGGTGAGCTGAGGCCACTGTCCCTTTTCTAAACCTTTCCCCCACAGAGCCAGCAGCTGGTGCAGTATCTGAGACTCCATCAACCTGCCTAACACTGTTTGACCCACCTTAGATACCCCCAGAGACTCTGCCCCACCCAGTTTACAGGCCCACCAAAGCTGCTTTTCCATACAAATGGCTGGTCTTAGCTCATGCTTCACAACTTCCTAAATCCTATCAAACAAGCAAAAGTTGGCCTCAGTGAGCTCCAGGCACAGCAATAGCAGCAGGCAGCCTAGATTCACAGCTTGGCTTTGCCTGGGAATCTCCAAGCCCAGCACAAGTAGCAGCCATCTCAGATTGCTTTATAGCTCAGACAGGGTGGCCCCAGGCAAAACACAGGTGGTGGTTTATCTTGGCCTGCACCACCTGGGAAACCCCAGGGCCAGTGCACCCAGTGGACAGCTACAGACCACATTACAGCACCACCTGCCCCTGTACAGCTGATCCTCCACTAAGGGTGGAGGTTAGTGATCAGTGGTCACAACAGTCCTTGCACTGAACTGGCCTAGGTCAATCCCTCCCATTGATCTCCCAACAGCAACCAAGGTTCAACTACAAGAGGAGGGTGTATTCAGCCCACATGAAGGGCACACTTTGAGAATCCAGCTTGGGTGATAGCTTCCCCTATCTGTGCCACTGGACCCTACAGGACACCTACTACATTAGGCCACACTACCAAGACAGGGAGTCAAAGCAGGTCTACCTAACGCATAGGAACAAACACAGGGAGGCTGCCAAAATGAGGAGACAAAGAAACATGGCCCAACTGAAAGACAGTTCAAAACTCTAGAAAAAGAGCTAAATGAAATGGAGATAAGCAGTCTATCAGAGGCACAGTTCAAAACACTGGTTATAAGGATGCTCAAGGAACTTAGTGAGGACCTCAACAGCATAAAAAAGATGCAGTCAGAAATGAAGGATACACTAACTGAAATAAAGAACAATGAACAGGGAAAGAACAGTAGAGAGAATAAATCTGAGAATCAAATCAATGATTTGGAACATAAGGATGAAAGAAACAGCCAATCAGAACAATAAGAAAAAAGAATTAAAAAAATGAGGCTGGTATAAGAAGCCTCCAGGACAACTTCAAGTATTCCAACATTCACATCATTAGGGTGCTAGGAGGAGAAAAGAAAGAGCAAAAAATTGGAAGTCTACTTGAAAAATATTGAAAGAAAACTTCCCTAATTTGGTGGAGGAAATAGGCACGCCAGTCCAGGAAGCACAGAGAGTCAAGCAAGGTGGATGCAAAGAGGCCCACTCCAAGACTCATCATAATTAAAATGCCAAAGGTTAAAGATAAAGAGACAATCTTACAAGCAGCAAGAGAAAAATAGTTAGTTACCTACAGAGCAGTCCCCGTAAGACTGTCAGTTGATTTCTCAAAAAAACTTTGGAGGCTGAAAGGGATGGGTAAGGAATATTCAAAGTCATGAAAAGCAGGGACCTACAGCCAAGATTGCTTTACCCAGCAAAGCTATCATTTAGAATCAAAGGGCAGATGAAGAGCTTCCCAGACAAGAAAAACAAAAGGTTCGTCATCACCAAACCATTACTACAAGAAATGTTAAAGGGACTTATTTAAGAAAAAGGTCAAAACTATGAATAGTAAAATGGCAAAAAATACAAATCTATCAACAATTGAATCTAAAAAACAAACTAAGACAACAAGAAGAACAGAGATAGAATCATGGATACAGACAGCATTTTGATGGTTGCCAGATAGAAGAGGGGTTTGGGGCTTGGGTGAGTAAGTGAGGGGATTAAGAAGTATGAATAGTTAGTTACAGAATAGCCATGGGGATATAAAGTACAGTATAGGAAATAGATTAGCCAAAGAACTTATACACGTGACCCATGGGCATGAACAATGGTGGGGGATTACCTGAGGGAGTGGGGAGTGCTGGGTGGCAGGAGGGCAAAGGGGGGAAATCAGGACAACTGTAAAGTATAATCAATAAAATATAATTTAAAAAATCTTCAAATGCAGAAAATTCATTCCTTATTTTCCAACCTCTCTGCATTTTTTTCTTGCCTTATTTCATTAGCCAAGCCCTTCTGTATGATGTTGAATATGAGTGGTGAGAGCAGACATCCTTACCTTATTCCTGTTCTTAGTGACTACTTTCACCCTTACATATGATTTTAGCTGTCAGTTTTTTGTAGATGCCTTTTATTAGATTAAGGAATTTCCCTTAATTCCCTAACTTTCTAAGAGTATCATGAATAGATGTAGAATTTTTTGAAATGATTTTGTGTGAATTTTGAGATAGTCATATTATGACCAGGAATCTGGGGAGTCTAAAATCTCCAATTTATGGTAGTAACCTTAAAAACTTTGATATATAACAGAGCTCTGATGTTTGTAAATAAAGTTTTTTCCATCCATTAAAAAATACTTGTGCAGATAAGTATAGTTGCAGATGTATGCATATACATGGGCTCAAAGAGAGAATATCAACAACATTTTGATAAATTTTATTCTAAAGCATTTTTAATTTTCAAGTGTTTCTTCCCTGGACAAGTAAGTTTTTTCATTTAAAAAAAAATGTGAGTGTTTTCTACTCTAGAAAAATACTTTCAAGACTGATATGCTATAGGCACCCACTTCAGGCTTATTTTTAGAATTTCAAGAATCTGCTTTTTTCCCATGTTTTCTTTTAGAAAATGCAATCTAGTTATTTTTTTACATCCTCAAAGATAATGGCATTGCTTTATTTTATGTGAGACAGAACTCAAGACAATGGCAAATCTTGCCGAAGGCCTCAAGGATACTAAGCATGAACTTTTGGAGAAATAAGGGTTTTTTTAGTGTCTCTCTTCCCACTCTAGGGTTAAGATGGGTCTTGGTCTCTCAAAATGCTTGCATGAGAGGATGAACTTCAATGTTTGCATCGTTTCCCCTGTTTTATACTCTCCTCGCATAGACCACAGCTTAGAGTTTTAGAGAAAAGGCGCTTTCGGCAAGTGCAAAGTGGCATTGTCATGTTGCTACTGGAGCTGTCTGTGAGAGCCAAGAAAATAGGACAGAATGAAAAGGAAGTAAAATAAGTCATAGTGAAACCTTCTCTCTCAGAGGAAGGAAAGCAAACATTGAAATATTGCTTTTTCCTGGCTGCTTATTAAAGGGAAAATTTGCCTACTGTGCTGGAAGACTCTTTTTATTCATTGTTCTGTTGATCTGAAGCATCCAACTTGTTTATTTTTGTGTGCATTACACATTCTGTTTCTTAAGGGCGGCTCTACTGACAGTGAGTATTGAACAGAGTCAGCATTTCTCTGATTAGAAAATGTGTCAATTTGTTTTAATCATTCAATAATTTATGTTAGACCAATTCCCTGAAACAGTTCAATTTAAATGTTTGCTGTAAAGTCCATTCAAATTTCTAAAATATATGGAGTTGTTATTTATAAGAGTGGAAATCTCGTTTTATTTTTAATATGGATTAGTTTGTTTGAAATAAGATGTTATTTGGATATTTTGTGAAACTTACAGAATTTTGTCACCTTCAGAAATAAAAGTGTATGGGGTATTGTAAATTAATTAACTAACATAAAAATCTTGAGTTTATAGGTGTAGAGTAATTGCCACATCATACAATTAAATACCCCACATTCTATCTTGGTAAATTCAAGGTCATTGGTCTAAATTACAATTATATAACTTCTGTTATGATCATTGGTGATTGATATAATTTGACTAATTATTGCCTAAACAATAGAAGTTGGCTGGGACTCAAACTGCAACAAATGCTTTTTCATATGAGAAGAGCAAAGAAACTGAATGCTTTTCTCTTTTGTCATTCATAATGATGGGCTGCGATTAATCATAAATATTGCACTGGGGAGTATAGAAAGCTTTCTTTCTTTTCCAGGATCATCTTTCCTGAACAGAATAGAAGGTAATCCTCCAGAGAAAAATAAATGATCATGTTTAGTGAAACATCGCACTGAGTGGCTAATTGGAAGGACAGTGGAAAAATCCCACAGGAAATGGTCCGGAGCCTGTGACTTTTATAGTCAATACTCTTCTTGGACAGAACAAACATTCCCTTTAATGACATAAAAATCCATTTAAACTGAAACAACATCTGCCCAACCTTCTTATCTGACCACAGGGTCAAAAATAACAATTTCAAGATAAGGAAATAATTAATTAAATGTTTTGTGAAATATGGGACAAACTTGTGTCTGCACAGTAAGAGACTGGAAGTTTCATGCTTGTATGAATTCCCCATGGGCATGTATGAAAGCTAATTTTCTCCTGTTTAAAAAAAAATAAGAGTGATATTACAAATTATAATGCTACCTTTTGAAAAGGCACTTGTACTTTTAGGCAATTTAATGCATTACATACTTTACCAAAACCTTCTAGGCATTTTCAACATTTTCCAGTAATTTCTTTGTCCAATTTGACCACAAGCTTTGACTAAATTGATGATAAGAGAGCTTGGTCATTGTCACTTTCCAAAAAACATAGAGATCTACATGAGTACAGATAACTGACCCCACAATTCAGAATAGAAAGGTTAGGGAAGAAAATAGTGTGTGCTATTTGACTGTGCACTCTAGTATGTTAGGAATGGCAAATGGTTCTTGGGATTCCTTTGTATCTCTAGTAAGGCTGAGTAACCCACAAATCCCTAGAGGTGAGGGGTTCATGGCTGAGAAGGTGCTGTTGAGATATCCCAGACTCTGATAGCAACAAATTTCTTCCAAAAGGCTCAAGGCAGTGATGTTTTCCCAAAGTAACAACAGTGAGAATTCAAGCTGTCTTATGGTCACTTCCCACAAATTCTAGATAGAGTAGCCATCTCCCCCAACCCCTTGTGAGAGCTTTATAACTTGAAAGTGCTCACGGAGGTCACAAATCCAGGCCCCTAAAGGTCATATTCTTGATGCCAGAGAAATTTCATAGAAAAGAATGACAGATTGTATAGGGAAAGTCATTATCACATTCCAAAATTAATAGTACAGTTTCTGAAATACCGAAAGAACTACATTGACTTTAGTATAGCACGATGTAGTAACAATAAAATAAACATGCAAGTTCCATATTTAAATCTCATTTGAACACTTCATGCTCCTCATCTTAGAGACTGTCTCATTTCCTTGGCAGCTAATGGCAGGTAGGCAGAGACAAGCTGGCCGTTGTGGAACTGGACTTTGGGGACACAAAAGAGGCCTCCTGGAAGGTGGTACATCAAACTGTTAATGTGTGCACATCAGATCTAAAACCCTGCCGCCTGAGTTAAATTCTTACTCTATTACCAGTTATGAATCCTTAAGCAAGTTGCTTAACTTCTTTGGATCTCAGTTTCCACATTTGTGAGATGCAATATATTACTGTGAGGATTAACCTAGATCACTCATGCCAAATACTTGATAAATTTTAGCTGTCATTATTATTAATTCATTTCATCTGCTTTGATATCCCTTTTTCTAATGTTTCAGATACAAAGATTATTCAAAATTATTACTAAGAATTATTTAGCCTATCCCAATTCTAAATGCCTAAACAATAATTCTAGAAAAACTACTCTTAGGTACAAAATAGACACATTTCCTAGAAAGAACTATCTCTCTGTGTTCCCCTCAGCATTGATAGGATATCCTCAGACCGTAATTATTCTGAAAGGTATTTAAGTGGGCCCAGAGCCTCAAAGAACTTAGGTAAATGCAAAATTTAAGGCCAAGTAGTGTTCTAATGATTTCTGAAAGTCAGGATGACAGGTGTTCCTGGCCCACTGGGGATATTGACTCTTCTCATTGGTCTTGGTAGAGAGAGCTGTGTAGTTACCAACTCCTTCCAGGTTCACAGAACTGTTTTTCTTTTTTTTTCAGCCTTTATTTTTTTTTAATTACTTTATTGTTCAGTTACAGTTGTCTACCTTTTCTCCCCACCGCTCCTTCCCCCACCCCAGCCAAACCCACTTCCTCCCTTGCTTCCTCCCTCCCCCTTGGTTTTGTCCATGTGTCCTTTATAGTAGTTCCTGAAAACTCTTCTCCCTACTGTCCCCTCCCCTCTCCCCTCTGTGTTTTTCATTTTAGAAGGTGCAGTAAAATGTGAAAGGAGAAGGTGCTAGAGCACCTGCATAGCCTGATGCCCACCTGATTTTTGAAAGCTCATTAGTTGTTTGGTTCTAAAAGTTCATATTTTGGGTTAATGTATGAATTAGAAGTTGTTGGCTAGAATTTTTTTAAGCCAGGAAAAAAGTTACTTTGGTTTTTTAGGCCATAGCATTCATGAATGTTGTTAAAGATTAGTATTGAATATAAAAAATTGTTTTCCTCAGAACTCTTGACCTAAAAAAGAAACCTTTTCATTTTAACTTCTGAGCTTACCTTGCAATACAAGTAAATAGACTGTAGCAATATTATACTCCTTAGCTGCAGCAGAAAACATTTTATCTTTCTTGGATGCTGCAAAATCATAAACTGAAGAAGTCAAAGTCAATTTATGAGCTCTCTAAGATCTTGCTAAGGAAATAGCTAGAAAATACATAGAAAAAGTATATTTATCTTTATGATACATGCAAAATAATCTCAGAGTGCTTCCCTAAATGACTCTACTTCTATGCTATCTATACAGACTATGTAAGATTATGAATGCATTTAGTTTACTTAATATGATGCTTTTGGGAACACGGTTTAATTGAAAGCTTCAGAGATGAAACTAGCATCAATTGAGCTGAAAAGTTCCTTTTTAAATAAAAGCTGTTAAATTATACTACAAAATGTTGGAAAAAATATTACACACTATCTAAATGTGAAATTAATGTCTCCCTCAACATCGCTATAAGTGCATCTCAACTTAGTTCATAATTGAGTGAATTGTTTCTTTTGTTTCTGGTGATTCAGATTTGCCACATAATAATATATCTTTTCCTTATCTCTTTCTATAACTAAATTCTGCCACCAGACTAGGCTGTTTGAGCAAGCAAAGTAGTGCCTTCCAGGAAGGGGTTAATAAGTCACAGAGCCAAGAGGAATATTTCTAGGGAGGTAAATATACACACAATTTTCTGAAAGAGCAGCAAGTTTGCTTTATTATTTTCCTCATTGAGTCATAACTTTTTACCAGTGTTCTTCCTTCCCTTTTGTAAGTTGTGACTTCATTCGTGTGACTGATTTCACTTGTTAAGTTTGTCTCCATTGACACTAACCATCCAATAAAGGCATACTTTGGGTATTTTAAAACAAGCTATAAATCAGCAATTCTCAACCTGTGTTTTCAATATCCAAAGTTGTGTTTATGCAAATCAAAGGCTATCTTTAATTGTTTGAAAACAAACTCAAAGTAACACTGAACTCCAAGATGCTATGGAAAATTAGACTGAATGATGGTATAATGACATGCTAAGAATTGAAATACTATATACTTGAAGAATTCTTAGCATAGCTACAACTACTTGATTGAAATAATTGGTTGCTAAGCAAACAACTGAACTGTTTACAAATATAACTTAAGATATACCTGCTTCCATCTTTGGATCCCATTCTCTTTCCCCAAACTCATGATATTTGGAGGCACTGTTGTTAATCGCATAAAATTAATAAAGAAAGACTCTGCTTCTTACATTTCACCGTTGAAATGTAAGGGCTCTATATATCATTATCATTTTAAAAACTGACTTTCTTTAGCCAAATAAAATCATAAATTTGTGATTTTATAAACTCTTTATTTTAGAAATGAGGAAACAAAAGCCCACAACATTAAAGGGATTGTTTGAGTTCATCCAACTAGTTAGCAACAGAGTTTTACCAATAAGCTAGGCCTCTCCCCACCACTAATAAATTCTGTTTTTTTCCTGCTACACCAGACTACTATCTCATTGGCATGGCTACATATATCTTAGAATAAAGCAAGTGACAAGATAAGGGAACAGTAAATTGAGAATTGGCAATTTGGGTTTTTATTTTCAAAATGTGACCTGAGGATGCCTATTAAAAATGTAGATTCCTGGGCCCTCCCCCAGACCTATTGAATCTCAATTTTCTAGGGGTGGGGGCCAGGAACATGCAGTTTAAACAAGCTGTCTAGGTAATTTTCTGTGCACTAAGGTTTGTATTCTATAGTCCAAGATATCCTACATGTTTCACTAGGATGTTATTTAATATGTTTTAAGTTGTCATAATATATTCCCATTTGAAAAATCTGTAGTGCTTTGCAGTGGATTCTAAGAAATTGTGCAGAGGAGACCTGTGGAGAAAGGGAGGGGCCCTGAATTTGGGTTCCAGTCCAGGCTCTATCATTTTGCCATGTGGACCTGGCGAGTTACTTAACTCTCTGAGACTCTATTTTTCTTCTTTAAAGAAGAATAATGCTGGCTTTGCAGGATTGCTGAGAGGTAATGGATATAAAATACCTGACAGGCACTGGGCCTAGCATAGCAGAGGCATGTAACTATTAATTACTGTCATTACCTAAACTAATTTTACTATTATTCTCCATGCTTCTTCCCTTACCCTTTAATGTAGAAATATGCTGAATTCTACATTAGTTCAGATCTGCTATCATCGTGTGCATCATTTCTGTCTTTTGCTTGTCCTCCTCTCCTTTATGGCTTTTAATCTACCTCTTGGCCATTTCACTATTCATTAGTCTCCTCCACCAGGAGAAAAGGGAAAACAAGAAATTCAACTCAAAACATCCATTTTCCTTATATCTTATTACTTTCACTAAAATATTTGGCTTAAGGGAAAGAGGCTGAATCACTGGCCAAAATAACTCTTTTTTTTTGTTAGTTTCCTGAGAGTTTACCTATTTTTTAGATAGTTTTTGTTTCTGCTCTTACAATGGTAAATAGCAGTCCTCTATGTACATGCCCTCGTTTGAAAACAGTGATTTTAATCAACATTGTAAGGTCAAAGGATATTTCTAAATTAATCCTTTTGAATCTTGTTTTCTTCCTTACTATTTAGGGAAACCAAGAAGATTTGGTTTAAAAAACTCATTAAGATCCTATGGAGAAGGAGCCCAAGTGTGAAGTAGGTCAGATTCCATCTCTTTGGTCATGGCCTTGAGGCATTGCTGACATATTTTTCTAGCTCCACAGAGGTGGACTGTGTGTGGATGGATTCCTGGATTGCACGGCTTCTGGGTAGGTACATGTTTGGACCTAATGAGAAAGTGCTGTGCAGGGCCTGAGATCAGAAGTCTTGATTCTCATGTAAACTTCCCTCAGTTCCTTTAGGTCTGCAAGGTTTTCCCTCATGAAAAGCTCTGTATCCCAGGTGCTTGGTGTTCAGGGTCTGCTGATTGGGAAGGAGAGCCACGGCCTCAGTTGCAAGAACTGTGAGATTAGAGGTGATAACAACCCAAAATGTAACACAAAAGTGAATGCAGCAATAGGAAAAATTTTCTTAACCTGCTGGTGTGTAGTCAGACTCTGGCTGGAGGGCGGGGGTGTGGGTGAAGGTGAGGGTGGCAGCTGTCTGAATACCTCATTTTTTCTTCTTCCCACTCTTCATCTATTGCCAGACCTGAGTCCTAACAGGGTGTCTGATACCCACACTCCAGAGAACTGATGGTCTGGTCCAGGTGTGTAGCATGACCAGTCTACCAGAATGGCATCTTCTTGAGGGCAGGCATTTTTGTCTACTTTATTTGCTGCTCTAATTCCAGCACCTAGAACCAGGTCTGACATAAAGTATGCACTCAACAAGTATTTGTTGAATAAATGGATGAATTGATCATCAGGGTTTATAAATGTGTATTGAGAAAGAGGATGAAGAGGGGGGAAAATGGAAGAAGAAAATCATGAAATGATGCTTGGCATGGTTGAGTCAATCTGATTATTTAAAAAGTGCCCTTTTCAGATAAAAGAAGATATTTCTTTGGTCAAAGGCATATGTGATTTCTTCTACTGCTAGATCCTCCAAATAGTTTTAGGGTCTGTTCTTGAGATTAGTAATGCCAGTGACAGGTTGGATTGGAAAATAATGATGATGATGATGATGATGAATAGCAACAATAGCAGCCAGCTAACATTTGCATAGCACTTACACCATGTGGATTATCTTTACCTATCCATCTGCAATACTTAATGGATGATAACACAGGTACAACTGAACTTTGCCACAGCAATGTGAAACTTGATGTAATATAGTACCAAGGCCATTGAGTCACTGGAGTGTAATGTTATAAACAGGTCCTCAGGGAAGCAGGCTAGCCTGGTTTCTCTAAAAAGACAGGGTGTGTGCGTGTTTGTGCGTGTGTTTCTGTGTGTGTGTCTGTACAGCTAAATGCACAAACCCTACTCAGAAACACTTTAATAATGACCTTGATTCTGGAAGGTGGGGCTATGTAAAACTAAGTGTAATTTTTTTACCTTAATACTATATCCTTTTATTCAGATCATGGTTTTCTGGGAAGTTTCTAAAACCACAAATGCAAGTGACACATGCATCTCCAGAAATTTCCTTTTTAAGAGAATGGCAGTATGCCCGCAAAGGTGAAGTACAGAGCATATTTTTTTAGAAGAGCACCTAATCAGGCCTGTATTTTATAGCACTTTTTGACCCTTATTTTGTCCTCTTTGTTTGCTTCTTTAACATGTTGGCTTGTCAAAGGCACTTTATTTAAATTCAATGAATTCAAACTGCAACGAGTGGAACCATTAAATAAACTGTAGTGTCCTTGAGTGTATCCTCTGTGAAAAGTCATGGGCTTTGGAGGAAGACAAACTTGGGTGGTCTGGGTTCTAGTTGTGCCAGTGATCACCTGTTTGACCTCAAGTGACTTTGTTCACAGAGTTCTTTTCTGCAAAAGAGAGAAAGTGATAACCTCTAACAGTTGTTGTGAGAAGAATACATAGAAAATTAATAATATAATGAATAATATATATAAAATGAATAGTATATATATATGGAAATGCTTAGCACAATAACATGGTGTGTATAAGATGCACACATAATTACTTCCCTTATTACCTGGTGTTATTTACCCCCTCAGTATCCTGCACAGTATAGGCTGTTTAAGTACTGGACATCCCCAAAACTAGAGTAAATCAAGAAAAAAAAATAGTTGTTCCTCCTTTGTTTTTCTCCTTTATTTTCACACAGAAGTCTTCACTTCTGACACTTGTGGTCAGCAAATGTGTGGACCGCCCCCCCCCACACACACACACATACGACAAGCAATTCTCTGTGACATTAGCTGGATACTCGACAATTTAACTCATCTGTGACACTATCTACTTGGAAATAGTGTCAGATACGACAGGTTAAGGGTCCAATCCCACAAGACAGCTCCCATTCCCCTTAAGATGCCATTACAAGTAGTAGGTCTCTGGTTACCCACAACTACTACTGTCTAACTTGGCTACAGATTGGAGGTTCCCACTACACACTGCTTGGGTTTGATTAATTTATTAGAGAGGCTCACAGAACTCAAGGGAACACTTACATATGTTTACCAGTTTATTAAAGGATATGATAAAGGATACAGATAACAGCCAGATGAAGAGATACGTAAAGTGAGGTATAGGAGGGTCCCGAGTACAGGAGCTTCTGTTCCACGGAGTGGGGGGGTGTCACCCCCTTAGTGCAGATGTGTTTTCAGTATGGAAGCTTTCTGAACCCTTTACTATTGAGATTTTATGGAGGCTTCATCACATAGTTGTAATCAATTATTAACTTCATTTCTAGCCCCTCCTTCTTCTCTAGGTACGTGGAGTGGGGGCAGGGCTGAAAATTCTAAGCTTCTAATCAAGGCTGGTTTTACTGGTGACCAGCCCCCATTCAGGAGTCATCCAGGAGCCCACCCAGAGTCTCCTTTTAGAACAAAAGATGCTCCTAGTGTTCTTATCACTTAAGAATTTACAAGGGTTTTAGGAGCCTGTGTTAGGGACTAGGGATAAAGATCAAATATATATTTATGATAAACCACAATATCACATAGAGCCTCAGAGCAGTCTCTTCTCTCTCTCATAGAACGTTGCAGTGACAGGTAGACTTGTGCTCCAGCCCACCGTCTGCATTGCCACAAGCATTATCTTAAAAACAGTGCACACGTGATCTTTTATTCCACTCCTTTCTTTTCTGCCGCCTACAGGATAAAGCCTAAGCTCCTGTTGAAGCATGGAAATCTTCCTCATTTAGCTTTAGGTCTGTTGACTCATTTCTTGCTGATCCTGAACTGTTTCTTTGACCTTGTCATGCCCTTTTACACCTCTGGGCCTTTGCCTATGGGTTTGTTTTTTCCTAGCCTCCAGTGTCCTTCCACTCTTCTCCAGCCGGTATGTAGCCACCATTTCTCCTTTGAAGGTGAAGCTCAAGTGCTATCTCCTCCATAAAGCATCTCTGCACTGCCTAAAGCCAAGACAGTTACTTATACCCTTTATGCCTTTCCTGCTCCCATAGCTCTGTGTTTATATCTCTATTACAGCCAGGTCATGTAGTAATTAAAATTCAAACACCTAGTAATGCCACTCTCTGGATGTATAACCTTGAGCAAATACTTAACCTCAATTAGCCTTGTCTTCATTTGCAAAAATAGCGACAATATTAGAACCTATCTGACAGAGTTATTTAAGTATTAAATGAGATAATTCATGTAAAATACATTGTACAGTGCCTAAAACCTGGTCTTTATGGGTGTATCTTTGTTAGACTAGGAGCTACCTCATTTTTGTATCACCAGTACCTAGGGCAAAGCATGGAACACTGGAAGTATTTAAAATGTTTGTTGGCCTGGCTGGTGTAGCTCAGTGGATTGAGTGCGGGCCTGTGAACCAATGGATCGTGGCTTGATTCCTAGTCAGGGCACATGCCTGGGTTGCAGGCCAGTTCCCAGCAGGGGATGCATGAGAGGCAACCACACATTAATGTTTCTCTCCCTCTCTCCTTCCCTTCCCCTCTAAAGATAAAATAAATAAAATCTTAAAAAAAAAGTTTGTTGGAAGAAAAGAATGAAGCAAACAAGCTACTTGCATCTATGTTAATAAAGAAAACAGAAAACGTTGAACTGTATTAATGAGGAGGGTTCATTAACTGTCCTTTCTTTCAAACTCTAGTTAATACTCTTGGATCTTCAGCTGTAAAAAATGCCTGCTACCCTCCTTCCCCCAAAAAGCTTACAAGAAATAATATGTAGAAATTACACAGCCTTAAGTCCTCTAGGTACTTCTTAGCTATAGGAACTGAACCAATACTGTCCCAAAAAATGTAAGAAAAATTACCTAATTTTTAGAATGCATATAAAATTTGGTAAAATGGAGGTCAGATAAGACATTCCACAGCATTTCTGGAGTCCTCCATTTTCTTTAGTGTCAATACTTTTGTTAGAAAAATTCACTTGCCCAATTATTAATTCTTTTCTAATTAATTGTTGGTAAAATGATACTATTGTCTTCTTATACTTAAAATTCAGAACCCAATTGCTAAAGACAAGCACTGTATTTCACTTTAATGAACTGTAGAAGCCCATTTCTTTCTAAAAATGATCTTTGGCAGTGGATAGCAAGATTTTTGGATTGTAGTTCAGCAGCAGATATTGGCAAGTCAATTAATCCAGCCAAATTCATAATTGCCACCTCAATAGTGCTGCTGATTATTTCTTAGATGCCTTGAAATTTTTAAACATTATTTAATTTTTCTGCAATTTAAGTTTCTCATTTGCAAAAATAAGGTAAAAATACCTGCAGGAAGAGGTGAAGATTACATGTGAATGTTAAATGAAGCTATCTAACATATTACTTTGCATGTAGTAGGTACCCAGTAAATGTTATTTTCTTTCTCATCACGATTTTGTTTATGACACCATGTTTTATTCAGATTAATGTGTTTACATATGGGTCTATCTCATGATATTGCAAACTCATTCAAGGCAGGAATTATGTCATACTCATTTTTGGATTCCTAATACCCAGCATACTGCTTGACACAAAACACATGTCTAACACATAGTTATTGAATGCAGGAAGAAAGAAAAGGAGAAAAAAAAGAAAGAAGAAAGGAGAAAGGGAAAGACAAAGGGAACTAAATATTAGGTAAAGTTGAATACCGTAGAACAAAACTCTCATTATATAATTATTCAAGTTATTGTATTTTAGGCATTTGTTTTACATATTAATCTAATAATTCTAAGAAATTACTAACATTATAAGATTATAGTTGAATACTTCTTCATATTTTTGAAATTGGAAAAAACCCTGATACGTGTCTCCTTTTGTTTTATGCTGGTATACAGGAACAAGCATCACTGAATGAAAATTGCTTGTCAAAAATGTAACTAATGTGAGATGGGACTGTGATTTTGATGGCATGTGTCATTTATGCCAGCAAAATGAGAGGAGTGTCACCATGTTTCAGGGCTCTTATGCATCACTTAGAAAACTCTGCAGTCTGCAATCTACTCATTCTGTGACCTAGTCAAGGTGATTTATCACAGGTAAAAAGTATATGTTTCATGCCTTTTTAGTGACATGCTTGACACATATTACGAAATGATACAATCTGTAGAGTATACAGTTGCAGTGCATATCAATCAGGCATGTTATGCTTTTTGGTTACATAATTCACTGTTTGAAAATACCATATCTGATATCAAGAAAAGAACAAGTAGCTGCTATCAATGTGGTTTTCAGTCCTCTCAAGTAGACTTTCAGTACTCCTCTCTAATGTGTGCTACGGCCTTAGCTTTCTCTTATCTTGGGCTTCTTCCTGCTGTTGCTGTTCTTTTCTCTTAAATCACAGTTGGTGAATACAGGGTTTTTATTTTTCGAACATTAAAAAATTTAACAACTTAAAATCATAAAAAGTAAGACATTCATCCTTGCCATCTTTGTACCCACTTTTCTTGCACTCCATCCATTTTCTTCCACAGGTATGCATTCTTCCAAACCTTTCCCATATATTAAATGTATAGATATATGTGCACATAAATATATTTTTATATAAATAGGATCCAGCTATATATATATTATCAAGCAATATGCTTTGTTTTACTTGATATGTCTTGTAGATCTTTTTATGTTTGTATATATAAATTGATCTTATTCTTTCTAATGGTTGTATAGTATTCCATACTATGGTTCTAACATAACTGATTTAATCAGAATAAGTTCGTTTGCTTTTTAATACAATATAAACAGTACAGCAACAGACATTCTTGTCTATTTATCTTTCCACAGAATAGAGCCCTAGAAGTAGAATTTCTGTGTTAAAGGGCGCACAGTTTTTTGAGTGCCACTTAGAGCAGTCTATTTAGTAATCATTTCTGTCTGGTTATCCTTCCCTGTTTTACACAAGGTTGTATTCTACTGTGGCTTAACTGATCCTTTCAATACATTGAGATACCCACATAAAGAAGCTTTGGCTTCTTAAACAGAATGGGGGAAAGGAAGATTGTGCTACTTATGTTGATTTAATCAGAAAATTTTAGTGATGTCATCATATTTTGGTTTTCACCATAACAAGATTCATTTTAAACTTGAGTTCAGTTTAAGTTTTATATTTATTTTATCTTGTACCACATTCAAGGGGGTTTAAACATGTAAATGGGCAGTCACTTAAAAATTATCCTACAGAATGAATTTGAGGGGGCAAGCAAATATGGAATGAAGTGCTTCTCAGTAGATTAGACAATTGCCATCCAGTTCAACTGAAGCTCTATAACATAATTGCTGCTAAACTACATGTACTTTTTGGGTCTGGGGGCTTGGGAGAAACAAATGCTTCCATTATTTTCTTTGTGTCACAGAAACGGGAGCATCTAAGCATTCTGAAATTTTAAGTGTTAAAAGTGAGACATGTAGGTTACAACTATATGGGTCATGTTGTGAGTTATCTTTTTAAAAAAGATCATGGAGATTTCTAAGAATGGGATATATCACAGCCTCTCAAATGGGAAGTTATAAACAATGTCTAAAGAGGACTGAGGACTCCCTCCTGCATTCTATGGTACTCTCCCCCACCAAATCTGCCTGCTGTGGTCACAAAGAGAATTGATCTTCTTTATCACTTTATTTCTAAGCTTGTGCCACAGCTTCAAAAATCAGAAAATTTTAACGTACACAAGGCGTCCCTGGAGACTGTTGACTCCTTTCTCTTGCCCTGAAGCAATAAAACTATGAGCTGCATTCTAGTTTAACCACAGGTCATCTGTCTTTCCAAATAGTTTCTACTGAGTTTCTCTCAACTTAATTTTTTTTTTTAATTTATGGCTAAGGAGAACAGAATAATCAAATCAAATTCCTCCCTCTCCTTGCCCTCTGCACATGTGCCCATTCCTTAGAACTTCCCTACTCTCTTCACCGTTGAAGCTCCTTCTCCTTCACACCCTGGTCAGTCATCATCTCCTTGGCGATGGAAGTATTTTTTGGTACTCTCTTACTTCCAGTGAGAAGTATTCTTCTAGCTTACTTATTACTATAATATGATACTATTTTCCTATCTCTCATATTAAACAGTGTAGATGGGGATTTGTCTTTATCTTCAGCATCCCCAGCATCAAGTGCAATATCCAGTACTCAGGAAATATTGGTTGAACGAACGAACAAACGAACAAATGAACGAACGAACAAGTGAATGAACAAGCAAACAATGGACTGAATAAACCAATTTCACAAACAGTTCTTTCTTAGATGTCATGTCTTAGGAGTGTATGGATTGATTAGAGATCTCTCTCTACTTTCGGAGTTCATATTAAAGCTATAATATGAGGCTCTTTCAAGTCTTTGGGTAGCGGTGAAAATCACTTAAAAAATGACTAGTACATGATTTGGTGTTTGTTAATATGACAATAGGCATCATGACAGCAAAAGGCATTATGTCCATCCATCATCTGGTAATTTGCTTGATTCTTACTTAGCCTATGGAAGTGGTTAAAGAGATATGTTATAGAGACCTCAGATCATTGGACTGGGCCAAACTGATGTATAAAAACTTGGATTTTTCAATGGCATTTGCACTAAGAAACATTCCCAAATTTGTGTGGGATTGCGTTTAGGTTTGAGTGGGGTGTTTGTTTGTTTGTTTGTTTTTTAATGAGGGCAAGAATGACAAGACCTTTATCAAGAGAAAATGTGCTGTGGAAATTGCTAAGTAATGGCATTTGGGAAACATGGTTAAATGTGTGTGCTTTTGTAAAAAGTGATTAAACTGAAATAGGATTAGCAAAAATTTAGGGTTCAAGCTTAGCATGGAAATTAATTTTTGAACAAGCAGGTTGTCTTGTTTCATTTAATTGTATCCTGTGTGATTATGTAAAGCCAAAATTAATTTCTGAATTTTTTTAAGCATTGAAACTATAGTAGTGTTTCTCAAGTTTTTATTTGTGTCTGCGTCTAGATTCCCATTTTGTGTCCTCCCATCATTCAGTGGCCAATCAAGGGCCTATTTATACCCTCATATGTTTCTGGCTAGTTACTTCTGACCCTACTTATCTCATGCAGCACTTTCCAGACTGTATACAAACCACTCCTGAATCAGTGTATTTTTTAGGAAGATCTTTACCACACCAAGCAGTCCTGGGAAAGCTTCATGAAGAGGCTGCTCAGAAACCTTGAATTTGTAAGTGCTTAATCAGGGTGCAAAGCTTGCTCTAGCTTGCAAAGTTAGTTTTCATGAACGCATCTATTTCCGCACAGAATAGCGGCTGTGAAGGAGGGCAGCCCTTTCTAGGGGCCTGCAATGTGGCCCAGTCGTCCTAATTTATTCAGGAATGAAAAGGATTTAAAAAAGGAAGAGCTGAGTTGAGAGAAGTCTCAATGCCGTAATCCCTGGCTCTGTAGAAGTTTTCGGGGTTTAAGTTCCTTATGATTTGGGCTCTAATTTTCTTTCCACTGCCAGCTAAAACCCTGGACCTTTATAATGGTTACTTTGACATGACTTCTTAGAGTTTTACACAATATAATTTTTATACCTAGGTGAAATGTAAACATGCTGAACCCTTGTTAAACTGGTACTGCTTTATTCGGGACAATAGTTCTATTGCTTCCAATTGAAAGCTGTTCTTCTTTTGAGTACCTTGGGTGCTTAGTAGCTCTTAAAACACTGGGCTACCCCAAGTTTCTTGGAGTAGAAGTCTCTTTATATCATATATAAACACTGGTAGTGTTTTAGAACAAAACACTACCAGTGTTTTAGAACAAAAATATTTTCCGTAATTAGGCTTTAAAATAATGGTATGGTAATAAATGAAAGTTATTCCTGTGGCTACTTAAAATATCCACTGAGATTTCAAAATGACTTTAAAAAAGGAAGAGATGTGTGCATGTATGCATGGCATTTAAATATTATATATGTGTGTTTGTGTATAAACTCATATTAGTTTTGTTTATAAACTTACTTTAAGAAAAATGGCCCAAAGGGTTAAATAAATGCTAAAGACAACACTGAAATCATATTACTGAAGAAAAGTAACCATCCAATAAGGATATAAACATTAAAATTAAAATACGACTTGATATTTTTAAATTAAAAAGTATAATTTATTGAAATTTACTAAGAACAGCACTTATTACAACTCCACTAATTCACTTACTCTCAAAATTTACCTGCAAATGCTGTTTACGTAAGCTTAATAATATTAATATTAAATATTTTAAGGTATAGTTCAACTTCAGCATTTAAAAATACACACAAACTCTAATGCAGCAACATTATAATCTTTAATAAATTAAAATCAAATAGCATAAACTAGAAAAATACTGAGTTAATAATCATAAATAATTAGGACAGTGATAATTTTAGAGAAGAAAATCGCCTACAGTGATTATTTCAATAACTTACTCATTACTATGAAGAGAGCATAAACAGATTCTTTTAGCATTCTTTGCAGAAATTATCTCCTAATGACAGTTTCATTTTAAACTATTTTATTGATTTACTCTGTGATTTTTTGGCTACACTCCAATGTTTCCATCTATACTATAAGGATAAATATGTTGAAACCTCATTTTTAAGATCTAAATGAAATAAAAATGTAAATCAGAATTTAATAATAAGCATGTTGGATATTTATTTATGTTGGGTTCGCTAAACATAAATGTATGGAAATATCGATAATTTTTTATAAGAATAACTTCCCTAGCATGAAAAGCATATTAATATTGCTACATGTTGACATTTACAACCGTATATGACATTTAAGTCCAGTTTTGTATGGTTGCTAAATAAAGGAGCTGATATAATCAAAGAAGTTTTAGAGCTCAAAGTATTCTTAAAGAACAACTAGTCCAACTGCCTTATTTTATAGATGAGAAAATTAAGGGTCAGGAAACAGAAGACATTTGCTTATGCGTTCAAGGAGTTACTGAGATCCAGATCTCCTCCACTCAGGCAGGTAGGTCATTATGCCCGGGGAGGGCTGACTTTTGTTGGGACCTTGAGTACATACCAAATATTGTCTGGGAACAACATGTAGTATCTCACAGGCACAGTTTTTCAAATGTACATAAATGCTACTGAGATTAACAAAATACATTCATTTTAAAATGTAAGAAAATCCATAGTAGTTTTTTTATTGTTGTTGTCCTTTGTGTTTGTCTCATCAATAGATTCTCAAAATACAAAATGTCACATGAAAACTATTGAAAATTTTTGAAGTGATTATGGAAACTTTGGGAACCAAAACCCAATATTCCTTCCCCTAACTATTTATTAAAATTTTGCATCATTTAAAATGTCACAAATATTGGAAAGGGATAATGATTTTTATTAGTTACTTGATTACTATTATTATTATTATTATCAATAGTAGTAGTAGGAGTACCTATGGGAATAGAGGACTGGTACTATTGAGGCAAAGATGAGTCTGAGACCAAGGGCTTGGACAAGAATCCAGTGAGACAAAACAAGAATACAGCTCTGATATTGGTATGTGCCCTGTGTCCCTGGGGCATTATTTACCCTGTGCTCTCATACCAAGTAAAGGTAATCTTCTTGTTTTATGGGCATATTAAGATATACAGAACATTTTATTTTAAAGGCATTTTCTCACTTGACAAGTGTAGTATCATAAAAATATGATACTATTCCTTTATCCTGACTTACCAGTGGCACTCCTGACTCCCCCTGGTTTTTAATTATCTGTAGAAAAGCTGCATAACCCTATGGTATCTAATTTTTAAAATCAGCACTGTCAGGTCTTCCTTTTTTTAAAATTTTACGGCAGTGTAAGCTCATTTCCTTTTGTTCATTCTTTACTATATCCTTTATATGCTTAAAGATAGCTTTTCTCTTCTCATGCAAAAGAATCAAAGTTACTTCAGTTCTTATAGAGCATATTTCCCACAAAGTAGCGCACTCAGAAGTATTTGTATTTAATTGCGCTCCATGAGTAGACCATGTGCAGCACATCACTGGACCAAAACACTCTGCCATGAGACTGCACAAGAAAGGATTTGAGAAAACATACTAAGGCTTTCCCAGATGAAATGAGGACCTGGAACGCAACCCTCGTTACAATTTAAGAAAACATCTGTTCGTTCGCCAAATGTTCTCAAAGTC
Source organism: Anoura caudifer (assembly GCA_004027475.1). Classification (NCBI taxonomy): domain Eukaryota; kingdom Metazoa; phylum Chordata; class Mammalia; order Chiroptera; family Phyllostomidae; genus Anoura; species Anoura caudifer. The sequence goes on from PVKU01001150.1 coordinate 222,065, forward strand.
TCCTCTGCTATTATATTCTGTGGGTTCCAGGCTTGCCTTGAAGTACATGCCTCATCCCCATTAACTTCACTGAGTTTTACACACATGTCAAAAGAGACTGACACATGTATACAGGGAGCTGCCATATGCTGTCTTTCTTGGAACACGAGATGCCACAGGAGTAATCTTATATCGGAATATAGCCAAGGTCTTCATTAATGTCTCCTTTCCATTGCAGATTCTGTCCACTTCTCTTTGCATTTGCATTGCTTTGAATTCAAATAAATTTTGCATTTAAAAGAAAAACTAAGATCTTTAGGCTAAAAATTTGGCAACACAAAAAAAGTTAGTTTTTGTTTAAGCAATTGAGAAATAATACACATTGCTGAAGAATTGTGAGTTATTTATATTGTACCAAGTAATACATGTAGCAAATGTTGATATTTTTAATTGCTGGATTTTCTAAATTTGTTTAAAAGGATTGATGTTTTAAGTGTTTAACTACATTATGATTATTACTTTTCCATGCTATTACTACTGTCCCTGCTGCTACTACTGTTAATACCATCAAGAGGACTTACAGAGTAAAAATTCTGTGTTTGCTTGTCTAAAACTCCTCCATTTATCACTTTTCTTGGAATGTCCTGCTAAAACTTTAGTTACAATGAAGGAAATAAAAACAGTATATGAAACGGGGATGGCTTTTATGAAATGGAATTTGTGGAATGCCCTTATTTTGGATGAGTTGCAGACTTCCAAATTCCACAGAAACCCAAATAAAAACAATTCTGTGCCAGTCAAAACAAGACTTCACTCAGCCTTGGAATGGCTTCTGTGTCATTTGGTGGTATGGCACTAACCTGAAGATTGCAAAAAACAAAACCACAAGACTACAAATTTGACAACAGAAGAGAAAAATGAGTTGATTCAAAGTACCTCCAAAATTCCAAATATGAATCTGAAAATACCCTAACCACAAAATTAATTTGAATAAGTTAGTTAGTTTAAGAAAAATTATTGCCCATTTAAGTTTGTCATTCTTCAGAAGATTTTATCTGTCTATAATCTATCTAGTTTGTCATGTTTAAAATGAGAAATTGTGAATGATAAAGCTATTATACAATAATAGAAATTGAAAGATTTATTTGTTCTCCATTAAAATATATAATCTAGGGCTTCTTGGTTAAGAGTCAGTCGTATGACTTGAAAATGAGTTCATTTTAGGCACAAATCATGCCTTTCATGCTTATATTTCTGATTTGAGCACAGCCTTTGGCACATAGTGGGTACAAATGGTAGTTTGTTGAATAAAAGAGTATGCTAAATACTATTATTTCTTCTTCTTCCTCTTCCTCTTCCTCTTCCTCTCCTCCTCCTTCTCCTTCTCCTCCTCCTTCTTCTTCTTCATCCCTTTAACATTTCATATAATAAGGGCTTGGTGATGATGAATGCCTTTAACTTGACCTTATCTGGGAAGCAGTTTATCTGCCCTCCCATTCTAAATGATAGCTTTGCTGGGTATCTTAATCTTGGATGTAGATTCTTGACTTTCATGACTTTGAATACTTCTTTGTAGCCCCTTCTTGCCTGCAAGATTTCTTTTGAGAAATCAGCTGATAGTCTTAAGGGAACTGGTTTGAAGGTAAGTCCTTTCCCCGTTGCTACTTTTAAGATTCTCTCCTTATCTTTAATCTTAGGTAATGTAATTATGATGTGTGTGCTTGGTGTGTGCTTCCTTGGGTCCAATTTCTTTGGGACTCTCTGAGCTTCCTGGAATTCCTAGAAGTGTATTTCTTTTGCCAGATTGGGGGAGTTCTCCTTCATTATTTGTTCAAATAAGTTTTCAATTTCTTGGTCTTCCTCTTCTCCTTCTGGCACCTCTAGGATTTGGATGTTGGATTGTTTAAAGTTGTCCCAGAGGTTCCTCAACCTCTCCTCCTTTTTTTGAATTCTTGTTTCTTCATTCTGTTCCAGTTGAATGTTTATTTCTTCCTTCTGCTCCAGATTGTTGATTTGAGTCCCAGTTTCCTTCCTGTTACTGTTGGTTCCCTGTACATTTTCCTTTATTTCACTTTTCATAGCCTTCACTTTTTCCTCTATTTTGTGACCATACTCAACCATTCTGTGAATATCCTGATTACCAGTGTTTTGAACTCTGCATCTGTCAGGTTGACTATCTCTTCATTGCTAAGTTGTATTTTTTCTGGAACTTTGAACTGTTCTGTCATTTGGGCCATATTTTTTGGTCCAGGCATGCTTGTTACCTAGTAAGGGGCAGAGCCTTAGGTATTCACCAGGGCATGGCAACCCACATCCATGCTCTGTGGTGCTGTACATGAGGGGGGCGGTCTGAGAGGGAACAATGCCCTTGGATCAGCTCTCAGCTGGCTTTGAGTCACTTCCTCTGCTACCCACAAGCAAATTGGGCCCCTCTGGTGCTGATTTCCTGGGTGGGTGGTTTGTGTATGTCCTAGGACCTTGTGGGTCTATCCAACAAACTCTTGTATGAGGCTGGCAGGTTCTCCTGCTACTTCAACCCTTACAGGTTTTTCAATCAGAGGTTTTGAGGCTTCATTTTCTGGCGCTGGAACCCTGGGATGTGCAGTCTGTCTCATTCCCCAGTTGTTCTTCTAGGTTTATCTGCACGCAAATGTGGGACCACCTGCTCCACAAGCCTCCACCTTGCCTGGTCTCCCAGCCACCACCTTGCCACGAGTCCTCTCCACCCCAGCTTCCCAGCTCTGCCCCTTATACTGGCCTGGATGAATGTTTCTTCCTTAATTCCTTGGTGGTTGGACTTCCATACAGTTTGATTTTCTGGCAGTTCTGGTTATTTTTTGTTTTAAAATTTGTTGTTTTCCTTCTTTTGATTATGTGAGGAGCAAAGTGTATTTACCTAAGTCTTCATCTTGGCCAGAAGTCCCTTAAGATAGAATTTCAAAGAGTTGATCTACCTAAGTTTCAAAACTCTTGTTTATTGTATTCTGCCAGTCAGTGTAATTTTAAGGAATCTTGTAAATAAGAAGATAAGACTACTATGTACTCTGTGTGTGTGTATATATATATATGAAAGCATATATGAGAAAGTATATAAGATGGATATGTAAGAAAGTGTATATGATAAATATATTTTTCAAAAAATTATCCAGGATAGCCACTGTTAATATTTTTATGTTTCCTCTCAGACTATTGACATATTCATATTTTTAAAAATATTTGAACATATTTTGTATCATATTGAATCTCCAGTATATGAATACATCAAACTCCAAATGTATTTCATGTGTAAAATAATCAAGTGTAAACTAAAAATAATTACCCTATAACCAGCTTAAACTTAATATATATCACTTTCAAATAATAAGAGCTCTCAACAAAATTAATCTAGAAACTAAAACTAAGTAAGATTTGGATCAAGGTAATAGAATTCAAGAGTGTTCCTGGATCTCCTGGCTGTCAGCATTTCTAAAGTGTTTCCACTTTGTATGAAGACTATTCCATTTTCAAATGAGGACATTTTATCTTAGAAATGTTGCAAGGTATATGTTCTTTACATCTTAGGAGAGTTTGATAGGGAAGCATTCACCTCTAAGCTGCAGGTATACATAGTGGCATCTGACCTGGAAAATAACTTTGCAAATACCTATTATTGTGACTTGTGGGCTGTGGCAGTGGATTACAGTGAGCTAACTGATGAGATTAAGTGGGGGGGGGTGGGGGGTAAAGAGTTTTACTCTCAGGTAAATTCAAAGAATTGTCAGCAGCCTGTTCTGATACAAGGCAAACATACAGAACATTGTCAATAGCAAATCTCTTATTAGAATCAGGATGATACTTGGGATGTGTACCACAGTAACATGAACCTTCATGCCATGCTGCAGATACGCACAGAGTAAATCAGAAGTGAGTATCCAAACTACAGTAGCCTCTTTTCTTTCTAATCCCTAAATCAGTGTGGCACATGATTTCTTTTGGGCCAAGCAGTTGCCTTGCACTGCAAAATATTAAGAGGCATGTCAGCATTTCCAGGTATCAAATGAAAAGATCACTTTGAAGTGCTCCCTTTGCTTAAGTTAATTCACTTTCAAAAGTACATGCTAAGTGAAAATGAATTAGACACCAAGAAAGTTAGTTGTAGTTACTCACTTTTCATTGAAATGCCACAAAAGTCCTGCTTCGGGCTCATGTTATTGAGACAGAGATCCCAGCTTCCCTGGATCAGGGAGTATATTGCCCATTGTTTAATAGTTCTTCACTCAGATTTTCTGATAGAATGAGTGTACTGTTTCTAACAACAAAAAGCAAATAGGATAACTGGCATGAAACTGTTCTGTTGGAAAAGGAAGTAATGGGGAAAGAAAACCTACATAATGACTATATATTGCCAATTAAGTAAACTGCCTATAAGAATGCCCTAGAAGAGAAGTATTTACTCAATTATTTTGTATCTTTGACAATATTTTGCAAGTTGGGAAAAAGAAGTATTGCAAACATGCAAAAAAGGGATTCTTGGGAAGTACTGTGAAACATTAAAATAAAATCATCATTGCATAAAGAAAAAAATCTTAAGGATTTTTTGGGGGGAAACTCAATCCAAGGTTTTAAGATCCAGTGAGGCTCAATTCAATTAAGGTTAAAAGTCCAATTAAAAATCAGCAAAAGACTTGAATAGATATCACATCAGATAAGAGATACCAATGGCTAATAAGCACATAACAAAGATGCTTGACATCATTTCTCATTAGGAAATGTGAATCCAAACTACAATAAGATACTACTTCATACCCATTAGAATAGACAGACAATAACAAGTATTGACCAGGTTGTGGAGAAACTAGAACCCTCAGACAGTACTGACTGGAATGCAAAAAGGTACAACCACTTTGGAAAATGTTTGGCATTTTCTTATAATGTTAAACAAAAATTTACTATGTGACTTTTCAATTTTACCTGAAGGTATCCATCCAAAAGAAAAGGAAATAAATGAGGTCTGTCCAGAAACTATCCAGACATACAATATGAAAAATAGAAGCGTTTATTGGAGAATATACAATACAATGAACATAGTATATAGGACAATGACACCTCAGTCCCTTTCAAACTGGTCACCTTGGGACTTCACACATTTCTCCCAATCACCATCAGCTTCCCAGTCGTACTTTCCTAAATCTCATCGACAGTCTTAAATCTCTTACCTTTCAGAGGTGATTTTAGTTTTGAGAAAAGCCCAAACTTGTAGGATGCCAAATCTGAGGTGTAGGTGGGCTGAGTGACCTGGGTGATTTGTTTTGCCAAAAAACTTGGCATAAAACAAGATGCATGAGCAAGTGCATTGTCATGATGAAGCTGCCAATCACCAGGTGCCCATAGCTGTGGCCTTCTGAATCAACCAAATAGTTTCCACGAAGGATTGTTCAACCTTAATGCAAAATTTGATGCTGATTCCTGGCTCTACTTGCACAGTCATTTTGTTTTTTTTTTATAATGTTTTATTGATTATGCTATTATAGTTGTCCCATTTTTTTCTCCTCTTTATTCCCCTCCACCCTGTACCCCCTTGCTTACCAGCATTCCCCACCTTAGCTCATGTCCATTGGTTGTGACTTCTGAAAGTCACGCAGTAATCGGGACCTGAGACACAAATTCAGGTTTCCGGACTCCCAGTTCAGTGTTCTTTCCACTTCAGACTAATCTGTGCCCCAGCATCCCTTTGCACTGTAATAAGACCATTTTTATCTTTTCTTTAAACTGGTAATTGTGTGATGTTGAGGAGGATATAGTGGAGGAGGAGTGCTACAAAATAAATGTTCCAGCTGAGAAAAGCAACCCTCCATTCCGTGGGGTGATGGAAGACATTTTATCATAAACCTTATGGTCCAAAAGGAAATACCAGAGCATGTGGAAAGATCAGCTCAGTTTATCAGTATTAGAGAAACTATCTATTGTCTATACCTGAAAGCTTTTGAATAGAATCTTAGTGTAAAAACAATTTAAAAATAGAACCTATGCCTTGAGATTATCAGATATATAGCCAATACTACTGGCAAAATGACATAATTAAAATAGTCATTAATATAGCAAAATGTTCTTTGCTTAATATGTTTTGGTCTGTAAGAACTTAACAAAAGTAATCAAAGACAATACAATCCAGTGGTAGCAGTAATATGTTTGCCTAAACCATTTCTTTCCATTACATCAGAGATTGCTGCAGACAGAACCAGGTGATGACCAAGGTGGCCTGTAAAGGCCCAAGAGATAATTAAGACAGAAGGGAAAGAACAAGGAAAAAAAGGAAAAAGAAAGGAAAAAGAAAGAAACATCTAAAGGAGGAATAAGAGGGAAGAAAAGGAAGAAGAAAAGGGAAGAATAAAAAAAAGAAAAATAGAGATATATGTGGTAGGCAGTTCAATATCTTTAAGACAATTTACTTCATCCTGCTTTATACAATCTACATTTTCAACACCACTATAATCCACATTTTTATTGCACAATAAATATGTTCATCATAAAAAATTTTAAAATACAAATAAGCAAAAAGAAGAAAATAAACATTAGCTATAATCCCACCATCTAGAATAAATCTTTATTAATATGTTGGCCAATATTGTCATCTTGTTTTTAAAATATTTTCTTTTTACAAATATGGAATTACAAACCTTTTATTGTTTTGTGGCCTGATTTTTTTCACAGAAAATATTGTGGATATTTTTCTACCTCAATACATATATATGTTTAAAATATCTTAAATATTTGCCTCCATTTAATTTCATAAGACTTTAATTTATAGGACACATATAGCTGTCTATGAATTTTCACTATTTTACTTCTACTCTGTTATCATGTTTGTAAAATCTCAGAATGTCTAACGTAAATGCTTTTTTGGGGAAAGCATAAAAAAGACATTCAATGTCTATTACTATGGGAAGCAAAGCTAGAAATAATGAAGTATACGTTACAGCCTGAAGAGAGATGGGAAGCCTGTTAGGGGAAAGATGTATTATTATTCCTCACCACGTAGATGTGTCCAAAGAAGCTATGTGTCCATCATAAAAGTCAGATTGTTATTTGAGAAGCTTTTTGAAGACAATGAGAAGCATGATTTGGCAAAGCAAATATCTACCACTTATTTTAGCTTATAGTAACGGGGAAAAATGACAAAGCCTTCATTGTGAAGTGAGTAGACACCTTATTATTGATTTCATAAATTCTAATGCTGCACTAGTCCTTTAGAATGTTCCCTGATGTTTTAGATCCACAGTTATTTGTTGCTAGTGATTCACATTTACATACTAGAGGGATGTTATGTGGAGAAGTATGGGTTGTGCTTGGTGAAGGACATCTAACTTGACTTTCACAGGATAATTCAGTGATATCTTTAAATGATTTGTATTTTCCAAAAGTGATTATCTCAGCTGGTACTTCAAAATATAATCTAAAGCCTTCTGTTAGTAATTAATCTACGGAAATCCATGTAACCTAGAGTGTTTCAATTATTATTATCAAATATTTATTGAGCTTTCTACTAATGATATTCTAGTTATTGTATAGGTCCAAACATTAATTTGTGATCCCTATCTAGAGGGGTTCACAACCCAAATTTGACCTCAAAAAAGTGGGAATAAGGGATATCCACAAAAATTATGTTCTATGGTTAAATAGTCAAGCAACATACGTTCCTGTTACCCATTGTAATGATTTACAAATGACAATAGTAAAAATCTCAGAGAATTCAGTTAGTGGCCTTTCCTTTGCAATTATTTTTTTAGCTTTATGGGGTTAATCTTATTGAGATTGATTAAATTCAAGCTGCGATCTTTTATAAAAACTCAATGGAGGGTCCAGATGGCCCTATAATACCTCCTTTCGTGAGAGGAAATAACTTGAAATTTTTTTGTCTAATTAAAGTATTTGTGCTGGTGGGACCTGAATGAATTGTTGTTCTTTTAAAAGGAGTCTACATTACAAATAATCTTTATAAAATATTAATTATTGAAAAATAGAGGTCTATTTTCACTATTTCAGTTATGTCCTAGGACCAGAAGGGCATGAACATGACATTTTGAAGCTAGACTCTGATACCATCTTTGGGATTTCAGTCTCAAAATACAATTCTGGAAAATCAAAGGAACAAGCCTCTGTGAAACAAAATGCCAGGCAGGTCAATGTATTATTTTCCTACAGTTCTAGTCCCCTGCTCACAATTACCTAACTCTTGTCAAAATATTTTCTACAGTAACAGCCAAGACATAATTAGCACCTTTTCTTCATGCTGAAAATATTACTGGTAGACATAAAATAAATTTGGAGAAAACCTTTCAGTACCTTAAGTCAGCAAATGACCACTATGGTTATTGGTATATCTTGATTTGCCTTCTATGGGAATGGCACCCTATCTTACCTTGCTTGTTCTCCTCCCATCTGCACTAGAGAAAGAGGAGTCTAGGCAGGAGGTGGAGTGGGGCAGGGTGGGGTAGAAATGAGTTGTGAAATTCAATAGGAAATTAGACAATGAACAACCTTTCAGTGCTTTATTTAGTCATCTTCATTATTTTCCAATTTTGTGCATTTTGTCTGTAATTAAGGTGGTATTCTGAAGTAGTCTGTTCTCCAAAGTGTGTTTTGTATCAGACAGGCAAAATGTAATGGTCAATTTTGTCATGAATGGAAAATCTATTTGGCTTTTTATACATTCTTGGTTGAGGCTACAAAAGCCAAAGTAGTTATGATCAGAAATTTCCAGCAGGGGGTGTAATTGCTTCTATAGGGTAAATTCTTTTGCAGCTAACCCACATCAAACACCAGAATCTCGTAGTGTTACCACAGATGGTCAAAGCTGGAATTTTGATTACATTTATATGGTTCTCATCTCTTTTGGGCATAAAAAAGCCTGGATATTAATACTTTACTGTGTTAAAGAATAGAAATTTGTGGAGGATATTTTAATTAAAAATCTAAAATACCTGACTAAAATCTTACTCTACTAATTTTTTAAAGTAACTGAAGAACAAAGCTTCAGGTGATTTTACTTATCCACTACAAACAAATGCTTACTTTTGTTTTTTAAGATAAGACTAAGATGGCTTGGTAATATTTTCTTTCTCATGTGTGCATAATAAACTATTTATTCTCTCAAAATCTTTTTTTTTGGATGGGGAGGGAGGGTGTTTATATTCAGAAGACATGGCTCCTAAACAATTTAAAAAGATGCCATCTTAGCCTTTGGTTTTTCTTATTTTCTGCTCTTTATTTCTTTTTATTTGTAGATACTTGAGCATTTTCAGCCATAGAACTTTGCCCCTCCCAATTCCTACTTTCAGATTTTTATTTGTACTGAAACTATGTGCTTTGTATTTTTAGAAGACCAAGTAACATACAAACAATAAAAATTCATTAGCCTATTTGTACTGGTAAGCAGCTTTAGACTAATAGTATTAACAAGGAACAAAGTCCTAAAGTTCCAGGTTGCTTGAATCCAAATGGATGATGTAGAATGACTAAAAATGTCATTTATGAAAATTATTGCTCAAAAACTATGGCTATTTATTTATTTACTTACATTTTCTGGTGTCTTAATTATGAGAAAATGAGTCTTCCCCTTTCTCCCCCTGGTGGTATCATGTCTTGATTCTTCAGCATCATGTGTTTTAGAGGAAAGGTTAAAAGGTCAATACCTACTTTATATGTTAATGTGTCCTTGAAAAGCCCTGATTTGACTTTGCTTTATGTCCATGGTTATGAAATTTCTGATTTAGGAAATAATTTTTAAAATATTGTAGGGTGGAGATGCTAGAATACTTAACATTTCAAAACCAAAGTTAAGACTTTAAATTGGCTTCTTATATTTTCAAAGACTTTTAATACAAAGGTTAAGAAATGCATTTAAATTCTTGAACATTCCAACCTCTACAAGCAGTATGAGTAATAAATAGTACCAAACTCTGAAGTTTTCACTCCTTCTCCCCAGTTTTCTCCCCTACTCTTTTTTTCCTTTCCTTCCCTCTATGGTTACTTTTATTGCAAGTTTTCTTTAGTCTCCTCTTCCCTGCCTATGGTTGGTAACTGAAAGAATTACCTTACAGACCTTACTTAACCTATTAGTTACCATTCAGATGCAAGGGAGTGGCTGGAATAGGGAATTTTAGTGATACCTTTCTAAAATTAGAGAGTAAGAGACATAAAGAAATTAAACATCTCTCTCTTGCTTTTGTCTTTTAAGATTACCTTTGAGAAATAGAGAGTAGAGGGGCCGGGGTGGGGAACAAACTGAACTTCCACTGGAATTATGAGGCAGATTTACTAACAAATCTACTAAAAGGCAGATTTTTGTTTTTCTTTACTCAAAGACATAACTGTACATGGTTGGCAGCAGCTGGTAACACAAGAAATAACACATAACCACAATGTAAAGGACTTTTTATATGTTTACTTTACTGACGATAAACTGTTTTCAACGCAGGAAACGAATCTTTCCCCACAGAGAAATTCTAACCCAAACTGCTTTTCTTTTACACTTAACGAATTGGGGTAGATTTATTTTTGCTCATTTTTTTATCCATTGGGAACTACTTTGAGACCTCCAAAGAAAACAGATTCTGATGACCTTGGGAAAGTCACAAGACCTATTTCAACTGTAAAAGGAAAGGCGTTTTCTACTGTCCTTTCTTTCTCCACCATTCAATGCCAATGCCCTGATGAGAAATACACCGAAAGCCCAGGAGCCCAGGCACCCCCAAACTTGTGAAGTTTCAAAAATATGGAATATATTTAAGGCAGTATAATAAAATACAAGTTGAACTGGTAGTGGTGTGTGCAGGGGCCTTTGGACCACCCTAAAACCCACCCCATTTGGCATGGCGCTCAATTTCCATGAGAACAGACTAAATCGAGGGCCTGAGCCTCCCGGTGCTGTAAGGACGGAGAAAAGGATTCTTCTGGCTCCCATGGAGTTTTGTCTTCTGGTTGAGTACGTCACCAGGTCCCAGGCTGGTGATGTCTGTAGTTGACGAACGATCCCCAGAAAGAAGGCTGGCTGCACACTAGCATGTCCCTGCTGAAGAGCCTGGGCTTAGACTTTCCTCCTTCGAATTCTTGAATGCTCGGAGACCGTAGAGGGGTTCATCTAGAATCACTCAGCGCCCATGCGATGTTTTGCAAAGGCTAACACAAAGTAAGGTTCCTTTGCAGTATTGTGGTTTGCTGTGTTTCGGCCAGAAAACGGAACAGAAGGAAAGGGAGAAAGCAAGGGAGGGTTCGGACGCGACCGTGCTCAGGACTGCACAGTCTGCAGCTTCTAAATCGTGGAGGATGGGACACAGAAGGAGCACACTACGGAGACCGGGGAAAGCTAAGGGAAAATACTCACGCCAATGGGTAAAAGGGAAAAGGTGAGAAGGAATGGAGTAGGAAAGGGAACCAATGGATGAGAGAGGCGGAGGAAGAAGGGGGAGGGGCAGAAGCCAATGAGGGAGCCGGAACGCGAGCGAGGACGCGGCCCCGCGCTCGCTCTCCTCCCTCCGACTCCAGAGCTCGCGCCTTCCCCAGCTCCCGGGAGACGAAGGCAGGGGCGGGGCCCAGCCCGGCGCGCGGCGCGGGAGGCGTAGCGAGGTGAGGGCGGTCGGGGTGGGGGATTGTGGAGAGGGAGGTGCGGGGACGCGTGCGCGCGCCCTGTCGAGATTGCGCCGCCGCTCCACCCCCGGCCTGGTGTGTGGCTGCGCGCGCGCGTTCCGGCGGTGCGCGCTGGGAGAGATGCTGAGGTAAAGTTCGGGAGAGAGAGAGAGAGATCCGTCAGCTTGAGGGAGCCCGAGTGGCCGCCATTACTGAGCCCCGCGCGGCGGCAGGCGCGGGGGAAGGGGGGAGGGACGGGGCCGCCTTTGGTGGCTGGGAGGGAGGGTGGGTTACCCGGCGGCGAGAGCCGCAGGGCTTAAGGTTTCGGGGCGTGTGTGCTGGGGAGCGCGGGGGAGGTGGCTGAAGGGACGCGGAGCTCGGTGAGCGCGCCGGGGAAGAGAGGCGAGCAGAGAGTGGAGGAGGAGGCGGCGGCGGCGGCGGGAGCGCTCCCCAGGAATGTCGCTGCCGCCGCCAGCGCCGGGGCCGCTGCCGCCGAGGAGACGGAGGAGACCTACTGTGTTAGGTAGGACCATGCGACGCTCCCCTTTTTCGCTCCTGTGGGCCTGCCCTCTCGCCCCTTCCCCACCCCGCCAGGGACCCTTGCTGCCCGGCTTAGTCGCCGCCGCCGGTTGTAACCAGTTCAAGGGGCTGGGGCCCCGCAGCGGCGGAGGGAACCTGGCGCCGCGCTCCGTCCTCGCAGGCGAGGCGGGGGTGGGGGGAATACCGTCTGCGTGAAGGGCAGAGAAGCCCGGGGAGGGGGTGCTCTCTCCACAGGTGACGGGCTGGGGTCGGCGAAGGCCTGGTGGTGGCCGGGTACGCGTCGGCTCCGCCAGCCGTCCGCTCTCTCCGGTCGCCTTGACTTGCCCGGGTAAGTAGGGTTGTGTCCGTGGGCTGGGTTGCCTCTAACGAGTTCCACCTGGAAGGGGGAGCGGGCAGGGACGCATATTCGCGGAAACACGGTCTTCGTTGCAAACTTAAGCGCCTTTCGGGGGACTCAGCCCTTTCACTTTTCCCTGTCTCCCCCACTCCGCCTCGGGTTCTCTTCACCAATTTCCTTGGCGCTGCTAAAACTCGGGGTGCGATGGGAGAAGTTGCACTGCGCCACGAAAAGAGTCCTATCGATTGACTCAGTGGGTTGAGGCTTTGATACTGAGTTTTCGCTAGAATAATAGTCTCCAGATTCTTCCTCTGTTTCCACTAAAGAAAAGTATCGGGGTGGGGGTGGGGGACCGCTCGGGAGCGCGCGCGCACTTATCCACACAGAAATACACTCACTCCCTCACACCCTCCCTCTACTGCGTTATTAGAAATGCAAGTAAGGTGAAGACTGTGGGTGTACCTGAAGCTGAAGGGTGCTCAGAAGTAAAAGCAAACTGTTCGGACGTTTAGTGAAATTTCGAGAAAGTTGTAGGGGAGACGCTTATACTTTGGCCATATGACAGAGATCCAGTTGGGCCCCGTGCTTGTATACAGGAATTTAAATGTTTCAAAGCTAGACCAAAATAGGCATGTAGATGGTGTGTACGCGCGTTTTTAAGTTTAAATACCCAACGATACCATTAAAAGAATGTTAAGGGGTGAAACAGTGAATTACATCGCTGTATTTACTGGTCTTTGTTTATGATGCCTTCTACAGGTGTTGGGGGTGGGGGTTACCGGTTCCACTTAACACTAATCCAGACCCAAAATTCAATCTGAACGGTACATTAGGGGGGTGTTTGTTGATAGTGAGGATCTCATTCAGTTCAGGGAATATTTCTCTAAATCTCCATTTTAAAATTTTTTTTTTTTCACAAAAAATGCTGTATTTAGCTATAACTATTCGGAAAAACATTCGGTTAAGTAAGATATTATTACGTGTTTGGAAATGTTTTACTGTCAATTCCAGTTTCTTTGACTTTAATATGATAAGACTGTGCTCTGTTTTTAGATATATGTACGGACCATATAAGCAACCTGCTAGACTGCTTCCATTTTTAATTGTTTTCTCATTCATGGCTCTTACATATATTCTTTGTAGTTGACCCACATTTCTTGTATCTATCATAGAATAAAGGAAGAAAGTGTTAAGCGAAGACCAAAAACTTACATAGGCCTTGGAGCATGTAGGACTAAACATACCATTGAAAGGCTGGTTATGCATCTGCATGTAACTTTCAAGAAATAGAACTACTGATCTGATTGACTTAAAGCAGAAATTAGAGTGGCACTAGATAACAATTGATGTGGTTGTCATTTGAAAGCCACGTTTTTTAACCCACCCTAGCAGGTCTTATGTTATCGTTCTTTGTATATTGTAAGAGCTTTGTGGAACGGGGTTGGTTACACTTTGATATGAAAATTGTCACAGAATTCTGGTATTTTTATCATTTTTTAAGCACATCCATTTAAATTACTGTAGCAATTTTAAAAATGTACTGCAAAACTATTATCTTAATTCTGTCACATGGTACTTATCCTGAATGTGTTAAAACTCTTTCCCTCCTCCCTTTTTCTGTTTGCAAGGCAGATTTAGCACACTTAATCTTTTAGAGAAAATAAATTATTTTGACCTTGCAAGTTAAAGAGTTTTTAAGGAGTAAAATATTGTATTTACATTAATTTTTGGAATTTACCATACGTTGTGGTCCATCTCAGAATAATAGTTTTGTAACTCAATTTAAAATGAAGAAAAAGTTATGTCCCATGCTATACTTTTATAGTTATGTCTTATATTAAACTTTATCAGCATTAGGAGGACTTAAGGTGAAGTGTTGCCTTTAGTATTTACTTTTTTAATATGAAATGGCATGATAGAGATTTTTTTGGTAGCCACAGAAGTTTTAATTGTGATTTCAGTTTTCATAGATAACTATTTTGAGTTATTTGGGCTGTGAGAGCCATGAGTTTTTTTCTTTATGCATCTGTAAGTTATACAGATAAAATAAATTGTCTGAGAAGCATTGTGAAGTGTTCAACTTCAGTAACGTCTATGTTCCTAAAAGATGTTTGTGAAACACATTTAAAGTAAACCAGGGGAATTTAGTTTTTAGAAGAACTGTGCAGAAACTTTTGATAAAGCAATCTATCATTTATTTGGTGCTTTGAGTAACCAAGCTCCTATTTGTTTAAGTAAAGGTTGTTGTAGATCATTTTATCAAACCAGGAAAAGCCGTATTAGTAAGAAAAATAGTTACAATAGTAAGAATTTTAACTGTAAATTATTTGCTTCTCTGACTCTGTTCGCTAGACCCATTAAGGATTTTTCCAGAGTATCTTGAGACTTCTTCTAACAACCCATCCTCCCAAACAAGGGCAGCTTCTACTTTTTTGTTAAATGTATTGTACTTAAATATAAGAATTCCTTTGAAAAAAGAAATCACCTGCACTAAAAAAATTTTAAAGCCTTGGCTTTGTTATACATTAATCCATATTACCTTTATTTAGCACTTACTGTGTGCCTGGCCTTGATAAATTAGAGATGGTGTAGCTCAGACTTACTTAGTTGAAGAGGTAGTTAACTGTAGTTGTAGGAGTAAATATTTACAAGTACTAAGAGATGTGGAAAAGAGAACAGCTATTTCTCTCAAGGCCTCTTTGGGAATCCTGTAACAGAAGAAGGAAAAAATGAATGTAGATGTTTTAACTGCATAAGTTTGAATGTAAAAGACAATAAATAAGGTTGGTCTTCTTTCACTGTTGGTTGGAGGTTGACTGTCCACAATATTTGCAGTCAAATAAAATAGGTTGTTAATGTTTGGTCATGTTTGTGTGTTTTGCTACTTAGAATTACAACTATTACTTGGGAAAAAGAGTTATGCTTAACTCTAATTTTAGGGTTGAATATGACTAATGTGTCACTTGGTTAGTGTTTCAAGCTTTTCATTATGAAGAATTAATGATGAAAAGTTAGTTTTCATTTTTCTAGCTTCATATTAGATTTAGCCTATTTTATTATCCCTGACCAATATTTTGTTAAGAAGTTGAGCACTGTGAGTGATACAAAGGAAATACAAATTATTGCACCCTTAAGAGAATGTATAGCTTGGGGAGTTTGACAATTTAGGAATTGTTAAATGCCATTTCAAGGTAGAGTAGAACCATGTACAAGGCAGTACATACTGATTTAAAAATCAGTGCTAGGGAATTTAGATAAAGGAGATAACATTTAGAAATTTCATAGGGTTGGGATAAATGAGGGGGCAAAAGGCTTTCAGGTAAGTTGGTGACATGGGACAAAAAACAGGAAAGTGAAGGATAGGTTGGCAGTTGAGGGGAAAATATAAAGTAAAACTAATAGCATCGATTTTTACTGTATAAGCCAAATTGAGAGATTTGGAGAAAAATATTAGAAGTATCAGAAGGAATGATGGAGAAATAAATAATGTTTGCATTACTATCTGGTCTCTGCTAGATTTTGGCATTGTTAAAGAGCCTTGGAAAAACTCCTACCTTGGCTGCTTCTGATAAGAGTATAGCTCATTTTCTTCCTGTTGATCCAAAATTTTATGGGTTTTTTCCCCTACACTTAGCTTTTTAGAGCCAAGATAATAATTTGTCTATCTGTCTTGGTTGACTACAGAACTAGTGAAAATTAACATTCCTGTGATCTGGGAAATGGAAAGATCCAGATTTTATTCTTTTTTACTATGTAACCCTTTGGATGTTTCTTCTGAGTATTTATAAATAAATAGTCTCTTAAATAGTTTTCTAAAGTTTATATTTATTTGTGTTACTAATCTTGACCTTGCCTCATTTCATTAAGTGTATTTTCATTTGTCTTCAGAAATAATGTTACCTGAAACTCAAGTGGTTCCACCATTTATTGCTAAAACCGATTAGTTTGTCATAAAGAAATACTGACTTTTTTGTTTTTATTTCTTGTATGGAGCAGCTGATCATCAAACTTTTTGTCTTGATTTGCTCTTTTTAGTTCAGTGATAGTTCAGGTGCTTTAAACCTCCAGTATCCGTCCATCTCTTGAGCCTTGTGCCCCAGCAAATCTAATTTTGTATTCCAGTTCTAGTCTATAATGTCTTATTGCTTATTACAAGGTCTAACTCATTTTTGTCCTTGAAGATCCTCTGTAGTCATATCTTGTATCTTCAGAAGTAAAAGAAATAAGTAATGTCCTACTTTCCAACATGGCAACTGTGCTCTACCACTCTACCGTAATCACACACCTGGAAGGACTTCTGTTTTAGATCCAAATCCAATTTATTTTTCAGAGTTTACTCAGATCCTTTCTCCTCACTGAAACTTGAAGGTCTGCAGACCTTGGGGCAAAATTCACCCTTCTGCCTGCTTTTGTATAATGGCTTTTTACATTTTGAAATGGTTAAGGAAACAATTAAAAGAATATTTTGTAATATGTTGAAGTTATATGAAATTCAAGTTTCAGTGTCCATAAACATAGTATGGTTATTCACTTATGAGGTATTATGTATGGTGGGGTTTTTTTGTTTTGTTTTGTTTTTTGTGGGGTTTTTTTGCACTAGGAGTGCAGATTTGAATAGTTGTAACAGACATTGTGTGGAACACAAAACCTAAAATATTTACTGTCTAGCCTTTTACAAAAAGTTTTCAAAGCTTTGATCTATTCCAGTTAGTGCTGATTTTTCATTTATTTGAATTACTATTGAATTTATCATTTCCATTACTTTTGTTTTCAAATCTTCTTAAAATTAGTGAGTAAAGAGTTTTGAGCCTATTTTTTAAAAAATGAGTACCTCCTTTTTAGTCTATATCCCTTCCCAAGATTCTTACTCGACCTGTTAATGTCTCCATCATTAAGAAAATTGTTAAACCACCTAATGTAGTTTGTTTGATGAAAATAGTGGTTTCCCCCCTGTATAGCTTTGCAATATTGAATGTCAGATTGCTGTACATCCTTTTCCTTCTCACTTTTCCTCAGGCCCTTGGAAGAGAGGTGAGCATATTCATAGCACTGGTTTAGTTTACTTCTCTATACATACCTTTGTACCCTTAAAACCTCTGACATGAAGCTAAAGAGAGATAGTGGCTAAGCCCAGTAAATACTTAATGAGTTGTTTACATAGGTTGATAAAAATGAAATGACCTTTGGTTCACCACAGAATAAGGAAGTGGTCTAGAGAGAGTTCAGAATAACTTTCACACCAAGGCCTGCTTCAGTGACAATGTGTTGAAGCAAGTATTGATTAAATAAGGTAGGCAGTTAATCTATTTGGGAATGGTTTAGGACAGTCATTGGTGCTCAAATATTTTGTTAAATGAAACTTTTTTTAAAGTAGTACATTTTTGAAATGTTAAAAAGTAAAAATGGGTAAAAACAGTACAACGTTTGCCAAGTAGGGCTTTTGGGAAGCTTCCAGGATACTGCCTACTTAGACCCTTCTGGAAATCCCTCCACTGAACCATGATGTTTACTGTTTATAAATCCATAATTTGTGCTAATGAGCAGACTGTATTTCTTGGAAAAAAGCTAGACTTTTTATAAGAATATTCTGCTATACCAGACTTTATGGGCCCATAGTAGTATGTGATTTTTGTTAATTGTGACTAAAAATAAGACTTCAGGATTGCTTAGTGGCTTAGGATCTAAATCTGGAGATTGATTCATTCAGTCACCAAATATTTGAGCACCTGCTGTGTGTCAGGCACTGCTCTGAGTTCTGGGAATATGGTAAAAAAACAAACAAAATTTTCATCCTAAACATTTAATCATAAATCACAACAAGATATGCTTTTAGGTTATTTAGTTACTATGTGAATTGGTGAAATTTTCAATATATTCTCTCTTTATTCACCTGATTTTAGTCTTGTCTAAAGATTAATTCATAGGAATGATGACTTTTTTAGTGTTCCTTTCACCCTGAAGATTGTGTCCTTATGCACCTTCGTCAAAAAAAAAATTATGGAATGTGATCAACTCTCCTACACTTACTACATTGTTTAATTACTTAGCTACTTTATATATATTAAAACGGCTTTTTCATTTCCTCTTCTGATTTTTCACAGCACTGATGAATTTGTCAATGAAAATGAACAATATTAAGAGAAGTAGCAGTATGTCAATATTATACCATATTCATCTTTTGGTACCATTTGACATTTTTGTTCTTAAACTATTCTAGATAAGTTTACGTAAGATTGTGGGATATACAGGGTCTGGCGCAAATAACACCACTTTTTTCTTACAAACTCTTTTATTACAAACTCATAAGCATGTAATTTTGTAACATAACAGTATCACACTCAAGTACATGATATGACATTTTAGATGAAGTGTTCAAATTAAAACTATAAATTTTACACCCATATTATTAGCCTACAAACCACACTCAAGCAAGCCTTACTTCTGCTGGACCCTGTATGATAATCTTTGGGCTTGGGTGTTTCTTCTCTCTTGAATATCTGTTTGTATAAGGGGTATCTCATTTATTTCACTTACAGAAGATGGAGCACATAATTATAAAATTCCTTTCTGTGTAATTAGGTCTTGGAAAATGTAATTTCCTATACTAAATATTTGATTTTTAAAATGTGTCAAAAATAAAAATTAGATGATTGTTCTGGCTGAATACATTGTTATAGATCATAGTCTTCATTCTGATAGCTTAATTTTTGACTAAACTTTTAGTGCCTTAAAATTTGTATATATTTCCTCCATAAATGGTTTTAGAAAACATTTTAGATTAATAAATTACAGCACTTATTTAGTAAACAATAATATACTTCACTTTTTTGTTTGCCACGGAATGAACATTTTGATTTTAATATGTGTTACAGGATTCATGCATTTATTGAGTAATTGCTATGTGGGAACACCCTGTTGTAGGCTCTTGGGGATGTATTGATGAAATAAAAATACGTGTCTTTGTCAATCTTAAACCTGAAATAGGGTGGGGGAAGGGACAGTTAATAACAAAAGTTGTATAGTGAGTTAGGAGGTAAGTTAATTAGGGGCGGGGGGGGGTTTGTTGGGGGGGTATTAGGAAAAGTAAGTGCAAACACAAGAACATGCTTAATGTGTCAAGGAACCGTTAAGTGTTCCTTATTGTGACTGGAGCAGGAGAGTGGGGCCAATAGTAGCACACAGAGTTTGGAGAAGGAAGATCTTACAGTAAGCCATCGAAAGGACTTGTTGTTTTTTTTTTTTTTTTACTTTTAGGAGCCGCTGGAGGGTTTTGAGCAGAAGAATGAGAGGTTCTAACTTACGTTTAAAGAGGAACATTCTGGATGTTCTGATGGGAGTAAACTGGGGAAGGAGAGAAGGAGTGGAAGTGGGGAAGTTAGTTTAGAAGCCTTGGAATATTCTAGGGCCAGAGATGATGGTCAGAGTTATAGCAGTAAAGGTAGTGAAAAGTGATAGATTATGGACATATTTTGAAGAGAGATCCAGTAGGAATTTCCTGATGCTATAACTTCAAAGGTTAAAATATTTTTTAAATTATAGTTATTAATGAATGCAACAGTTTGTGGAAAGATACAAACAAAATTTTAGTTTAAATCCAAAATTACTAACAATCTTTTTTTTTTTTTAAGTTTCCAGGGTTCCTTATAGAACTTCAAAAATTTTTTTTCTTCAGAAAGCCACTTCATGTTATTAAAACTACAAAAAAAGGAGCATGTTACGTTTTAATGGCTTAGTAGAAGCGTCTTAGGAAACTTAGTTGTGGAGATAGCTTTATTTCAGCAGACAATTCTAAGACAATTCTTCTCAAATTATACATTGTATTCATTTCTTTAAGGATGGTTAATCTAAACATGTTCTTGAAATAAGATTATCTAAATTATCTAAAGGCAAATGCAGACTAGTAAAAGCTTAATAACAGAAGTGTTCTAGTGCTTAAAGTAAAGATTATTCATTAAGAGACTCTTCTTAACTGAGTATGTCATTGCTCCTCTTGTCTTGGTTTACTCAAGTAAAAATGAGCATGATGCTAGAAGTTAGAAAATGAGAGGTTGTATTAAAGTTACATCAAATGTAGAAAAGATATATGTGATTGACATAAATATTACCATTAAGCGTATTTGAAAGGAATTTTCAAAATATCCCACACGTAAACATTGGCCATTAGTTTATTATTGGTGGACATAACAAAACAATGAATTCTTTCTCTGCATGGTAGAAAAAATACCTTGGTTAGTGAGTAGAGGGCAATTTTGACTTGAATGTTGAGGACCAGTAAATTCATGTATTTATAAAACTACCCAAGTGTCTGAAATTATACTCCCTTTTAATCTATTAACAGCCAACTTCATGAAAGCTGTCTTTCTCCATGAGGTATAGTACCATACTCACCTAAACAAATGGCAAAATATTTTTGAGGGCAGGGTAGTGGCAATTTTTTTCTAGTTTAGGGTTTCTGAAACTTTTTTAAAATCTGAAAACACTTTTCTAACTAAAACCTCTGAGTTAAATCTGTAAATCAGGTAAAGAAAGCACTGCTCTTTTGAGAGAGTTGAAAGGAGAAAGCAATACTATTTGCTCAATATTCTTCTTTCCTACCCCTAGGTGAAAGAATTTTTCCACAGTTTGAAAACCACTAATGGGTGACTCATGACATAAGCTCTTGGAGCTGACTTCAGAATACCAGCAGGTAGCCCACCTGTGAGAGAGAGGACGTTGTTAGAAAGGGACATGGATGTTCCTTACTGTATCTAATTGGTAGTTTATTGTGAATTTTCTGTGGAAACCATAAATGTCATGCAGATCTAACTTATTTTTAATTAAAATTTTAATATGCATGATTCAGAGACTGCTACTATCAAATTAATTGCAGTCTGTCGAAGCCTTAGTATTAAATTTGTCCTCAATATAATATAGTTTTATTTCTCATTTAGATAAAAAGCCTTCAAGTTTTCCGTAACCGATGAAAGGGTGATGACTTCATGACTCCATTTCATCTTTGTTTTAAAATACATTTTGTAGTGTATTGTTTCTGCTCTCATAATCTGTAACTTAAGATAGAAAACTATCTCACTATTTTGAGGTTTATATTATAGAGAGCAGAAATGAGTTTTTAATGTGTTTAGATAAGCATAAAGAAATATTAATAAAAAGTGTGACTGGCAAGGATTTGATTATAGTTGAAAAATGTCTGCAGTACTCAGGTTCTTATGGCATATACTTGTTATATCTCTATTAACTTCGTCTTCAGCTGTGGAAGGCAGGGGACTGCCTTTGAATTGCTTAATTTTTAGAATAAGTATTTATTTAAGAAAGGGTTTTATGTAGTTCTACTGTTTATATTGTTTAATATAAAAACTCCCTAAAGTAATCCCTAGATGAGTTTTCTTTTGATGTACATTTTAAAGTGTATTGTCTGCAGGGTTTTTTTTTGTTGTTGTTGTTTGTTTTTCTAGTAAGGAAAGATAGACCTCATATTCTCCTGTTTTCAGTTGTTTCCTTGTTGGCTATGGAATCATGCTCTTTTCACCTAGTTTCCCTTTTTATCACTGTGTGTAACTTTGTCCAGTTAATTCACTATGTTTTCTTTTTGGTAAACATCCATAAATAAAGTAGTCCAACTGTTCTTTTATTTAGGTTTAGGTAACCTAGAGTTTAGGTAAAGAATGTTAAACTTGTTGCTAAGTGCAAACCTTAATTTTAGCAGATTAAGATTAAAAAAAATACTAAAAAAAAGAAAGTTAATGGGATTGGATAGGACAGTCCTAATTTTTTAAAAAAATCTTCAGCCAAGGATATGTTTATTGATTTTTAGAGGGGGAGAGAGAGTATCAAGAAACCAAACTATTTATTAAACACCATTTTTGACACCATATTTTTGCTAAGCACTTAACATTTGAAAAAATTATTTAGTTCTTAAAATTTGTATAGATAATGTAGCCCCATTTTATAGATGGGGGAACCATGCCTCAAGAGATTTAGGTCTTTGCTATTGTCATAAACGAGGATATGATAGTCCTATCATATTGGTTGTGATCGGTTGTATTTGTTCATAGTTCTCTACTTCTTTTGCTCTTTCAACATAATTATTTATTATAAAGGTGAACCAATTAAGTGTTTTGTTTGAATATCATATGGCTGATATTAATATTTAGTTGAGGCTAATAGAATAAAATTCTGGAATACAAGAATAAGGTTGAAATTTTATTCTTAAATATTTTACCTGAAATGATCATCAAAAATTTAAATTATAAGAACAGCTTGTCTTTATCATTAGTTGTTAGTATACCAGATATGCAGCATAATCTGAATAGATGTTTACTTGAAATTGAGGTCAGTGGGGAAGCCAGGTATTGGGGGCCAGGTGGTAGTTCTTTCCTTACCTTTATTTTTATTGTCATGTTCTTTATATTCTTTATCTAGATTAAAGATAACTTTAACATATGTTGGTGTATACATAACTGGATATTTTCTCTATCCTGTAAAATTTTGATGTGGTGGAAATGATGTATTGCTTTTAATTGAACTTCAAAAGAATGTGAAGAATCTCCCAGGTAAAATTATTTAAGAGACTGAGTCATTGCTTCCACATAAATAACCTAAATTACATGGAATAACCTAAATTACATGGAATTCTTAAAAGTTATTTAATATTGCTGCTATTAAAATACTTCTAAAAAATTGTCTCAAATGTATACTTTTAAAATTCCTTATAGCTTGGTGCTTCTCAAATGTGGTTCATGAGCTCTTTGTAACTGAGAGGAAATAAATGTAGAAATCAAGGACATTTAGAAACAATTTTACAGTAATTTTATGTCTCTTGGATCTAACAAGAAATAAGGGCTTAGATTTTTTAAAAAATGTTATTTTTGCCTCGGCTGGGTGGCTCAGTTGATTGGAGTATCATCCCATATACTAAAAGGTTACCAGTTCAATCCCTAGGCAAGGTACATACCTAGGTTGTGGGTTCGATCCCTGGTTGGAATGTGTAGGGGAGGCAACTAATTGATGTTTCTTTCTTACACTGATGTGTATATGTCTGTCTGTCAGTCTGTCTGTCTCTCTCTCTCTCTCTCAAATCAACAAGCGTATCCTCAGGAGGATCTTTTAAAAATGTTATTTATTTTATAAAAGTGAGCTTATAGATAATGAAATAAAAAATTGATCCTTTACCTTAGTGTGAGAAGCATTGATCTAGTCAAATATTACCATTATTTGCACTAACTGTCCATTTATTTCTATTTCCCCGTGTAAGTATTTGAGTGTCTTAATTGTCTTTGGGCATAATATTTGATAGACTTCAAAGGAGTGTTGAAATTTCTTGAAAATTTTATAAATTCTAAAATCTTGCTAATTCGTATGAAATTTAATTTTAGGGAACAAGTTCTGAGAGATCAGGTTAGAAAGCAGGTTGTTTAAAGGTTGTAAGGAAGTTGTTAAAGCAGTTGCTAAATGTACTAGTTAGTACATTTTAGTTATAACAAAGCATAACCCCTAGTCATTGAAGGCAGGAAAATTGAGGGTAGGGGGAAGGGCTAATAGTTTTCTTAAACTCATAGGAAAGGGTAGAGACAAAATGCACATTAAGGTTGTGAGATTAAATTTTGTATTAGTTATACTAATTGTTAGAATCGCCTTAAATTTTGAAGTTATTTTCCATTTATAATAAACCACAGGCTCTTTATGATGATTTTTAAAAATGCATCCATTGTTAACTTGCATGGAGCTTTGTTATGGCTATATATGTATATAATTTAGTGTGTGTAATTCATGATTAAGATTTGTCCTTTTTCTCTTCTTTCTAGGAAGATGATGATCCATATGATTTTGAAGACCTTTCTGCACAAAAATGAGGGAAATACAAACAACCAAATATAGTTCTGAAATCCAGGATCTATATTTTGAGATGATTTTATTTTCAGAATGAGAAGTATATCTGGTTACCTTTATGAATGTAGAGACATGAGAAGAGGGTAATGATGGCAAAAAACAAAGAGCCTCGCCCCCCATCCTATACTATCAGTGTAGTTGGACTCTCTGGGACTGAAAAAGACAAAGGTAACTGTGGAGTTGGAAAATCTTGTTTGTGCAATAGATTTGTACGCTCAAAAGCAGATGAATATTATCCAGAGCATACTTCTGTGCTCAGCACCATTGACTTTGGAGGACGAGTAGTAAACAATGATCACTTTTTGTACTGGGGTGACATAACACTAAATGGTGAAGATGGAGTAGAATGCAAAATTCATGTCATTGAACAAACAGAGTTCATTGATGACCAGACTTTCTTGCCTCATCGGAGTACGAATTTGCAACCGTATATAAAACGTGCAGCTGCCTCTAAATTGCAGTCAGCGGAAAAACTAATGTACATTTGCACTGATCAACTAGGCCTAGAGCAAGACTTTGAACAGAAGCAAATGCCTGAAGGGAAGCTCAATGTGGATGGATTTTTATTGTGCATCGACGTAAGTCAGGGATGCAATAGGAAGTTTGATGATCAACTTAAATTTGTGAATAATCTTTTTGTCCAACTATCAAAATCAAAAAAACCTGTAATAATAGCAGCAACTAAATGTGATGAATGTGTGGATCACTATCTTAGAGAAGTTCAGGCCTTTGCTTCAAACAAAAAGAACCTTCTTGTAGTGGAAACATCAGCACGATTGAACGTCAACATTGAAACATGTTTCACTGCACTGGTACAAATGTTGGATAAAACTCGTGGCAAACCTAAAATTATTCCCTATCTGGATGCTTTTAAAACACAGAGACAACTTGTTGTCACAGCAACAGATAAGTTTGAAAAACTTGTGCAGACTGTGAGAGATTATCATGCAACTTGGAAAACTGTTAGTAACAAATTAAAAAATCATCCTGATTATGAAGAATATATCAACTTAGAGGGAACAAAAAAGGCCAGAAATACATTCTCAAAACATATAGAACAACTTAAACAAGAACATATAAGAAAAAGGAGAGAAGAATATATAAATACCTTACCAAGAGCTTTTAACACTCTTTTGCCAAATCTAGAAGAGATTGAACATATGAATTGGTCAGAAGCTTTGAAGTTAATGGAAAAGAGAGCAGATTTTCAGTTATGTTTTGTGGTGCTAGAAAAAACACCTTGGGATGAAACTGACCATATAGACAAAGTTAACGATAGGCGAATTCCATTTGACCTCCTAAGCACTTTAGAAGCTGAAAAAGTCTATCAGAACCATGTACAACATCTAATATCAGAGAAGAGGAGGGTAGAAATGAAGGAAAAATTCAAAAAGACTTTGGAAAAAATTCAGTTCATTTCACCTGGGCAGCCATGGGAGGAAGTTATGTGCTTTGTTATGGAGGATGAAGCCTTCAAGTATATTACAGAGGCTGATAGCAAAGAAGTATATAGTAGGCATCAGCGAGAAATAGTTGAAAAAGCCAAAGAAGAGTTTCAGGAGATGCTTTTTGAGCATTCTGAACTTTTTTATGATTTAGATCTCAATGCAACACCTAGTTCAGATAAAATGAGTGAAATTCATACAGTTTTGAGTGAAGAACCTAGGTATAAAGCTTTACAGAAACTTGCACCTGATAGGGAGTCTCTTCTACTTAAGCATATAGGGTTTGTTTATCATCCCACTAAAGAAACATGTCTCAGTGGCCAAAATTGTACGGACATTAAAGTAGAGCAGTTACTTGCCAGTAGTCTTTTGCAGTTGGATCACAGCCGCTTACGGTTGTATCATGATAGTACCAGTATAGATAAAGTTAACCTTTTCATTTTAGGGAAGGATGGCCTTGCCCAAGAACTAGCAAATGAGATAAGGACGCAATCCACCGATGATGAGTATGCCTTAGATGGAAAGATTTATGAACTTGATCTTCGACCAGTTGATGCCAAGTCGCCTTACTTTTTAAGTCAGTCATGGACTGTCGCCTTTAAACCACATGGGTGCTTCTGTGTATTTAATTCCATTGAGTCACTGAATTTTATTGGGGAGTTTATTGGAAAAATAAGAACTGAAGCTTCTCAGATCAGAAAAGATAAATATATGGCTACTCTTCCATTTACATTAATTCTGGCAAATCAGAGAGATTCTGTTAGTAAGAATCTACCAATTCTCAGGCACCAAGGGCAGCAGTTGGCAAACAAGTTACAATGTCCTTTTGTAGATGTACCTGCTGGTACATATCCTCGTAAGTTTAATGAAACCCAAATAAAGCAAGCTCTAAGAGGAGTATTAGAATCAGTTAAACATAATTTAGATGTGGTAAGCCCAGTTCCCACCAGTAAGGATGTATCAGAAGCTGACTTGAGAATTGTCATGTGTGCCATGTGTGGTGATCCATTTAGTGTGGATCTTATTCTTTCACCCTTCCTTGATTCCCATTCTTGCAGCGCTGCTCAAGCTGGACAGAATAATTCCCTAATGCTCGATAAAATCATTGGTGAAAAAAGGAGGCGAATACAGATCACAATATTATCATATCATTCCTCAATTGGAGTAAGGAAAGATGAACTTGTTCATGGATATATATTAGTTTATTCTGCCAAACGAAAAGCATCAATGGGAATGCTTCGAGCATTTCTCTCTGAAGTTCAGGACACCATTCCTGTACAGCTAGTGGCAGTTACTGACAGCCAAGCAGATTTTTTTGAAAATGAGGCCATTAAGGAGTTAATGACTGAAGGAGAACACATTGCAACTGAGATCACTGCTAAATTCACAGCGTTGTATTCTTTATCTCAGTATCATCGGCAAACTGAGGTTTTTACACTGTTTTTCAGTGATGTTCTAGAGAAAAAAAATATGATAGAGAATTCCTACTTATCTGATAATACAAGGGAATCAACCCATCAGAGTGAGGATGTTTTTCTACCATCTCCCAGAGACTGTTTTCCTTATAACAACTACCCTGATTCAGATGATGATACAGAAGCACCACCTCCTTATAGTCCAATTGGAGATGATGTACAGTTGCTTCCAACGCCCAGTGACCGGTCCAGATATAGATTAGATTTTGAAGGAAATGAATATCCTATTCATAGTACCCCCAACTGTCATGACCATGAACGCAACCATAAAGTGCCTCCACCTATTAAACCTAAACCAGTTGTACCTAAGACGAATGTGAAGAAATTGGATCCAAACCTTTTAAAAACAATTGAAGCTGGTATTGGTAAAAATCCAAGAAAACAGACTTCCCGGGTGCCTTTGGCACATCCCGAAGATATGGATCCTTCAGATAACTATGCGGAACCCATTGACACAATTTTCAAACAGAAGGGCTGTTCTGATGAGATATATGTTGTCCCAGATGATAGTCAGAATCGCATTATTAAAATTCGAAACTCTTTTGTAAATAATACCCAAGGAGATGAAGAAAATGGATTTTCAGAAAGAACCTCAAAAAGTCATGGGGAACGGAGGCCTTCAAAATACAAATATAAATCTAAAACCCTGTTTAGTAAAGCCAAGTCATACTATAGGAGAACACATTCAGATGCAAGTGATGATGAGGCTTTCACAACTTCTAAAACAAAAAGAAAAGGAAGACATCGTGGAAGTGAGGAAGATCCACTTCTTTCTCCTGTTGAAACTTGGAAAGGTGGTATTGATAATCCTGCAATCACCTCAGACCAGGAATTAGATGATAAGAAAATGAAGAAGAAAATCCACAAAGGAAAAGAAGATAAAAAGGTAAGTTTAATTTATGGCCAGTAATGTATATAAAGATGTTTGTTTTTACCTTTAAATTTTTTTTAAAGATAATGGAATTGGTATCAGTGAGAACTTAAGCTGCATTTTTATTCAGTAAATAAAATTATTAGCTCTTTAAATTTTTATGAATGTTTTATGAGAGGAAATTTTTTGTTACTGGTTGTATTGAATTTTGATTACTTGTGCTTTATCTTTTTTGGAATAGTTTTATTTCATATTCAGCATGAAAATTCTAGTTGAATATATTCTCTTTATAGAAATCCATATATACAGTAATTTTTTTTTGTTTTGTAAGCATCCTATTTGTCTATTTTTTCCTGCTGACCTATCAGTTTTGCAATATTAATTTCATATACATGTCTCAAACATATTAACAGTAGAATAAAACTAAAAATTTATAGACTTTGAAATTTAGTAACTTATCCAGGAAGCTTATTTGAGTAGTGGTATACTGCCTAAAGACTTGCAGAAAGGTTTTCTAAGTATGAATTACAGAATTCTGTCCAAATAACAAGTTTTTTTCTGTTACATTTTAAATAGTTACTAATTTATCTGATGATATTAAGCATTAGAAACCTAAGTGCATTTGCTATTAAAGTTTAACTTAATAGTTTATTTTTATTAGATATTTTTCACAGTGGTACTTGAGCAACTTCACATCTTTTAAAGTATATTTTAACGATTATGCTATTACAGTTGTCCCATTTTTTTCTCCCTCTCCTTCCTGTAACCACCCCACCCTCCAGCATTCCCCCTGCTTTGTTCATGTTCATGGGTTGTACCTATAAGTTCTTTGGCTTCTACATTTCCTGTATTATTTTTAATGTCCCCATCTATTTTGTGCCTACCAATTATGCTTCTTATTCCCTATACTTTTCCCCCATTCTCTTCCCTCCCCGCTGATAACCCTCTGTGTGATCTTCAGATCTGTGATTCTGTTCCTCTTCTACCTGTTTGCTTAGTTTGCTTTTGTTTTAGGTGTGGTTGTTAATATCTGTGAGTTTGCTGTCTTTTTACTGTCCTATTTTTAATCTTCTTTTTCTTAGATAAGTCCCTTTAACATTTCATATAATAAGGGCTTGGTGATGATGAACTCCTTTAACTTGACCTTATCTGAGAAGCACTTTATCTGCCCTTCCATTCTAAATGAAAGCTTCGCTGGATAGAGCAATCTTGGATGTAGGTCCTTGACTTTCATGACTTGGAATATTTCTTTCCAGCCCCTTCTTGCCTGCAAGGTCTCTTTTGAGAAATCAGCTGACGGTCTGATGGGAACTCCTTTGTAGGTGACTGTCCCCTTATCCCTTGCTGCTTCTACAATTCTCTCCTTCATTTTAATCTTGGCTTATGTAATGATGATGTGCCTTGGTATGTTCCTCCTTGGGTCCAACTTCTTTGGGACTCTCTGAGCTTCCTGGACTTCCTGGAAGTCTATTTCCTTTGCCAGATTGGGGAAGTTCTCCTTTATTATTTGTTCAAATAAGTTTCCCACTTGTTGCTCTTCCTCTTCCCTTTCTGGTACCCCTATAATTTGGATGTTGGGACGTTTAAAAATGGCCTTGGAGGTTCCTAGGCCTCTCCTCATTTTTTTGAATTCATGTTTCTTCCTTCTTTTTTGTTTGGTTGTTTCTTTCTTCCTTGTGGTCCACTCCATTAATTTGAGTCCCAGTTTTCCTCCCATCTCTATTGGTTCCCTGTATGTTTTTCTTCATTTCACTTACTGTAGCCTTCATTTTTCATCTAATTTGTGAGCAAAATCAACCAATTTTGTGAGCATCCTGATCACCAGGGCTTTAAACTGTGCATCTAATAGGTTGGCTCTCTCTTGGTCACTTAGATGAATTGGCTCTGCAGCTTTGATTTGTTCTCCTGTTTGAGCCATTTTGGGGGGCTTTTTTTTTATTTGGTTGCAGCTGTTACTAGTGAGGGGCTGAGCCTTAGGTGTTTTGCAGGGTGGGCAGCCCGATCTCTGGGTTGTGATACTGTATGTGGGGGCAGGGTCCGAGAGGGAACAGTGGCGCTTGCTCCACTCTCCAGGATTCCAGTCCCTTACATTGCTTCCCCTTTGCCTGGATTATCTGCTCACGAATGTGGGACCACCTGGTCAGCCAGCCGCCTTGTGCAGCCTCACTGGGTCTGCACTGTTGCCACTCCATGCCTGGGGTGTGCTAGCCGTTGCCTGTGCTCCTGGGGTCTGCTAGTCACCGCCTGCATGCCTGGGATCTGCCAGCTACTCCTGCCTGTGCGCCCAGGTCCAACAACCTCCCCTTTTTCCTACTGCAACTCCACCCTCTAACTGGTCTGGATGAATGGTGGTTGGACTTCCGTACAGTTCAATTTTCTATCAGTTCTGGTTGGTTTCTTGTTTCTAAATCTTTGTTGTCCTTAATTTTGGTTATGTGAGGAGGCACAGTGTGTCCACCCTACACCTCCATCTCAGCTGGAAGTGTCTCTGATTACCAGTGTTTTGAACTCTGCATCTGCTAGGTTAGCTATCTCCTCATCGCTTAGTTCTTTCTCTGGAATTTTGATCTGTTGTTTTATTTGGGCCCTATTTCTTTGTCTCAGCACACTTGTTAGGTTGTAAGGGGCAGAACTTTATGTATTTGCCAGGGTGGGACAACCCACTTGCCTGCATTGTGGTGCTATATGTGGCAAAGGACAGGTCAGAGAGGTAACAGTGTCACTTGCTTGGCCCTTGCCCTGCTTTCAGTTACTTCCTTTGCTTCCCACAAGCGGATTGTGCCCTTTTAGTTGCTGATTCCCAGGTGGGTGGACATGTGTATGTTCTAGGGTCCTGGTAGGCCCCTCCAAAGGACTCTCCTGTGAGAATGGGAGTTTCTCCCACGGCTGTAACCTTCACAGGTTTTTACAGCCAGAGGTTTTGAGGCTTTAGTTTCATGTGCTGGAACCCTGGGTTGTACACAGTCTATCTCACTTGTTCCTCCAGGCTTATCCCCACATGAATGTAGGATAATCTGGTCTGCCAGCTGCTGCCTCAACCACCCCCTCAACTGCCCCCTTGACCACCCAGTCCTGCCAGCTGCAACCATGTCATGTGTCCTCACTGCCCGGACTTCCCACCTCTGCCCTTCTTACCAGTCTGAGTGAATGTTTCTTTAAGTCCTTGGTTGTCGGACTTCCAAACAGTTTGATTTTTCTGGCAGCTCTGGTTATTTTTGTTTTTAAATTGGTTCTTATCCTTCTTTTGGTTGTTCTAAGAAGGAAAGTGTATGTACCAACACTTCCGTGTTTGCTGGAAGCTGTCAGTGCCTTTACTTTTTAATGCTATTGTATTTGACACTGGAGTATCTATAAACTTTTTTCATTGTATAATACATACAATTTTTTATTGTTATTCTATTATAGTTGTCCTGATTTTTCCCCTTTTAACTTTTATTCAAGGTTTTTACAGTTTTCAGATGGCATTCCAGTAGTCTTTTATTCTATGTATTGCTAATTTATTCATTCAATAAGACCATTATAAGGCCGTAATATTTACTACAGCTGTCTGCTGTCTTTTAAGCCCAATTGAAGATACAGATATTTTGAGTGAGTTTTTCTACATATAGTAATATGCTGCCCCATAGTTGGGTAGACCTAAATTTATTTTCTAAATTTAAATTGCAATATTTCTTTATTTTACATTTGTTTTTTAGATTAGGTATTTAAACTGTTTAAATAAGGCTCATCTAGATGTACACCACAAATTCTGACTCAAGCCACACAGCTAACTAAACATCTCTGGCATCTTCTCACCCTATTGTCACTAGACCTTACTACGTATATTATCACTGCCAAAAGACTGCAGTGTTTTTCTTTTTAATTTGCTTATGTTATTAAAATTACTTAATGCCTGTTAAGAAAAATAAAGCATGTACAGTCTTTCCATTTTACATTGCTTTTATTTTTCCTTTTTTTAATAGTATTTATTTTCAGAGAGAGAAGGGAGGGAAAGAAACATCAATGTGTGGCTGCCTCTTGAGTGTCCCCTAGTGGGGACCTGGCTCACAACCCAGGCATATGCCCTGACAGGGAATGGAACTGGCAACCTTTTGGTTTGCAGGCTGGTGCATAATCCACTGAGCTACATCAGTCAACGCTGTTTTTCCATTTTTGATCACAAGTGTACTTAATTGTTTTGCTAACTTTTTATTTTGATGTAATTTCAACTTGGAGAAAACTTGCAGAAAGAGTATAGAGTTTAATTTTGTATATCTTTTACTGAGATTTGCCAACTGTTTACACTTTGTCCTACTTTCTTGAGCTGTACGTGAGTGTTGGGATGCGGGGTGTTTTTTTCCTGAGCCCTTTAATGTCAAGTTGGAGATATTGGACTCTTTTTTTTTTTTTTTTTTTTAAATACCCGTTAACTGTTCTAATGTGTACTTCTTAAGAACAAAAACAGTCTGTTAAGTAGCAACAGTACAGATACCAAATTCAAGGAATTTAACAATGAAACCGCACTATAGTATTCCCCCTTTTCTGCTGGGGGGGTGCATTCCAAGACTGCCAGTGGCTGCCTGAAATTGTGGATAGTACCAAATCCTATACATACTGTTTTGTTGTATACATACCTATGATAAAGTTTAATGTATAAATTAGCACAGTGAGAGATTAACAACAATAACTTATAAAATAGAACAATTATAATATGCTGTAATAAAAGTTATGTGAATATGGCATTGAGTAAAATAAAGGCACCCGATTTTTTGGACTATAAGACGCACTCCCCGTGGGGCAGGTGGGGTGCAATTTGGGAGGAATAATGATTGTTAATGCTGCTGTTGAGTTCTGTTTACATTGGTGAAATATTACGCTATTTATGTTACTAAATATTTTACCATATTTTTTGCTTCAAAATTTTTTTTCTGTTTTCCTCCTCTAAAACCCAGGTGTGTCTTATGGTCTGAAAAATATGTTACTTGAATATAAGCACTGTGATACCGGGATACTTGATCTGCTAACCTAGCTGACTGACTATAAGTGAGTAGTGAGCGGGTGGCATACACAGTGGGGATATGCTGGACAAAGGGATAATTCATGTCCTAAGCAGGATGAAGCAGAACAGTGAAAGGTTTCATTTTCATTACACTAGTCAGCACCCAATTTGAAACTTATGAATGGTTCATTTCTAGAATTTTCCATTTAATATTTCTGGACCAAGATTGATGAAGGTAACTGAAGCTGCATAAAGGGAAGCTGTGGATGTGGGTATGGGCAACTACTATGTTATTTCGTCTTCAATCTATGTTCAAAAAGATAAAAAGAACATTTTTAGAACAGATTTTTGAACATTTTGAACCTATTTTCTAATGATCTTTTTATCTTCCAGTACACCTAATTATTATTTAGTTGGAATCCTATTGTATACATATATTTTTTCACTTAATCATATTTTGCTATGTCACTTCTTAGTCTTTCAAATTATACTTTGCCATTACATAGTTTTCCATTTAGCAAATTATATCAAAACTAGATGGTTAGGCTTTCAAGTTTTAAATTTTGCTGTCTTTTATTCAAGTGGCTAATTAATTTGCTTTAAAGTTTGTTCCATTTGGATTATATCTTTAGGATAAATGTACAAAAGGCATGAGTTTTTCCATGGCTTGATATTTATTATGACTGTAGCTCTTTCATTGTTAATTTCTTTACTCTGAGCACTGTGAGGGGAAGGAATGTACCAAAATTGTAAAATTCTAGAATTTTAGCGTGGTTCCTGGTTGCACTTAATTAATGATAATATTCCTTGAATTGAATTAAATCTCTTTCCATCTGATTTGTCCTGTCTAATTACTTTATTAAGTCTAAAATTCATTTTTTAACTTTTTAAAATCTCAAATCTGGATATGTCTAACAATTGATGGCATGCTGTAATTTAAGTAATGTGGGTTACTTATTTTCTTTTTCTTTTAGAGGAACATAAAACGTGCTTCTCTTTTCAGTCACTGACATCTTATGTTCACTTTTTATAGTAATTGTCTTTAATTTTTATTACTCCTAGCCACATACACAGATAGGAATTAATATCAGACCTAGATTCTCTTTCTCTGTCCTTGCAGATTGTTCTTATATTTGTTTCAGTGTTTTGTATAATGTACTTTTCATTTGGTGTCAGTCTTTTCCTCATTTGTATTGAAGTGGTAAGTTGACTTTGAGTTGTATTTATAATCTGCTTTCTGTTGATTTTACTCAGAGTAAGCAGTAGTCTTGGCTGTCTTACTTTTAGAGCTGTTAAAAGAATCTCCTTGCACTTTTATATACCATTGTTTTAATTTTTAGAGTCATGTGTTATGATACTGGAACCCTAGGAAAATTGGAGAAAGGATATTTTAGAAACTTTTAGGTTTATAAGCAATTTTTAAAATCTGCAGATAAATTATTAGTATTGATATGAGTTAGCAAAATAGCTCAATATAAGATCAGTAGTAAAAAATTGACTGCATTGCTATATATAGCAATAAGCAGCTAAACACCATTTACAAAAGTAAGGCAGAGAGTATAAAGTTCCTGGGAGTAACTATAACATCATGTTCAAATCTGTGGGAAAGTATAAAACTTTATCGAAAGACATTAAAGAGGAACTAAATAAATGGGGAGCTGGTGCCTTTTTATCCATGAATATGGCATATCATAAAGAAGTTCTTAAAACTGATGTCTAAATTCATTGTTTCATTCAAAGTGTCAAGGGTTTTCAAGAAATATCATACACTTATTCCAGTCTATATATGGGAAAGCAAAGAACCTAGAATAGGCAGGACACTCATGAATAAGGAAGAAGTGGAGTGGTGATGATGTGTCTGTACTTATTCAGTCACATGTAAAATTTAGTGTTTAAGGCAATGTGGTATATAGCAGTGGGATAGGTACATTGACCAATAGAATAGAATACAGAGCCCCCAAACCACAGACCTCTGGCTTGAAGCTGTCCTTCCAACAGGAAGGACATGTCCTAGATGAGGCCTTGGATGCTTGAAATGTGGCTGGTCTGAATTGAGATGTGCTGGTCTAGAAGGTAAGAAAAGGCTTCCCTGAGAAGTATGGTTTTAAGTTAAATCTGATAGATGAATGGAACTTAACTAGGGGACTATTTCAGTGGATGGAAGACTATTTAATGTTGAATGAATAGAATGTTCATGTGGTGAGAGGGAAACATGGTATGTGTTCATACATGGTATGTAAAGGAGGTCACTGCAGCTGGTCATTAATCTAAGGCAGTGTTGGCATACTTTCTGTAAAGAGCCAGATAATAAATATTTTAGGCTTTGAGGGTTTATACAGCCATTGTTATAACTACTAAAATCTGCTGTTGCATTACAGCAGCAGCAAGAGAAAATTTTTAAATGGATGAGTTATGGCTATTTTCAAATACAGGCAGCAGGCTGGATAGAGCCCCCAGGCCATAGTTTTCCTGACCCATGATCTATGGGAGAGAATAGTACAAGGAGAGATTTGAGAACAGGGACTAGACTCAGATCTTTTTAGCAATGTTAGGAATTTTTGTTATTTAGCCTAAGAGTAAGTTGAAACTAGACAGTGAGTGGATTTGAAATCACTTGGTTTTAGTGTGGAGAAGGGATTGAGTGATATGGAAAACCAGTTGGTATATTATAGTAGTCTAAATAAATCACAATGAAAGCTTTGTGTTTTGGAGTGGGGAGGGAAAATACTGGCAATGGATGGGATGGGATGGATTGGAGAGATACTTAAAATCCATAATATTTGATGATGATTTGTATATGTGGGGGAAGGGTGAAGATGATGAAAAAAAGATAGGAAAGGTAGTTTGTTGGTTTCTAGCTTGTTGCAGCTTCATCAGTGCTGATACTGTTCGTGATGTAGAGCATTGCAAGTTTACCCAGTTTGGAGTTGGGGTGTGGAAATTATAACTTTGGTTTTAGAGTTCAAGGGGAGATGTCAATTTGGCAATTAGATATATGAATTTCTAGAAGAGGGGTCTGAGTTGAAGACACATATTTAAGAGACAGTGAAGGTAGTGATGGCAATAGGCAAAGTGACCTAAAGAGTGATACAAAGAAGTGTGTATCAGAGCATTGAGGAACTGCTAGTGTTGAATAAACAAGTAGCAGAGATGATTCTTAAGAACAGTAAGTAGAGAGTAAGAATAAACCATTTACCCTTTCTTCACCTGTAAAATAGGAATAACAGGTAGGCCCTGACTTACAATGATTCAACTTGCGATTTTTTTTTTAACTTTATGAAGTGATACACATTTAGTGGAAAACATACTTCAAATTTTGAATTTGATTGTTTCCTGGGTTAGCAATATGCTGTATGATACTCCCTTATGATGTTGGGCAGTGGCAGCAAGCCACTGCTTCTAATCAGGCACGCAATCACAAGGGTAAATTATCGATACTCTACAGTGTACTGTGCTTCCGTGTTCTGAGCGCATTTGAGGCTAAACTATGATGTTCAGTAGGTTAGGTATATTAAGTGCATTTTTGACTTGTGATATTTTCAAACTCATAATTGGTTTATTGGAATGTAACCTCATCATAAGTTGAGGAGGATATGTATAAGTATTCTCTTGGAATTGTGCTAGAAATTGGAACTCTGTTTCAAGTATTTGGCATATA
The DNA here is from genome assembly GCA_004027475.1 of Anoura caudifer. Taxonomy (NCBI): domain Eukaryota; kingdom Metazoa; phylum Chordata; class Mammalia; order Chiroptera; family Phyllostomidae; genus Anoura; species Anoura caudifer. Next base: position 258,838 of record PVKU01001150.1, read on the forward strand.
GCAGTGGTCAATATATGCTATTATAGTGTGCCTCAGGCCTGAAGTATTCCAGTATACTCTGCCTGTATTTTAGAATAGTCCTTTGTCCCAATTTGCTGGATTAGTTTTGTGACTCGTTTTTAAAATTAAATAATTCCATGATTTCTGATCCTGAGTTTATCTACTTCTTAGCTTTTTTCTCTTAAGAGAAAAATGATGTCTTCATTGTATATCTCCATTATTTGATTCTAAGTTGGGAGCCATAGTCAAGGAGTTTTTTCTTAGACATAGAAAATCATAACTTTTGGCCATTGGTGGCATCTAAGGAAGGCTCAGAGATTGTTTCTCTTCAACAGCTTAGTTGTTATTCCTGCCAATCGGAGAAGGTCTTGTGTTTGATGGTCTTTGATTTTATACTCCAAAGTGAATTTAGTGTTAGTTAGAAAAAGAAAACCTCTAAGACATTTTCTGATTGCAACCATCAGTGGGAATATTTTTTTTAATTATGACCTATTTATACATGTAAATACTTCCACAATAGATGAAATCTCACAAAACAATTCTTAATCTCTGCTGTGTACGTTATTTTGATTTTCTGTTCTGTTACAGTGGAGGAATGCTGGTTGTGACCAGCCAAATTAATTTTGTAACCTGCTGTTTGAAAACAGTGCCTTAAGAGAATAGACTGAATGATAAAAATTTTGGATATATTGATAAAATTGCCAGTGTTTAAACACATCTATTCAATGAAGTTAGTTATACCTGTGTTTAAAAAGCTAGTCTATTTTTTCTTCAGTATCTGTTTCAGTGCTGTCGGCTTGATTCAGATAGATAGTAAATAGTAAAATTCTTGATGATTCATGGTGCATTAGAGTGAAGTTGATATTCTGATGATTTTCATTTTTAGCTTTTTAAATTGTTTTCCTATATTGTTTCTAGGTCCTGAATTTTTTTCATACTCTTATTTACATTAGCAACTACCAATTCCTGATTTAGTTTCAAGTGTTCTTTCCAGTCTATATTTTCTTTGTATTTTACAGCTCCCTTGTTACTAAACCCCCACTGTCAAATAGTATATTAGAAGACTGCTGCTTTAGCTCTTGTAATAGGGTTTGGAGCATGTTTGGGAATGAATACTAAAATAGGCACATTTTCTTTAAAATAAATGCTGAATAGATATCTATATGGACATATTGAGTCACAAGACATTAATTTTAGTAAATAGTGAATTGATACCATGCTATTAATTTGGTAGGTCATTTAGAATGTAGTAAAATCTTAGATTTAGAATTATTTGACTTCTGCCTGCCAGAACCTCAGTATTTATTAAGTAAAATGCCTTTTTAAAATACTGTTAACCCAACAGTGGTGGCTAGAATTTTCTCTCAGTCCATAAATTGTTCATTTAGTTATAAAAGTAATGAAATATATGCAAACATGTCAATATTGAGCTTTTGTTTGTATCAAAATGTACAAGTTATAGGGTAAGTACTTTTCATTTTTAGTGTATATCACTTAACCTTGACAGTCATTTTGAAGAAACTAGATTCTTGAAAAAATTACAATTGAGGCTAAATAAAAATTGTGTACTAAAAAGCTTTGTGTAGAAAGAGCAATACTTACAGATCCAGTACAGATAGGGTAGGCGTGCACTTGCTTAATTGGCAAGGTCTTTTTACAAAATCTTAAGCTGCTTGAAAGTTGTAGATTTTTTTAACTTATTTTTGGGGAATACCTTGGTTAGCTGTCTTGGCAGTTGATACAGGATCTCTGTTATATGCATTACCTGCAGACAATTCCTTTAGGGGAGAGATGTCTCGTGAGGGTAACTTTTGTAAAGGAAGTATGTTCAGAGGAATGAGAAAACTGCTTTCCGAGACCCCTCATCCAGCGTGTTTCCCAGCCTCTTTGCTTTGAGTTGTGTCCTATATCCATCCATTCCTAACCAGTAAATTCTGGCCAGAGGAATAGAATTATGCTGTTGAATGTAGGCCTAAGGCTTTATCCTTGGGCCACTGGGTGAAGTTGGCTTTCCTCAAATTATGATGAAATTTCTCAAGGATGAAAACCACAGTGTCTACTACAGGCAACATTTATATCTTATTTATAATTGATCTCTGTGGCCTAGCACAGTATATTGTACTGTGATCAGTTTAAGTCAATATGAGTATATAGCTTTGTTTTTGTACTGATAATAAAAGAATGGTATCTGTGCTTGTTTAATAATTAGAATTTATTTTGATTCAAGGAAGCTCTGATTTTATATTCAATAAGCATCTTACTGAATGCCCACTATGCCTGAACACTGTCTGAAGCTAAGGATGCAAGAGTGAATTAGTTACGGTTTCTCTTCAAGGAACTCAGTCTAGTAAAATTGATTTTGTTGAAAATTAAACATTTAAAAAAAATTTTTTTAGCAAGATTAGCTAAACTAGTTCTTTTTCATTGCATTTGGATAGCATTTAGTTGGGAGTTTTTAAATCATTTCTATTTTTTACTGGTTAATTGGCTAACTTGGTCTGATTGATGAGTTCTATGGTGTTTCTAAAATTTTTATCAACTTAAAATTGGTTTCCTCGGTAGTATTTCTGGTGCTGGCTACATTAATTTATGGAGTTATATAAGTGTAGATATATAATGTGAGTGTTTCTGCCAATATTTTACTATCGGCTATGTCTCCTGTGCAGTCTGACCATGAGTTTTTACTTTCCAATTCTGATTGAAATGTGACTGTGGTCAATTTTTAAAGTATATGATTTTTTTATTCATGTGTTCTGTTGAGACTTAATTTAAATGATTGTGTCAGTGGTATGCTTCTTTTCACTATTTAAAATCAAGTGTAAATTTCTTAAGTTTGGCTTTCTTTTCAAACTTTTATTTTTTTCCTTAGTTTTTATAGCACATTGAATATTTAGCAAAAACTGATATAGCACAAATTATTAAAATAACTTATTTCTGCAACATATTATTATAATTTTTAGACTATATTTAGTTCACACATTAAAGAGACACTTAGAACTGTTATAGAACAGCAGCGATTTTCAATTGGTATGTTGCAGGAGGCACACTGCTGTGCCACCAGAATTTTTAAAACATGCAATACCTAACTGTTTAGTCAATGGCACTGACCTCTTTTCCCCTAGATTGTTAAGTTAAAAAAATGACAACAGCCAATATAACAATAGCTGTCTGGTATGAATGAGTCAAAATTATACCTATTTTTTTTTGTCAGATTGGCAAAAAAAAATAGTTTTTGGTAGACCACAGAATTTTAGTAATTGGTTTACGTGTGCCATAGATGAAAATGGTTGAAAATTACGTGTTCTTAATTTTACATCAATGAACAATTGTTACTATTGCCAGACTTATAAGTACGTTTATGAGGTGGTCAATTTTATGTGCTTCAGTTTTGGTACACTATGTATTGTTCCACTCAATCCAGTTGGTTATTTTTACAATTGGTATAGTTTTAGTGATTTCTGGTTTGGGGTTTTCTTGTCATTTCAACTGATGTTGTGAAAGAATCCTCATGTAAATAGGGCTTAATTTATGTGACTGTAAAGAGAAGCCCCAGTAGAGAATTGCTTTTTAAAGCAGTAATTTTTGATGTTTCTGTTTCTTAGAGCAAAATGGTGTGACCAAAGTAATCTTGTGATTTTATCTTTGTCCAAATAGAAAGGCACCTTCCATACTTCGTTACAAAGTAATATTTTGAGCTTTTTTGAAATTGTTCTTAGCCTTTAAGAATCTGAGGACAGATTTAGGTATTTTCCCTGGAAAAATGCACATTCACAAAATTTTATTGGAGTTTTAAGGGTTTAATATATTTGCCCAAGGTGTGAACTCACGTAAGAACCTCTGTTGATGTTAGGGAGGAGGAAGACAATAGAAATTTTTCTTCATTCTTTACTGATGTTCTGATTGGCAAGCACTAGAGTAAGTATGTAACAGCTGAGATGGGAAGCAAAGGGAGCAAGAATGGTTTTAAGAATGAAATGCTGGGTATAACAATAAAACTAACTTTAGTTTGAATATACTTTTAAATATATATTTGGGAAGCTGGGATGAAATAATCCCATTATTCACTTGATTGAATAGCTAGGTGTTTTTGGTAGGACCCTCTCCAGATGACTTGAGGTTTATTTTTTTGTTTGCAAAGTTGTTAATGGCATTAACAAAATACTTGCCAGTTAGATGGTATATGTTGAAATGCTTAATGGGAACATGCTGTCTTAGAGATTAATTAATGTTAGAATGAGTTTGTCTGTTAATGTATACAAGATTCCAGACCAGATTTTTTTACCTGTAGTTATTTCTCTTCACTCTTTTCACCTCTTTTAGCTTAAAGGGTGTGAAAGAGCCTTCACAACATCTCTGATTTTTGAAGTGTGTTTGGATTCTCATCCAGCACCTACAGCCTTCATAGACTTTTAAAAAGGGGGTTAAGTAAATCTTTATGGAGTCCTGGTTCCCACTAAAGGCTTCTTTCTTATGTTGATATGTTATGCTATGGTGTAATAGTTGATTCTTCCCACCTAAAGTAATCACTTTATAGTAGTTTTATCACTTTGTAGTTTGATGTTTTGTTTTTCTTACTGCATTGTAATCTTTTTGAGGGCAATTATGATTATCATCAAGTATTTATCTGATTTAAAGTTAAAATTCTCAGACTTGCAAAATATATCTTTGGCCATCTCCCAAACTTGGGTTTCTTGGTTTTTGTTTTTATTAGCACAGTGGTTCTCAACCAGGGTCTCAGCCAGGGTCAGTTTTGCCCACCAGGGATCATCTGACAAGACATTGGGAGATATTTTGGGCTGTTAAAACTGGGATAGGGAGTTGCTACTGGTATGTATTGGGTAGAGGACAGGGATGCTGCTAAACTTCCTATAACAGTCCACAACAAATATTTTTACAGCCTAAAATGTCAGTAATACTGAGGTTGAAACATCCTGTATATAGAATGTGTTTTTTAATGAAATTCCTGTGTAGTTCTAGAAGTCACTCATACAAGGCATGTTTGTACCTGCTTGTTAGGAAGGGAGGTTTTTCCTTCACAGGTCATAGATTTTATTTCCCTGTCCTCACCATGATTGGGTAGAGATATATTTTCAGGAAGGAACTACTGTGGGCCAAAGCTACATGTTACTGCTCTGATGTCCTACTTAGCTGATCTGTATTCCACTGAAAAATATGTTTCATTTCATTGTCACAGTTGGCAACCTCATTGTCATTTGAGGTTGCCATCACTTCTTACTTAGATTATTGCAATGACTTTTTTAAAAAATCATTTTAATGAGAGGGAGTTGGGGGGGCTGGGGCGGTGGGCTGGGATGGTAGTAAAAGACAGAAAATTGTACAAGAACAACAATTAAAATAATTTTTTAAAAACTGCCTAAAAAATCATTTTAATTTGAGATAATTGTAGATTGACATGCCATTGTAGGATAATGCAGATTCCATGCACCCTTTGCCCAGTTTCCCACAAAGGTAATAACATCTCTTAAAATTAATAATGCCAATATTACAAGGGTGTTGACATTAATGTGATCCACAGATCTTACTTAGATTTCCCCAGTTTTACTTGTACTGATTAGTGTGTTTGTATTTAGTTCTGTGTCATTTTTTCACATGTAAGTTTGTGTATCATCTACCATCACAGTCAAGATACAAAGCAGTTGTTACCAACAGATCTTTCTTGTTTCCCTTTTACATCCATACCTTCCCTTCTCATTCCTTTCCATACATAACCCTTGCAACCCCTAATTGGTTTTCCTTTTTGTCATTTTATAATTTGGCTAGTTTCAGAATGTTCTATAAATGGGATCATAGAGTATGTAGTTTTCTGGGGTTGATTTTTTTTTTTTTTTCATTCATTGTAATTCCCTTGAGATTCAGACAGGTTGTTGAATAAATGGTTTGTCTCTTTATTGCTGAGTAATATTCCATGTATGAATATAGCACAGTTTTTTTAACCTGTTGAAGGACATCTGTATGCCCTATTTGGGGCTATTGTGAATAAAGTTGCTATAAACAATTAAGTACAGATTTTTATGTAAACATAGTTTTTCATTTCTCTGGGATAAATGCCTAAGAGTGCAGTTGCTGGGTTATATGGTAATTTCATACTTAGTCTTATAAGAAACTTTTCTAGAGTGGGTTTATTGGTTTAAATTCCTGCCAGCAATGTATAGTGGATCCAATTTCTTGGTATCCTTACCAGCATTGGTGGTGCAGTAACTTTTTAATTAAGTTTCTGTGTCTCCTGTTAACCCTTGTTTGAAACTATACTTTTATGTTGCTTTCTGGGCGATACTGTTAATGGACATGCCTAATCTCTCTCCCTATAAAGTAATACTTGTAGCCTCTGTATCAAGTTTGGATTCTTTAGTTAGAGACCTGTTGGGAACCGCCCTACCTGGTTTCAGAAGCTGTAACCCCCGAATGTCTATGGCTGAGTAAGCGACCTTCGGACCATAAGCCACTGAGGAGACAAGGCTTATTCCCAGGCAGGGGCGCTGCTTCTGCTCCTTTTACTTCATCCATAACTGGCCCCCAATGCCTGATCGGTTAGCTAATGACAGGTAAGATTCCCCAAGGGGGAACGACCTAAGACAGGCATGATCACATGGAGGCCCCAAGGAAGGACTTGGGGGGGGGGTTATAGCAAAAGGGGGTGACGGACCCTCAGCTTTGACATAGCCTGAGTCCTCATTCTGTCTGCAAGAAGTCTCATAATCTCTTGGCTGCCTTACTAGCCCTGCCTGACTTAGCCTGAGACAATGCCTTAAGCCTGAAACAATGCTGGTGGTGGGTGTAGCCCTGTGCTGGAAAGGGCAGATTCCCTAGGGCAATCAGGCCTAAGAAAGAATATGTAAAATCCTGTGAAACTTGCTCCATTTAGAACCCTCTCAATTAAATAAGGGTCCAAGCAAGAAGTGAGTTTGTTCCTCAAAGTTTTGTAGCTCTTTAGCTATCTGACCCTGACTCAAAATAGGCCCTCAGAATTCTTTGTATGTTATTCTTGTTTGATTCTTAATACCTGACAATGATTAATGAGCCTGTATTCCTATGCAAAACGAACCCAATAAAAGCCCATTGAGGAAAAGGCTCTTGGCCCTTCTCCTTTGAGAAATGGGCCACCTTTCCTCCTCAAGCCGATCAGGTCTTGGTAGATTTATTCTCATCTGTGGTGGAGGGGGAGGGTCCTGCGGGCAGACCCCCCCCACACACACACAGAGACCTAAAGCCATTTGCATTGTGGTTCTTGCCTACTTTTCTAACCTCATTGTGCATTCATATATATATATATTAGTTCCAGGTGTGTTGAAATAGATGCAAATATTTATTTCAGAGCTCTTGTGATGATTAGATTATGCATATAGTATTGCCAAGTACCTAATATATAGTAAGCAATAAATAAATAAATGATAGTTTTGATAGTTTCTAGTAGTTCCCGAGTGCTTATGCTGACATATGGTAGACACTCAAATGTTTAGATGAGTAAATGACCTATAGATAGATTCTCTCTAAATTCTTGGAATGTCTTTGACTTCATCTCTGCTTTTGAAGTCTGGGCTTCAGCCTTACACCTAATTATTTTGACACTTAATCATATACTGTTATGTATGTGCTACTAATTAAATGACTGTAATGAGATGTTTATTCTTTGTAATAGATTAGCTATTTCTTGAGGGTGTTTAACTTTACTTCCACTGATTATTGTATCCTGCACAATACCTAGCATAATGCATGTAATTGCTCAGTTCTTACACACTGTTGAAAGTATCACTTTATATCCAAATGAATTCACAGAGTTGGCTGTTTAATTCTTCTTGTAATTTTATAATAATCATTATTTTGAATGAGTCCTGATTTTATTAGTTCAGATGCTTAAGTTTAGGCACACCTATACAGTGACTCCCCTAGGAATGAAGAATTGGATATAATGAAACTGTTTGCAGAAAATGATAAGTGAACCAACAATACTTTGTGTATTTATTAACAAATCTTATACGGTAAAGGCTTTCTCTGGTTCCTGTTTAAAATTTTGTTTGTTTCTGTCAGTATTTACTGAGAACATCTACCATATGCTAGATATTGTGTCAGGTACAGTTATCAAAAATGGAAAAAGTATACATATCCTAGATAGTATTTACCAAGAGGGCGGGCTTAGGCATTTGTTGTGGAGAGGAAAGGAAAAGGGGAAATAAGGTTTAACTGTTGCAGATTTATGGTTTAAGCAACTGGAAGGGTTTACTGAGATAGTGATGACTAAGGGTGAAGGGTTTCAGGTCAGACTGAATCAAGACATCTGTTTCGTGCCCTTTTTTTCTTTGAATTTTATTTATTTGTTAATTATTTATAGAGAGGGGATGAGGGAGGGATGGATACAGAAACATTGATTTGTTCCACTTTTTTATGCACTCATTGGTTGCTTCCTATATATACCCTGACCGGAAATTGAACACACAGCCTTGGTGTTTTGGGATGACTCTCTAACCAACTGAGCTACCAGTTCAGGGTGGTTTTGTGCCTTTTATGTTACATTTAAAATATGTTGACAACCCAAGGGAAGTATAAAAGGTTATGAGTTTGGTACTCAGAGGAAGAATTATCAGGATGTAAAAGGTTTTAAATCTATGGGATTAAGGTGGCAATGAACATAGAGGTACATACATCTTTATGAATAAGTGTTTTCAAATTTTCAGGTAGATACCCAGAAGAGGGATTGCTGCATCCTGTGGTAACTCCATTCCTAATTTTTTGAGGAACCCTCCTGTTCATTTCCTTAGTGGCTGTACCAGTTTACGTTCCTACCAGCAATGTATGAGGGTTCCTTTTTCTCTGCGACCTCTCCAACACTTATTATTCCTTGTCTTGTTAATAATAGCCATTCTAACAAATGTGAGGTGGTATCTCATTGTGGTTTTTATTTGCATTTCCCTAATAGCTAGTGAAGTTGACCATCTTTTCATATATCTGCTGGCCGTTTGTATGTCTTCTTGGAAAAGGTGTCTGTTCAGGTCCTCTGCCCATTTTGTAATTGGATTGTTTGTTTTTTGTCGTCGTTGGGCTTATGAGTCCTTTATGTGTTTTAGCTATTAACCCCATATCAGATGTGTTTGCAAGTATCTTCTCCCATTTGGTTGATTTCATTTTTATTTTGATGATGGTTTCTTTTGTTATACAGAAGCTTTTTAGTTTGATATAGTCTCATTCATTTATTTTTGCTTGCACTTCCCTTGCCTTTGAAGTCAAAGTCATAAATAAAATTCTAAGACCAAGGTTCATAAGTTTAGTTACTATGTTTTCTTGTATGTATTTTATTATTCTGAGTTAATTTTATGTATGGTGACAAATAGCCATCTAGTTTCATTCATTTGCATGTGGCTTTCCAGTGTCCTTCAATAGGTGATCAGATAAAGATGTGGTACATACACAGAGTGGAATACTACTCAGCCATCAGGAAAGATGAAATACTGCCATTTATGACAATATGGGTGGATCTTGAGAATATCATGCTAAGCAAAGTAAGTTAGGTGGAAAAAGCCAAGAACCACATGATTTCACTTGTATGTGATATACAAAACTGAAAGCAACAAATACATGACAGACAAAAACTCATAGACACAGACAACATTATGGTGGTTAACGGAGGAAAAGGGGGCTGAGGGATAGAAAAGGGTAAAGTTGGTTAATACATATATGGTAACAGAAGGAGACTTGATTTTGGGTGCTGAATGCACAAGGCAATGTACACTTGAAATCTGTGTGATTTTATTAACCAGTGTCACCACAATAAATTTAATGAAATTTTAAGAATAAAGCTGTGGGATTAGATAAATTTATGTAAGGGGAGAGTACAGCTAGTTAATAAGAGAGGGATCAGAACTAAGTTTGAGTAGACCAAGAAGAGTTGTTGGCGGATGAAACAAAAGGGAATCCTGGTGAGAAAGGAAAAACTAATAAAGAGTAGTGACACGGGAACCAGGAGAGCAAATGTTTAAGAAGGAAGTAGTCAAGAAAGAATATTGCTGAGAGCTCAAAAAGGATGAAGAAAAAGTTACTTTTTGATTTGGTAGTGCAGAAAGAAGTACCCGCTCTTGACAAACAGATCAGTGGAATGGAAGAGAAAAACTAGATGGAAATAGGTTGAATAATGAATGGAATGTGAAAAACAGGAATAGATGTAGACAACATCTTCGGGAAGTTTTGCTGTGAAAGAGAGCAAGAATTGGGAAGGAAACTGGAGGTCAGTGTGGGGTCATAGGAGGGTTTTCATGTTTTTAAAAAGGAGAGTTATTAGAGAGTATTTACATGTTCATAAGAATGACCCAGGAGAGGCACAAATTTGTGCTATAGGAGAAAAGGGTTAGGGAATAGGTGTTAGTTGTATAGTTGAAAGGTTTTTGCCTTGGAGACATCTCTATTGTTAACATTGCTCTTTTAAAAACAAGAAATCATTACTTTTCCTATCCTTTTATTTTCAACATTGGGAATCTCTTTTGTTTCAGCATGTGGTTAGTCAGGTTTAGTTTTGTAACAAGTCTGAGAATCTTTTGTAGCTGATATTCCACTTATATTTCTTTTGACAATTTTTACTTTTTTGTTTTCTATTTTTATTCATTGGTAGCAGAAAAAAAGAAAAAAGAAATCATTAGTTTGTGTGCTCCTTATTTTTATTTTTAAATTTATATTGAACCCATATTTCAATTTATCATCCTTACTCTCCCATAGTACATCATGATACTCTGTAATGCATTAGTATAATTACATTATGTCTTATATTTACCTCCCTACCCTTTAGAGTAGGTTGAGACTTTTGGTTCTAGCCTGTTATCAAATTATTTTTATATTTTGTGGCTTTATCCACAAAATGTAGATTATATTCTACAATATTTAACAGCTATACCATTGTAACTTAGTTTTATGTTTAACTGTAATACAATTTTTTATTGACAATATCTCATCATGTGTTTAAGATTTTTCAGGAGTTCAGGAGTGCTGTATTTTAAATACTAACATTTACATATTTCAGAACTTTAAAAAAATCTATAATTACTTGTTATACACATCTGAGTGAAATACTGCTAAGTAAAGAATTCCTGACACATCATTTTTCAAGAACATTCCTGAGTCTTCTGCCGTCCCAGAGTTCCTGAGAACTTTGAGGCTAGCCTAATATTTTGCCTCCGCTATAGGCCATTGTTTTCTTCTTCCTGGATGCATTTAAAATCTTTGAAGCTTACTGAGTCCAGCACGATGTCTGTAACTTAATGGTTTGCATCTATTTGTTGTTTATCTTTCTTAGTACATGGTGAGATCAATCTATAAATTATTATTTCAGAAGATACCTCAAATATATTTCTATTTTTTTCTTGATCTTTGGAGTATGTTGAACAAAGCAGATAAATTTTCCTGCCCTTGTATGAAGCTTAAATTCTCTCAGGGAGACACTAAATAAAGTAACTATATGAGTAAATTATATAATGTAGGCAGAGAAAGCAATGTAAGAGGGATCAGTAATACTGGGCAGGAGCTAGAGGAAGATAGGCTATAAGATTGCAGTTTTTAATGGGATAGTAAATACAGACCTCATTGAGAAGTAAAAAGAACAGCCACTGCAAAAGACCTAAGTCACCCTGGCTAGTGTGGCTCAGTGGATTGAGTGTGGCCTGTGAATCAAAGGGTTTCGGTTTGATTCCCAGTCAGGACACATGCCTGGGTTGTGGGCCAGGTCCCCAGTAGGGGGTGCTTGAGAGGCTGGTGTGTGAGAGGCAACCACTGATGTTTCTCTCCCTCCCTTCCCCTCTTTCTAAAAACAAATAAAATTTAAAAAAAAAAAAAACACCCCAAAACAGTCCCAAGTCAGGAGCATGTCAAGGCATGCAGAGATACATTTGCTTAACAGTTGGAAATAGGATGAAAGAGAAAAGAGGGGTCAAGGGTGACTCCCCAAAATTTTTTGCTGAGCAACTGAAAAAAGGGAATTACCAGCAGCTGGGATGGAGAAGGATGTGGATAAAGCACATTTTAAGAAAATCATCAGGAGTTTAGTTTTGTACATGTTAAGAAAAATTTATCTCATAGACATTCATGAGAAGATGTCAGGTAGAATGTTTCAAGTAAGTCTAGAGTTCAGGAGAAAGCTGAACTGTGAAAGTATTAATTTGGGTTATTAGCATATGGGTGACATTACCAAGAGGGTGAATATAGATGCTGAGATAAACAGTCAAGGACTGAAGCCTGGGGTATTCGCAACATTACAAGATGGGTGAGGAAGGACCAGCAAAGACTAATGAGAGAGTGAGTGAGATCTCCTGAAAAGTCCAGTGAAGAGTGACTGCTGAAAGTCAGGTTGGATAAGAACTGAAAAACAATCACTGGCGACCTTAATTAGAACATTTGAGAGTAATAGGCTAATGTGAATACATAGTAAGAGGGAATGGAAGGAGAGGAATTGGAGACTTCTGGTATGGATGACTACTGTGGAATTTGTCAGCAAAAGTAAGTTACATTATGGGGCATGTAACTAAAAAGGAGAGGAAAATTGAGAATTCTTTTAAAACTGGGAGTAAAGAGGGGTTTTTGTTTTGTTTTTGTATGTAGCACAGGAATGATACAGGAGGAATATGAACTTTGATGATTTTTCCCACTTTATTCTGATCTTTTCAGTCATGTTGATGAGTCTTCTACTAAAGAAGTTTTCATTTCTTTAATGGGTTTTTTTTCCTTCAGTTTCTCTACATTTTACCTCCTGTTGTCTTGTTTCTTTTTATTTCAAGAATTCCATCTTGAGAGAATAGAGAAGTCTGTATTATTTTCTGGATTGGTTCTTTGAAAGTTTTATCAACTGCTTTTTGCTACTTAAGTTTCTTCAGGTTGGTTGGTTATAGATGAAGAAGTTGAGTATTGTGTTTTTGTAAATATTACTGATTATAGTATTTATTTGAGGATTGTTACTTAGGTGCCCTTGTGGCAGCTGATATTATTACATCGGGGAGCAATTTCTGGAAAGAGCTATTTATTTACCTTTTCTTGGTCTTGTTCACTTATAATAGTTTTTAAATGTTTGCTAGACACTTAATTGATGATATTATTTATATTACCTCTTACTGGAATGTTTCTTTTACTGTGGATATGCTCTTGCAGATCTGAGATTTACTTAAGTGACCAGAAAGACTGTGGGCATTTGCTTAGGCAGAAGTTAAAATGCATGTGAATGTGGTAATGAATCAAAAGTTGGATTATCAGTAATTAGATCTTGTTTCCCCACAGGCACAATTATTTAACTGGGGGCTGCCATTTCTGACTGATGGTTGTTCATAAGCTATAGATATAAATGACTAAATAACCGTACTCATCTTTTTCTCACATTTCAGAGAATCTTAGTGGTATTTAATAGCAATTGTAATCATCTAGTCTTAGATGGTTTAATTTATGAAATAAATTTTCAGTTATATATATCATTTTGAATTGATATAAATTTATAGCTATAGATCAGCAACTCTTAACCAAAGTAGTGTATGTCATAATTAGGAGAGTTATTCAAAATCCATATGTATTAAAAGAACTCCCTGGAGGGATTCTGATGCTTAAGAACTATTACTTATAGAAAAAAGGAATTGTAGACATTTTTATTCATTATAAAAGGAATGTCTAATCCAAAACTTTTTCAGCATAGAATTTTCCTTTATCAGTGCCAATTAGTAAAAAATTAGTAAACTCACATAAGCTTTTATGTTCTCCCCACCAATCTATGTGAATTATAACATTACTATTGGGGAAGTTCTCTTAGTAAATTACTCCTTTAGAGTTTGCCAGAAATTCCATGCTATAAGCAAGCCACTTAGCTTTTCATGATCTTAGATTACTAGCCCTGCATATTGATGTAACTACAGAATTAAATAACTTGCCCTTGTAACTTTATGGACCTTGGGGGATATTTTCTGAGTATTTGCCAGAGAATCTACATTATTTTGCTTCCCTGTCTCCAATCCCCAATTTGAGTAAAGAATTTAAGGGATTCCTAGATAAAGATTACACTTTTCTTTTTCCTGTAACCCCAAGGTAAGAGTGGGATGATTTCAGAGTCATCTCAAGAGTTTAGATTGCTTCCTAAAGAGCATTATTAAAAAGAGGATTTCTGAAGAGTTCGTTGGAACAGTTAGGACTAGCTAGCTTATTTTTAAAACTTTAGGTAGCATTGCAAACTGTTAGAATACTTTCATCTCTTCATTCCTGTTGTTCCTGCCATAGGCTAGGCATTCCTATTTTCATTAATACTTAAGTGTAATATTTTCACCACTGTATTATCTCTCCAAAAAATCTGTCTTTGCCTCAGTTTTCACGTTTCTAATCAAATGGTGCAACTAAGTAGTTTGAAGGCTGGAAATAGAGAAAGTACCTTAGTGCTCCTGAGAAAGAGAGGACTCAGCCAGCATACCCCTACCTGAGCTTGGAAATTATAGTCTCTTCATTTCTGCATCCTTGTACACTGTTCTGTTGTGGTGGTGGTAGTGGTAATGGAAGTGAAAGGATCGTTTCAGGGTTAAGGATCCCCACACTGCTTCATTTGGTTGGGTTAGTTCTTGAGCCACAGCAAACACTCCAGTGCTCTGATGGCAGAATTCCAGACATCTAGTTATATTGTATGTAATCTGAATCACCAGAAAGTGATAGTATGAGGGTGTAGAAATTGGATTTAAGGAGCTCTGGAGGATTGCTAGGTGGAGCAACCTGAAATTGAAAGTAAGAAAGGACTTAGTTTAATTATTCAAGCTATCCAGAGATTTAGAAGAATACATTGGGGTATCCATTCACAGGAGATACTCTTTCAGAAAGAATGGGAAATTAAGATGAGGATTGTTGCTTTTAGGCTTTGAAAGCTCTGCCTGTGGTCCATCCCTCACCAAACCACACTTTTCTGACTAGAAATGGTATGTTTTTATCTTGTTTGTAAGTCAGTAATGATATTTATGACAGATATAAATAGGTTTGTTTATAGCAAAGAAAATAAAAATTTGTGGATAAAATTTAGGCTGAAAAGGAACAGGGGCTTGTCAGTAAAAGTGCTCTAAAATCTATGAGATTCCGAACACACTCTCCATCTTTCTATGTTTTAGAGATTCTCAGTTGGGAGTGCACAACAGAATCATCTGTGGAGATGGTTACTATGCCCTATTCCAGAAACACTGACTCAGAATTTTCTCATTAGTTGAATTCCAGACAGTACTTCCTTAGGCTTTTGAGATGGTCACTCCCTGGTTAAGAATCCATTTTCTCTCAATGCTAAAGTTAAACCCTGAAATTACTTAATTTTTTTCTATGGTAAAAACATTTGGTTTATTACTTGTGAAAATTATCTTTAAGAAATAGAGTCAGTAAATAGAAGAGAATGGGAAAATAAAGGACAAATGATGGGATTAAAAGTTTATGAAGTTACATAGCTTCATTGTATAATCGGTAATTAAAGCTATATTATGTTCTTACAAATATAGCTATGCCCAAAAACCTCACATGATCCAAAGGCCAAATAAAATTAACAGACCATGCCTAAGCTGAACTGTGCATTGCTTACTCCTAGATTTTCCCTTTGAATTGACATTGAAAAATGATCTTTCCTTATCTCCTTACGTATTCAGTTTCCATTATTTTCCAAAGGGAACACATTTTTTCTACTCTGCCATTTTTTTCTGTATACTTTTTCTCTTTCCATTGTTCAGGCTGCTGCTTCTAGCAGAATTTAGTTGAGTCCCATTTTGATGAACTTGGTTGAATGTGGCTTTTTATTATTTTTTTAATACAAAATATGTGTGTTTGCATTGCTTAATACTAATGTTATTCTGAAGGATATTAATTTTAATAGTTTTAACTTGAATATGTTTTCTTAACAGCAGAAGAAGAAAACTAAGAATTTCAATCCACCAACACGCAGAAATTGGGAAAGCAATTACTTTGGGATGCCCCTCCAGGATCTGGTTACAGCTGAGAAGCCTATACCACTCTTTGTTGAAAAATGTGTGGAATTTATTGAAGATACAGGTAGGATAGAAGTATCATTGCATGAGATTTGATTTAAAATTTCACTTTTGCCACACCAACAGTTTGTCACTTTCATGATTCATTAAAGCTAAGTTTTGAAAGAGGTATAGTTCTCATTATTAGGATCATCTTGACTATTAACCCTAGATGTAACATCTAATATTTGAAAGAAGTTTTGTATTGTTTTTGGCCAATAATGCTTTTGTTGGACTTCTTGTAAACATTAAACTTAACTTATTCTGGAATTTAGAGCAAATTGAATGTTAAATTATGTTATTTATTCATAGGTAGTTACAATTTAAATTTATAATTTGAAAGTTTTCAATATTTTAATACTATTGATTCTTAATCACTCATTTTGCATACAAATTTTTCTTTTAAAACTTAGCAATATTTATGAATGTATGAAAGGTAGTTTGGTATGTTACTTTTTATTCAGCAGCACTAGATTGATGTCTTATGTGGTTTGATTTTTATTTTTAAGGAGTGTGTAGATATCCTCACTATTTTTAAAACAAGCCTGCTCTCATGTCTTCTTTGTCCAGTGTAAACCATAATCTGAGGGTTGGACTAGTTAGAGTTGGGGAATAAAGGTAGACTATTATCATGTTTATGTGCATTTAAAATGAATGAGAGTTAATCATGAAAACTTAGTGATTGAATAGACTTACAGAATTTAATGGTTTGAAAGCATGAGCTAATTCCATTTAAACTTTATTTGTTCTTAATGATCTCCTTTGATAAACAAGTATTATTTAAAAAACAAACTAGGGTATCTATATCCTAATGAAAAAATCAAACTCATTCAGGGATGTCCAGCTCATGGGCTGCATGTGGCCCAGGATGGCTATGAATACAGCCCAACACAAAATTGTAAATTTACTTAAAACCTTTTTTCCCCTTGTTAGTTTTTATTAATGTTTGTGTATTTAACATGTGACCCAAGACCACTCTTCTTTCAGTTTGGCCCAGAGGTGTCAAAAGGTTGGGGACCTCCCTGATAGACCTTACCCTTTAGTTGATTGGTAACTAAGTTCTATACATACTGGCTTGTCTGGTGAGAAGTGCTGACTTTCAGTTTTAATATAGGGGTGGAATGTGGGACAGTTTGTGTTATCCATTAGTATTTTAATTGAAATAGCCTCTATCTTCCTCCTTCTATTATTAAGTGTTAACTTATAGAGCCCGTATTTGAATATGCCTGTAGTCATCTGTTTTTCCTTCAACAAAATGTGTAAGATGCAAATTTACTGTCTATATTTCTCTTTATCTTTAGCATAGTAGAAATGCAGGGGTTCTTATAATGTTTGCTTTCTTTTGTAAGCTTCAAGAATTCTCATTTTCTCTAGTAATATGATTATGCCTTATGGATATGACTGAGCAATTAGAAAACACTTATTTTGTGATTAGAAAATAACAATAAGTAATAATTTTTTAACTTTTCTGACTCTGTAGATATACCTGTTTTGATCTTTTGTGACTGCCTTCTTTCAGTTAACATACTTTCAGGGTCCATCCATATTGTAGCATCTATCAGTATTTCATTCATTTTTATTGTTGAATAATTTTCCATTTATGGTGATTTGGGTTGTTTCCACTTGTTGACTATTGGTAATAGTGCTGCTGTGAATATTTCTATAGAAGCATGTATGGACATGTTTTTCACTTCTCTTGAATGAATTTCACTTCTCTTGAGTAGATTATATGGTAACTCTACGTTTAACCTTTTGGGAAACTACCAGTCTGTCTTCCAAAGTGGCTGCACTACTTTACATTCCCACCAGCTATATACAAGACTTATAGTTTCTCCACGTCTTTGCTTATTTTCCTCTTTTTTCATTATAGCCATTCTATTAGGTGTGAAATGGTATCTCATATGATTTTAATTTGCATTTCCCTGATGACAAGTGATGATGTTGAGCATATTTTCAAGTGTTTATTGTCTATTGTATATTTTCTTTGGAGAAATATCTGTTCAGATCATTTACTCTTTGTCTTCCTATTGAGTTTAAGAGCTCTATATATTCTAGATACAAGTTACTTTCAGATATTTGCAAAAAACTTTCCTGTCTGTGGGTTGTCTTTCACAATTACTTGATGGTATCCTTTGAAGCACAAAAGTTGTAAACTATATTATTCAGTTAATTTAAAAAAAATTGACATATTATGCATGGTAATATATGTAAAGTTTTGCCTAATCAAGATTACCAAGAGTTATTCCTATATATTCTAAGAGTTTTACAGTGTTAGCTTTTACATTGAGGTCTATGATCTATGAGTTAATTTTTCTCTGTGGTGCAAGGAAAGGTTTCAGCTTGATTCTTTTGCATGTGAGTATCCGTTGTCCAAGTATTATTTTTTTAATTGCCTTGGCATTCTTTTTGAAAATCAATTGACCATAATCATGAATGTTTCTGGACTTTGACTTATATTTCATTGATTTACATACCTATCCATATATATGATAGCACTCTGCTTACAGTACTGTAGCTTTGTAATAAGTTTTGTAATTGAACAGTATTTAGTCCAGCTTTTTTCTTCTGGGAATATAGTTCTAGGTTAATAGACTTTTTAAAAAATATTTTTTCATTCGACTTTTTAAAGGCTCTTCTTCCGCATGATATCTAACAAACATTTTGCTGTTATTCTAATTTGTGATCTTGTATGTAATGTGTTCTCCTTTCTCCCTCAATTTCCACGTACTTTTAAGATTAATTTCTCTGGTTTTTAGCAATTTTATTAAACATGTGACTTAATGTGTGTGGGTTTTTTAAAATACTTCCACTTGAGGTTTCTGGGGCTTCTTGGATTGTTGGTTTATAATTTTCAAGCTTGGAAAATTTGCCATCATTTACTGTCCTGTCTCCCATACCTCTGCTTTTGGAATGTCGTTATGTGTGTGTTAAAACATCTTGAAATTGTCCCACAGCTCACTGAGGCTCTGTTCATTGTGTTTCATTTTGATTAGACTGTATATCTATTGCTGTGTCTTCTACTTCACTGATTTATTGTTTTCTATGTGGTCAAATCTAGATGTTCTATTTAAGTCTCTATTTTGTGTTTCATTTTTCTGTTGTGTTTCCATTGTGTTGATATTTTCCTTTACATCTTTGAATATACTTATAAAATTTATAACAGCTGTTTTAGGATCTTTCTGTTAGGAATTCTGTCATACTTCATTTCTGGGTCTGTTTCTGTCTCCATTGATTTTTCCTGTTTGTGAGTTGTTTTTCTGCTGCTTTGGTGGTTTTAATTTGATGTAACACATTTTGAATTTTACATTATTGGATGGTTAATTTTCTGGTACTCTTTTAAGGAGTGTTGTATTTGTTTTGTCATGTGTTAAGTATTTTGTGAAGCTGGCTGATCCTTTCTAGGCTTTCTTGTAAGATTTTTGTTTGTGTGGATCCACAGCACCTTTTAATCTAGTACGTATTTATGTAGATCTACAATATGGTATGGAGACTTGACCCAGTGCTCTTTTGAGAATAGAACTTGAACTATTCTCAGCCCCTGGCCTAAGGAAGTTTTCTATCATACATTTGCAGTGTTCAACCGAATGCTTGGGGCTCTTTCTCTGTGTTATTTCATCTTCTTTTTGAGACTCTGCCTTATAAATTCTAGTCTTCTCGTTCCCATAGCAATTTTTATAATAGGTATTTTATAATAAGTTGTGCCAAGTTATTCCTGTTGGGAAATGACCCTTGAAATACTAGTATAAATTTAAAGTAGACAAAAAGAGGTAATGCAGAGGAAGGAGACTGAAAAGTAAGAGAACAGCCTTGACGGTGTGGCTCAGTTGGTTGGAATGTTGTCCAACACATCAAAAAGTTTGCAGGTTTGACCCCCAGTCAGGGCATATACTGGAGGCAACCAATGGATGTTTAATTTTCACATTGATGTTTCTCTCTCCCTCTCCCCCCCCCCCCCCCCCCGTTTCTCTCTAAAATCTATAAATTTGTATCCTCAGGTGAAGAGTTAAAAAAAGCTCTGGCTGGTGAGGCTCAGTTGATTGAGCATTGTACCACAGAGCGAAAGGTAGCTGTTTCGATTCCCGTTCAAGGCATATGCCAGGGTTGCAGTTCTTCCCCCAGTTGGTGTGTGTGCCCGTGTGTGACAGGCAGCCAGTGAATGTTTTTTTTCTCACATTGATGTTTCTCTCCCTTTCTCCTGCTCTTCCCCTCTCTCTAAAAATAAATAAGTAAAACCTTTAAAATTAAAATAAGAAAACAGAAGGCCTCTCTCAGGAATTAGGATGATAAACCTGATATAGGGTTGAAAGAGGACTCAAAAGTGCCTCTCTGATTGTTTTGTTAAGCTGATTGTAGGTGGTATATCATTCATGAAATTAGAAATGATACGAAAAGCAGATTTGACATTTTGATCATGGATTCCTGTTATGTACATGTAAAACCTTAAGATGCCTATGGGGTATCCTTATAAAAAGCCCTAGACTCATTTGAATATGTGATAACTATGGATCTTTGAAAAAATGGTCATTGACATTGTATAGATATTAATGTAAGCTATGTGGTGATTAAGTTGAATGAGAAGAAAATGCAGAGTGAGAAGAAAACTTCACAATGCAGACAGGTCATACAAAAGAGTGGAGCCCTGAAAGGCCAAGAAGAATATTTTTAATAAGAACAAAGCATGGTTATCAGCATTGAATGTACATGGATCAGGTGACTTAGAATGTTACTTTTTTTCATATAACATGAAAGTTAACCATTTTAAAATATACAACAATTAACTGGCATGTAGTACATGTACAGTATTATACAATCACCACCTCATTTAGTTCCAAAGATTTTCATCACCCCATATAAAAATATCCATTATGCAGTCGCTGTCTTCTCTAGTTCCCTCTTGCTCTAGTGTGTGGCAACCACCAACCTGCTTTCTGTCTCTATGGATTTACTTATTCCATATGTTTCATATAAATGGAATCATACCAATATGTGACCTTTTGTCTGTCTTCTATCACTTCACATAATGTTTTTGAGGTTCATTTATGTTGGAGTATGTGTCATTGTATGGATATACACCATATTTTATGTATTCAGTCATCAGTTGGTAGACATTTGGTTTCTTTCCACCTTTTGGCTATTGTGAACAGTGATGCTATGAAGTTCATGTACAAGTAGTTGTTCAAGTACCTGTTTTCAGTTCTTTTGAGTACATACCTAGGAGTATAATGGTGGATCATGATAAATTCTATGTTAACTTGATGAGGAACTGTCAAATTGTTTTCTACAGTGGATGCACCATTTTACATTTTCATGAGCTGTTTGCAAAAGTTAAATTTGTTCATATCCTTGGTAACACTTAACCATATTCTGCGGGGTGTCTGTGTTCTAATTCTAACTATCCTATCCCATTTGATAGGGCTTGTATTTTGATCTGTAGATCACTTTGATAATATTGCCATCTTAACAGTATTAACCCTTCCAGTCCATGAACACTAAAGGCCTTTTCATTTATTTAGGTATACTTTAATTTTTTTTGTTTACTGTTTTATAGTTCTCAGTGTACAAAAGTCTTGCATGTTTTTGGTTAAGTTTATTCCTAAGTATTTATTCTTTTGAATGCTGTTATAAATGGAATTTTTTCTTAATTTCATTTTTAGAATGTTTGTTGCTGCTGTATAGAACTAATTTTTGTGTGATCTTTTAGCCTGGCATTTTCCTAAATGTTTTTTTTTTTTTTTAAATTTTATTTATTTATTTATTTTTAGAGAAGGGGAAGGGAGGGAGAAAGTGAGGGAGAGAAACATCGCCATGTGAGAGATACATTGACCAGTTGCCTCTCACTCGCGCCCAACTGGGGACCTGGCCTGCATCCCAGGCATGTGCCCTGATTGGGAATTGAACCAGCAACCTTTTGGTTTGTAGGCCAGCACTCAGTCCACTGAACCACACAAGCCAGGGTGCTAAATGTTTTTTTATTAGCTCTGTTTTTTGTGTATGTGTCTGTTCTTTGGGATTTTCTGCATATATATGGTCACATCTTCTGTAAATAAGATAATTTTACATCTGTGTTTCAAATTTGGATGCTTTTATTTCTTTTTCTTGTCTAATTGCTCTGACTTAAACTTTTGTAATTTTAAATAGCTGTGGTAAATGCATACATGCTTTCATTCTTTCACCATTGTGATGTTATCTGTGTTTTTCATAAACACTCTTTAGTGTTGAGGAAGTTAAGTTCCCTTCTGTATTAATTTCCTGGAGTTGCCATTAAAAAAGTCCCACAAACTGGGTAACTTAAAACAATAAAAATTTATTTGCTCCCACTCTGAAGGCAAGAAATCTGAAATCAAAATACTAGCTGAGTCATACTCCCTCAGAGACTGGGTATAATCTTTCCTTGCCCCTTGCTCTCCTCTGGTGGAAAGGATGTCAGTCCTTGGTGTTCCTTGGCTTGCAGCTGTATCATCTCTGCCTTCCCAGCTCTCCCTGTGTGTCTCTTATCTTACAAGTATGCTAGTCATTGGGTTGAGAACTCATCCTACTCCAGTATGACCTCATATATCTGCAATGGCCTGTTTCCAAATAAAATCAGTTTGTTGAGTATTTTTTATCATGAGAAGGTGTCGGATTTTGTTAAATGATTTTTCTGTGTCAACTGAAGTGATACGTGTTTTTTTCTTTCATTCTGTTAATGTGATAAGTTACACTGATTTTTTTTTTTTTTTTAATATTGAACCACCCTTGCATTCCTGGGATAAATACAGTTGGTCATGGTTTATAAACCTGTTAATATGCTGTTGGATTCAGTTTGCTAGTATTTTGTTGAAGATTTTTTGCATCTGCATTCATATGGTACATATCTTTTGATGTCTTTCTCTAGGGTTTTAATATCATAGGAGTTCAGAAATGTTTCCTCCTTTAGAATAGTATTTTAATGAGAGTTTTTTCCAATTCTAAAAGTGTGCTATCTTTAGAATCTATCGAGGCATTCCTATGTTAGAGACTTTTTAAATTTTTTCTTTTACAGTTTTTCATTTTCAGGCTTTTTTTTTTTTTTATTAATCAGTGTACCTCCTGAGATAATCTTATTTTGCTTTTCCAACTTGTAACTTCTAATCTGCTAAGTCAGGAGAACCTGACAGAGTTGGCTTCAATTGTGCTTTGGATTAGGTTAAATGGAATTGAGAAAAACAGGAAATGTTGTTCCTATAAATGAAATAATGTATTTTAGGGTAAGGGCTTTGTGACATCTTTTTGGCTATTTGTTGACCTTTTTGTTTTTCCTTTTTTCAGTTATAGATTAGATGATCAGATGACCAAGTTATAAATGGGTGAGGCGTTCTTTCACCTCTGTTTGCCAGAATTTATATTTGCGTGTAAATGTAGTTAATCTGGAATGCCCCCACTATTTCAAATGGATTGTAATGAAATAGAGACTGCCCTGACCAGTGTTAGCTCAGTTGGTTGAGTGTCATACAGCGAAGCGAAAGGTTGCTGTTTAGACTCCAGGTCAGGGTACATGCCTGGGTTATGGGTTCAGTCCCAGTCAGGGCGCATTCAACAGACAACTGATTAATGTTTCTCTGCTTCTCTTTCTCCCTCCCTTCTCTGCTCCCTAAAAATAAATTAATAAATAGAGTATTTTTAAAAATATACAGAGACTGTCTCTGCACAGAGGTTATATTTCTGATATGAGTTAGGACTAATGCCAGTGAGATTCTTTCAATATAAGTCTAAAAACTATGTGTTGCTCCAACACACCAATGATGATGGAATAAATGAGGTGAGGTAAGTGAATGAATCTTTGTTTTATTCCAAGGTAAATATAATTTTTAAAAAACAAAGCCTTTTAATTTAAACTTCATTTCCACTTGATGTTTTAAAGAACTTTCTGTTTTTCTAAGTCTATTTTTATGTTCACTCCTTTGCATACCTCCTCAACCTCTACCATGTTTTTCACTTGGCAAAACCTTTGGTTAAACTAACTCCCTGTCAACTCTGTGGTTCGACCAGAAAGTGGATTATGGTTGTAGAAAAATATGAACCATGCATTTCACTTTAAATACATGACCGTAAATCTGAATAATCACCCCATAGTTCCCTAGTCACTTTGTTCTCTTGCTTTCATAAAGGATTATTTTATTTTTTATTTTGTTAAGTTTTAAGGTTTTGGACTTGCAGAAATGTGGCAAGAATAGTATGATTAAGCATCCTTTCATCTAGATTCAACAGTTATTTACTTTTACCCACATTTCTTCAATTTTTTTCTCAATTGTTTTAGAGTAAGTTACAGATAACATGACACTTTACTCCTAAACCTTATACCTCCTAAGAACAAGGACACTTCAGGCACATAATAAAATACAACTATCACCTTCAGGAAATTTACTTTAATAAAATCATATTATTTCGTATTCTATCTATATTCAACTTCCCTCCATTGTCCCAGTAATGTCCACTTAAAGCTTTTTGTTCTTTCAATTCAGGATCCAGTCAAGGATTATAATTTATATTTTGTGTTATGTCTCTTTAGTTTTCTTTAATTTAGAATAATTTCCTAACTTTCTGTGTACGGTTTCAAAAATGTAAACATGGCTGATGTAGCTCAGTGGATTGAGTGAGGGCTGGGAAGCAAAGGGTTGCCAGTTTGATTCCCAGTTAGGATGCATGATGGGTTACAGGCCAGGTCCCCAGTAGGAGGCACGAGAGAGGCAACTGTACATTGATGTTTCTCTCCCTCTCTTTCTCCTTCCCTTCCCCTCTCTCTAAAAAATAAATAAAACCTTTTTTTAAAAAATAATTTGTCTTTTTTTCCTGAACGTTCTTAAGTTTTATCTAATTCCTAGTCAACTCCACTTAAACATTTTTATATGGAATGTATCCTTCTTAATACATCACAGGATGCATTAGGGGGCAAATGATGTCATTTCTTAAAGGACTTTTTATGTTGCTTTTGAAACTGGGCTTTTAATAACCCTAATAGTACCATTCCGATATGTGCTAAAAGTTTGTATCGTTGACATCTTAAGATATTTTCATGATTCAGGTATGACCTATTTATTCTTGATCTAGCAAAGAGGAATTATATATTAGCCCTTAAAGCACTTCTTTAGATAGTTTTAGTATGCCTGTCTGGCAGACATCTCTTACTGTTTTTAGGTATATTTCTGGTATAATATTACCATTTATGGTTTCTAGCTTTCAAGTATGTTTTTATCTGTCATAAGAACATTGCCTTCTTGAAGTAGCTGGTCATTGAGTCTTAGCTAATGCTTTTTAAAAAAAATGTTTTACGTTACAGCCTTTCAACTATAACCTTCATGAGAATAGGCGCCCCTTGCACCTAAAACAGTCTAATTGAATTATTAGTTAACAACTGTTTAAAAAACAAACTCCTTTTTTAAAAAAAATTTTTCTGAAGATGTGTTTATTGATTTGAGAGAGAAAGAGAAACATTGATTGGTTGCCTCCCAGAGTATGCATCCTAGCCAAGGATCAAACCTGCAGTCTAGGTATGTGCCCTGAGTGGGAATTGAACCTGCTGCAACCTAGTATAAGCCACCCAGGCAGGTCTAATTACAAGTGATTTTTGATAATGGTTTTTTTTTGTGTTTGTTTTTTTTTATGGAGAGCTATTTTTCATTGTAGCAGGGGAAAAATTACAGATACTATGTCCATTAAGAAATAGAACTGAAAAATCACCTGAGATTTCATGATCAAGAGATAAGTTTTTCTATATATTTATGCTACATGTAATACACATTTTAACATATACAGCTTTTTCAAAGGGGGGAATTGAACATGGTTTTGTAATATTTATTCATATATATATATTTATTTATTTAGAGCAGAAGGGAGGGAGAAAGGGAGGGAGAAAGAGAGGGCGAGAAACATTGATGTGAAAGAGAAACATCAGTTGGTTGCTTCTCATTTGTGCTCCAAACAGAGATATAATCCAAAACCTGAGCATGTGCCCTAACCAAGAATCGAACAAGCAACCTTTTCCTTTGCAGGACAACACCCAACCAACTGAGCGACAATGGCCAGGGTAGGCTTTTGTAAGATTTTTAATACGTGAATAAATTCATTTCATGAGATAAGACACTTATCTTTGGAATTACTTTTTATGATTCATTATAATATTCTAACATCTTGATAATCATAATTTATTCAGTAATCCCCTGTATCTGAACGTAAGTCATCTTTATATGCTTATGTTTTTATTTTCCAGGAAAAATGTCCAAAAATGAAATTGCTATGCCCCATCTCAGTGAAATCATGCTCAGAGAGGAAACCGTTCACTGCAAAACAAATGGGGAGGCATTTCAAAAATATATCTTTAATGTATTAAATAGAATGAACTAATATCCCTAGCTTGCTCAGTGTGAAACCTTTAGCAAGTTATATTACTTTTCTAAGCTTGTTTTCTTACCTTTAAATAAGGCCTCTTGCCATTTATTTTGAAGATGGGGTGAAAACAATGCATATTATATTTACTTTATAAACTTTTAATCATATGTAAAGAAAGTAACAAAATGAAAGATTGGAAAACTATTGTGGCTTTTTCTTAAATATTTACTAGCTAGAAAGTAGTGACATGTTTTAATTCAGTAAATTCAAGATTTAAATATATACATTCCCCCCAGTTGAATTTTAAAATACTGTTTTTAATTCATTGAGAAAACAGACTGTTGCCTTTAGCTTTATTCATGTAATAATCTTGTGCCTAAAGCATCACTGCTAAAAGATTCGTGCCCTGTTGATGTTACTTTATCTTTATAACCTTGATATGTAGGTATATAGCTATGTCTCTCTGTCTGTAGAGCAATTTTGTTTACAACAAAATGAAGGGGAAAGTACAGAGATTTCTCATATATTTCCTGCTGCCATACATGAACTCTCCCCATGCCTTGTTGCCATCATCACTCACTGCAGTGATACATTTTTTTAGCCAAAGATAAATTTGACCCATCATAATCACTTAAAGTCCATAGTGTGTATATGTTAGACTTTACTCTTGCTGCTATAAATTCTATGGGTTTAGATGAATGTAAAATGACATATATCCATCATTATAACATATAGAGCATTTTCATTGCCCTAAGAATTCTCTGTGCTTGTCCTATTCATATCAGTCTTTTTCCTCCACCCGTGGCAACCATCAGTTTGTTTTTCTTCATAGTTTTGTCTTTTCCAGAGTATCACATAATTAAGAATCATAGTGCATATTGCTTGTTTATTTGCCTGCCCACCTGCTTATCTTCTTGATAAATGTGTCTGTTAAGATCTTTCTCCCATTTTGTAATGGACTTGTTTGTTCTCTTATTACTGAGTTTTAAGAGTGCATTGTACTTCTGGATGAAATGGAGGTATAGCTAGACATGTTTCACCTCTTCGCTTACAACCATAAGAAGGATCACAACTAACCCGAAAACAAAATACAACCAGAACTGCCCCCAAATTGAACTGTATAGAAGTCCAACAACCAAGGATTTAAAGAAGAAATATTCATCCAGATGTGTAGAAAGAGCAGAGACAGGGAAGCATAGTGGACAGGATGCTGTATGGTGGTGGCGGTCAAGCAGCAACAGCTGGTGAAACAGGAGAAGGTCAGTTCCACATTCAACTGTGGTGGGTAAAAACTGAAAGGGATGCCTGGGGAGCAAGCCTTTACGGCCCTGGGCAGACCACACAACCCAGTGTTACATCATTGGGAAAATAAAGCATCATAATTTCTGACTGTAAAAACCATTGGGGGTTGGGGCTACAAAAGAAACTGCCCATCTCTTAAAGAGAGTCTGTTCAAAGGACCCACATGGTCCTAGAACATACACGAACCCACCTTCTCTGGGATTCAGCACCAGGACAGCAGCTAGATGGCACCAGTCACACATGGGAACAGGGGTAAGTGACTGGGAACAGGGCAACAGCTGAGCTTCCTAGCTCATCATTCCCTCTCAGACTCCTCCCCCAAATACAGCACCACAAAGCAGTTAAGCTGGTTGCCCAACCTGGCAAATACCTAAGGCTACACCCTTCATAGAGTAACAGGTGTGCCAAGATGGAGTCAAAGAAGCACGACCCAATACACAGAAACAAAAGGAGGCTGCCAAATTGATGAAACAAATAATCAGAAACAGAAATCAAGAAGAAAACTCCCATTTGCTATAACAAGAAAAATAGAGTACTGAGGAATAAACCTAACCAAAGAGGTAAAAGACTGGTACTCAGAAAACAACACAACACTGAAGGAAGAAATTAAGGAATACACACAAAAAAGGAAGTATGTACCATGTTCATGGTTTGGAAGAATTATCATCAAAATGCCACTACTACTCAAAGCAATTTATACATTCCATACAATCTCTATTGAAATACCAATGACATTTCACAGATATAGAGCAAACATTTCAAAAATTACATGGAACCATAAATGACCAAAAATAGCCACAGCAATCTTGAGAAAAAACAAAGCAGGCAGGATCACAATACCTGATAATCAAACTATATTACAAGGCCAGTGTAATCAGGACAGTCTGGTACTGGCATAAGAACAGACACAGATCAATGGAACAGAATAGAGAGCCCAGAAAGAAACCCCAAGTCTCTGTAGTGAGTTATATTTGACAAAGGGGGCAGAGGCATAGAGTAAAAATAGTCTCTTC
Source organism: Anoura caudifer (assembly GCA_004027475.1). Lineage (NCBI taxonomy): Eukaryota > Metazoa > Chordata > Mammalia > Chiroptera > Phyllostomidae > Anoura > Anoura caudifer. Next base: position 287,498 of record PVKU01001150.1, read on the forward strand.
AACAAATGGTGTTGGGAGATCTGGACACCTACATACAAAAAAAATAAAACTCGACCACCAACTTAGACTATATACAAAAATAAACTCAAGATAGATAAAAGACTATCAGTCATGATACCATAAAAGTCCTAGAGAAGAACATATGCAGGAAAACCTCAGATATTCCACGAAGCAATATTTTCACTGATATGTTCCCTAGAGCAAGGGACATAAAGGGAAGAATAAATAAATGGGACTTCATCAAAATTAAAAGTTGCTGCACTGGTAAAGAAAATGCCAGCAAAATGGAAAAGGAACCAACCGTATGGGAAAATATATTTGCCAATGATATCTCAGTCAAGGGTTTGATCTCCAAAATATATTAAAAACTCACATGACTCTGTTCCAGGAACACAAACAATCCAAATTAAAAAATGGGCAAAAGAACTACACAGACACTTCTCCAAGGAGGACATACAGAGGGCCCAGAAACACATGAAAGGATGCTCAGCATCACTACTCATCAGAGATATTGGAGTTAAAACCACAATGAGATGCCACTTCACACTTGTCAGAATGGCCATCGTAAACAAATCACCAAATCAGTGCTGCCAAGGTTTCAGAGAAAAGGGAACCTACTGTATTCTTGGTGGGAATGCAGACTGGTGCAGCACTGTGGAAAACAGTATGGACTTTCGTCAAAAAACTAAAAACAAAACTGCCTTTTGACCCAGCAATTCCACTGCTGGGATTATACCCTAAGGATACTGAAACACTAATTCAAAAGAACCTATGCACCCCAATGTTCATAGCAGCACAATTTATGACAGCCAAGTGCTGAAAGCAACCTAGGTGCCCATCAGTAATTGAGTGGATCAAAAAACTGTGGTACATTTACATGATGGACTACTATGCACCAGAAAGAAAGGAGAAGCTCCTACCATTTGCAACAGCATGGATGGAACTGGAGAACATCATGCTAAGTGAAGTAAGCCAGGTGATGAAAGACAAATACAATATGATCTCACCTATAGGTGTAACCGAATCAACAAAACAAACAAGTAAGCAAAATATAGCCAGAGACATTGAAATAAAAAAACTGACAGTGACCAGAGGGGAGAGGGGAGGGTCATAACAGGGGAAAGAAGGGGAAGAATCATGAAGGAACATGTATAAAGGACTCATGGTTAAAGCTAAAGAGCGGAATGATTAAGGATGGGGCACAGGAGACTGGTGGTGGGAAAATGGAGACAACTGTACTTGAACAACAATAAAAAATGTTGACAGGCTGAAGGTCATTTTTAACAGAAAGATAAGAGTTCAGGATAGAGAGTTGAAATTTATCTGCCATGGTTTGTGGGGAATGGAATTGAGTTATGCCAGCAGAGATTGGTGTAGAGGCTGACCTGTCTCAGGTAGTTTGCATTCTGGGTCGGCAAGTCTAGTGACAATGGCTTAAAAAAAATTAGAGGAAATAATTTGGACTTTCCGTTAAAATTAGATGTATATATGTTTTAATAATTAAATATATGACAAAAGCAAATCTATTTCCCTATACTTGAGATTTTTTAATTAAAATTCCTGTGATTTCTAAAGAAAGAGAAAAAGAAATATGCCCCAAATGAAGGAACAGATGAAAACTCCAGAGAAAGAGCTAAGTGAAATGGAGATAGCCAACCTATCAGATGCAGAGTTCAAAATAGTGGTGATAAGAATGCTTAGAGATCTCATCGAATATGGCAAATTCATAAAGGAAGAAATGAAGGCCTAAACTAAGTGAAATAAAGAAAACTCCAAAGAGAACCAACAGTGAAGTGAAGGAAGCCAAGGTTCGTATCAACAATTTGGAACATAAAGAAGAAATAAACAGTCAACCAACACAGAATGAAGAAATAAGAATTCAAGAAAAGGAGAGGATAAGAGGACTCTGGGACATCTCCAAAAAATGCCAACATCCGAATCCTAGGGATGCCAGAAGGGAAAGAGGAAAGAGCAAGAAATTGAAAGCTTATTTGAAAAAATAATGAAAGAACACTTCCTCAATTTGGCAAACAAAATAGACGTACGAGTCCAGGAAGCACAGAGAGTCCAAAACAAGTTGCACCCAAAGAGGGTGACACTAAGACAGATCATAATTACTATGCCAAAGGTTAAAGATGATGAGAGAATCTTAAAAGCAGCAAGAAGCAAATCAGAGAGATAGCTACAAAGGAGTTCCCACAAGACCGTCAGCTGATTTCTTAAAAGAAACTTGGCAGACAAGAAGGGATTGGCAAGAAGTGTTCCAAATGGTGAAAAGCAAGGACCTACAACCAATTCTACTGTATTCAGCAAAGCAATAATTTAGAATGGAAGGGAAGATTAAAGAGCTTCCTAGATAGTGTCAAGTTAAAGGAGTTCATCCTGACCAAGCCCTTATTATATGAAATGTTAAAGGGACTTATATAAGAAAAAGTAGATCAAAACTATGAACAGTAAAAATGACAACAAACTCACTAATAGAGTTTCTATCAGCTGAATAAAAAAAAGTAAGCAGCTAGGACAAGAATAAAGTGATAGAAATGGAGGGTTATCAGTGGGAGGTGGGGAGATGGGGGGCAAAGGTACAGGGATTAAGAAGCATAATTAGTAGGTACAAAATGGAGGGAGGTGTTAAGAATAGTATAGGAAATGGAGAAGCCAGAGAACTTACATGCATGACTCATGGATATGAACTAAGGGGTATTGCTATGGAGAAGGCAGGTGCTAGGCAGAGGCAAAGGGGGAGGGGGAATGGGACAGCTATAAAAGCATAATTAATAAAATACAATTTAAAAAAGTTCTTTGCATATCTTGGATAACAGTCATATATCACATGTCTTGTAAATATTCTCCCAATCAATGGCATATCTTCTGATTATCTTGACATTGTCTTTCACAGAGAAGTTTTTAATATTTTTTCAAAAAGGCAAAAAGTCATCTAGGTTTTCTACTATGTAACCTGCAAATTTTATAATTAATGCCTTTACGTTTAAGGTTATGATCCATTTTGAGTTCCTTTTTTCAAAGACTTACGGTCTGTGTCTAGTTTCACTTTTTTTTTTTTTTTTTTTTTTGCATGTTTATGCTCAGTGTTTATAGACCATTTATTGAGGAGATTTTACTCCCTTGTATTTATTGCCTTTACTCCTTTTTCAAAAATTGTTTGATTATTACTGGGTCAACCCTGTAATAGTCTGTTAGACTCTGAGAGTATTTCTGTACTCTATTCTGTTCCATTGGTTTATGTGTCTATTGTTATGGCAGTACCAGACTGTTTTGATTACACTGGCCTTGTAATATAGTTTGATATCAGGAATTGTGATCCCTCCTGCTTTGTTCCTCTTTCTCAAAACTGCTGTGGCTATTAGGGGTCGTTTATGGTTCCATATAAATTTTTGTAATGTTTGTTCTATATCTGTGAAGTGTCACTGGTATTTCAATAGAGATCGCATAGAATGTATAAATTACTTTGGATAGTATGGACATTTTGATTATATTAATTCTCCCAATCCATGAACATGGTATATGGTTCCATTTATTTGCGTCTTCCTTAATTTCTTTCTTCAGTGTTGTGTTAGTTTTCTGAGTATAAGTCTTTTACCTCCTTGGTTAAATTTATTTCTAGGTACTTTATTTTTCTTGTTTTAGGAAATGGGATTTTCTTTTCGTGATTTCTTTCTGATATTTTATTGGTATACAAATTTGCCTTCGATTTCTGAATACTGAGATTGTATCGTGCTCTTGTGCCAAATTCACTTACTAGGTCAAGTAGTTTGTTGGAAGAGTTTGTGTTGGGTTTTCTATGTACCCTATCATATCATCTGCAAATAACGACAGTTTTACTTCCTCCTTTCCACTTTGTATGTCTTTTCTTTTTCTTGTCTGATCACTGTGGCTAGGACTTCCAATACTACATTGAGTAGAAGTGATGAAAATGGACATTTTTGTCTTGTTCCTCATCTTCATGGGAAAGCTTTTAGTTTGTGGCCATTAAGTATGATGTTGGCTGTAGGTGTCTTGTATATGGCCCTTTTATTATGTTGAGGTATGCCCCCTCTACTCACACTTTGCTGAGTGTTTTTATTATAAATGGGTGATATATCTTACCAAATGCTTTTTCCGCATCTGTTGTTGATAGGATCATGTGATTCTTGTTTTGTCTTTTGTTTATGTGATGTATTACATTTATTATTTAGCTAATATTGTATCATCCTTACATCCCTGGAATGAATCCCACTTGATCATGGTGTATGATCTTTTTAATGTATTGCTAGGTCCACTTTTCCAATATTTTGTTGAGGATTTTAGCATCTATGTTCATCAGCAATATTGGCCTGTAGTTTTCTTTCTTTGTTGTGTCTTTACCTAGTTTTTGAATTAGGATGATGCTGGCCTCATAAAACAGTTTGGGAGTCTTTCTTCTTGGGTTTTTTAATATTTTAAGAAGGGCAGGGGTTCGTTCTTAAATGTTTTGTAAAAATCTCCTGTGAAACTGTCCAGTCCAGGCCTTTTGTGTGACTAGAGTATTTCCATTACTTCTTTGAATTTGTCAGCTGTTGTCATCTGTTCAGGCTTTCTGCTTCTTCTTGATTCAGTTTTGAAAGATTATATTTTTCTGTAAATTTGTCCATTTCCCCTATGTTTTTAAATTCTTGACATATAGTTCTTTGTAGTAACTTACATTCCTTTGTATGTCTGTGGTATCAGCTGTAATCGCTCCTCTTTCATTTCTGATTATTTATTTGGGTCATCTCTTTGTCTTGATGAGTCTGGTTAAAGCCTTGTCGATTTTGTTTATCTTTTCAAAGTACCAGCTCCTGGATTTATTGATCCTTAGAATTGTGCTTTTAGTCTCTGTGTCGTTGAGTTCTGCTCTGGGAACTATCAATAATAACCTGAAATGTAAATAGATTAAATGCTCCAATCAAAAGACACAGGGTAGTTGAATGGATAAGAAAACATGACGCACACATATGCTGCCTCTAAGAGACCCACCTCAGAACAAAAGACCTACACAGGATTACTTCCTTGTACTCACTCTGGGGTGTGTTTGTGTTGTTCCTCTAGTTCTTGTAGTTGTAGGGTTAGGCTGTTTATTTGAAATGTTTTTTTCTTTTCTAGGTAGGCCAGTATTGCTATGAACTTTCCTCTCAGGAGTGCCTTTGCTGTGTCCCATAGGTTTTGGACTGTTGATTGTTCATTTTTCATTCATATCCAGAAACGTTTTTTTTTACTTGATTTCATTATTAACCCAATCATTGTTTAATAGCATGCTGTTCAGTCGCCATGAATTTGAATGTTTTAGAGTTTTTTCCTTGAGATTGTTTTCTAGTTTCAAGCCCTTGTGATCTGAGAAATAAATGCTTGATATGATTTCAGGTTTTTTGAAATTGTTGAGGCCTGTTTTGTGTCTTACCATGTGGTGGTGTATGTTTGAAAATGTTCCATTTGCATTTGAAAAGAATGTTTATTTTGTGTCTTCAGCATGAAAGGTTCTATTTATATCAGTTAAGTCTATTTGATCTAATGTGGTGTTCAGTTCCACAATATCCTTGTTGATACTTTGTTTGGAAGATCTACCCATTGTTGACAATGGGGTGTTAAAGTCCCCTAGTGTAATTTTGTTGCTGTCTCTATCTTTCTTGAAGTCCTCCATGATTTTCCTTATATATTTGGGTGCTCCTATAACATGTTTACAGCATTTATGCTTTCTTGATGGATTCTTCCCTTGAGTATTTTGAAGTGTCCTTCTGTGTCTCTTTTTAGGGGTTTGTTTTGAAGTCTAGTTTGTCTGAAATAAGTATTGCTATCCCGGGTTTTGATGTTGTTGTTGTTGTTGCTTGTCCATTTGCTTGGAGTATTTTTTTCCAGCCCTTCACTTTCAATCTGTGTAGGTCTTTTGTTTCTGAGGTCGGTCTCTCGTAGGCAGCATATGTGTGGGTCATATTTTCTTATTCATTCAACTACCCTATGTCTTTTGATTGGAGCATTTAATCTATTTACATTTAAAGTTATTATTGATAGGTACTTATTATTGCCATTTATCTCCTTTGTACTTGCATTCCCCTCTCCTTTTCTTCATCTTAAAGCAGTCTCTTCAGTATATCTTGCAGTGTTGTTCTGGTGAAGGTGTGTTCTTTTAGTCTTCTTTTGTCCAGGAAGGTCCTTATTTAGCCTTCCATTTTAATTGAGAGCCTTGCTGATTAGAATCCTCTTGGTTGCAGGCCTTTGCTTTTCATTATTTGGAGTATTTCTTGCCATTCCCTTTTTGGCTTGCAGTGTTTTTGTTGAGAAGTCAGCTGCTAGCCTTATTAGAGCTCCCTTGTATGTTACTTCCTGTTTCTCCCTTGCTGCCTTTAAGATTCTCTGTCTTGGAATTTTGCCATTTTAATTATGATGTGTCTTTAGAGTAGGCTTCTTTGGGTTCCTCTTCATTGGGACCATCTGTGCTTCCTGGATTTGTGGGGCTTTTTCTCTCATCAAATTACAGAAGTTTTCCATAATTACTTTTACAAACAGGTTTCCTATCCATTGCTCCTCTTCTCCTTCTGGTATCCCTATTACACAGATACTATAACGTTTCATGTTGTCCTGCAGTTCCCTTTACCCCTCTTCATTCTTTTTGAGTCTTTTTTCCTTTTCTTGCTATTTCTGGGAGGTTTTTTCTACTTTGTCCTCCAGCTTGCTGATTCAGTTCTCTGCTTAATCTAGCCTGCTTTTGATTCCTTCTCCTGTGTTCTTCAGTTCAGAAATTGTATTCTTCATTTCCTCTTGGCTCTTGTTGATAGTTTCTGTTTCCTTTTTCATGTTGATATAGTTTGCAGTAAGCTCCTTGTAGCTTCCCTATAGTTTTTGGTAATTCTCACTGAGCTCATTGAGCCTTCCTTATAACCATTGTTTTGAACTCAGTATCTGAGAATTGACTTGCCTCTATTTCATTTAGCACTCTCTGAGGATTCCTCCTTTCCTTTCAATTGGGGGTTGTTTCTTTGTCTTCCCATTATTTGTGAGACTCTCTGTTTGCTTCTCCTTCATAAATTCATCTGTTTTGACTCTCTCAATTTGTGGTGTGAATTTCTATGGTAAGAGACCTGTGAGATTCAGTGATGCAATCTCCCTGATCTCCTGAATTTGATGCTCTTTGGATACCCTTTATGCTGTTTCTGTTGACTCTCTAGATATAACTGGGTTTTGATTGTTGTTGGGTTACTGTTTAATGGGTCCTTTGCTCCAGCTGGTTGACTGAGGGTAACTGCCCACCATGTGTTGTATGCTTATTTGCAGGGACTGCCAGAACAAAACCACAAAGCTCAAGAAACAAAACCACACCCAAAAAATAACTTCCTTTTAGAATCCCAGTATCAACAGCAAATAAACCAGTATTAATAAGGGTAAAGAGAGTAAGACTATTATAAGAAAGGAGGGTGAATATGAAATGACCTACTGCAAGAAAAATTATTTTGAGAGGGTGGAGGGAGGAGCACTAATAAGAGTTGGGAGTCAGAGCAATGCGAAGAAAGTAAAATTTACATCATAAATAAAAGGAATGAGGAATATAATGGAGTATGAGAAGGGAAGCATAGAGTATTAGGTTTAAACAATTTAAAAGGAAATGAACTGAGAGAAAGAAAGAAAAATGAAGGAAAAATGTAGATAAATAATAAAAATATAGGAGCCAAATTGGAGAGAAAGATCCACCACAGCACTGTCAACAAAAAATGTGCTAAAATTTATAGTTGGGATGGGAATAAGATGGACAATAGAAAGAAAAAGTTAAGTGATGTCTAGAAGAGAAGGAAGTGAATTTTGAAATTGGAGAGGGAATTCTAAGAGTGAGGAATGGAAACTAAGCTGAGGCAGAGAAAAATTAAAATTTGAGATGAGAAGAAAAAAAGAATAAAGAAAAAGAAAAGGGCAGCATAAAATAGAAAAGGAAGAAAGAAAAACAAAGGAAAAAATCAAGCTAAGACATGACAAAATAAAAAATTTGAAACAAAAAAAAGAGTAGGAGAGGGGACCGGTTAAAGTTTGAGAGATTTGAAATACAAAATTAATGAAGATCTAGAGATAAAATTTTAAAAAATGCAGCACTGCTACCCTCTTCACAACCAATGAACAAAGATTGCTAAAGGTGGAGAGAGAACACTGGTGTTTTAGGAGCAGGTGGAAAAGGTGAGAGATGACCACTGACAAGAAAATTGGTTTTGTGAGGCTGGATGGGGGAGAAATAGTAAAGTGTGTGGAATAGAAACAAGTTGTAGTAAGAGCGAAAACAAAATTTAAAACGAATATTGTGAGAGTAAAGAAGGTAAAATGGGGTCAGAGAAGGGAGGGGCAAAATATTTGAATTGAAATCTCTGCCATCTCTGGTGCCACTTCCTATGGGGTGCTTAGTCAGCCTTTTCGAGTCTCCACCTCACTCCTTACCAGTCAGATTGTACTGAAGCTGATTCTTCTGTCTGAGGTTGTAAGGCTTCTTTCTCAATATTGTTCAGTTTGTTTCAGGTGAGTTCTCCATAATTTAGTTGTAATTCCAGTTTGGCCCTGGGAGGAAGTTAGGGTGACTTCCATTTACTCCTCCGCCATCTTGCACCCTTAGCAGTTAATTTTTATATATTAACTTTGTGTCTTGCAATCTTGCTATAATTACTGCTTTCAGGGTTTTTTGTTGTTGTTGTTTTTACATTCTTAACAGCAATGTATTAACATGAGAGTCTTATTTCTCCACATCCTTACCAACACTTGTTTTCCATTTTTTAAATTATAGCTATCATTAGTGATTTTGGAGTGAAATACCTCATTGTGGTTTTGGTTTCCATATCCCTACTGACTAATGATGTTGAACATCTTTTTGTGTGCTTATTGGCCATTTGTATCTCATCTTTGGAGAAATTATTTTCACTTCTTTTGCAAATTTTTACCTTATATTGTTTGTCTTTTCTTGCTTGGTTTTGAGAGTTCATTATATATTCTGGGTACCGGATGAATGATTTGCAAATTTTTTTCCTATTTTATAGGTTATCTTTTTTATAGTATCCTTTGATGAAGTAACATTTTAAATTTTGATGAAGTCCAATTTATTTTTATTTTCTTTATGTATTGATGCTATATCTAAGAATCCATCACCAAATCTGAAGTCATAAAAATTTTACCCTTACGTTTTCTCCTAAGAGTTTGATAGTGTTAGTTCTTAAAATTAAAGTAATAAGCAGTTAGGGATAATTATACTTCATTCCTTTATTTTTTTCCTTGCCTAATTATTCTAGCTAGAATTTCAGTACAATATATATTTAGAAGTGGCAAAAGCAGTCTTTTCTTGTGATTCTCTCTTCTGTTTTCCTACTTGATATTTTATTTATATTCTTATATTCATTTCAGTTTTTATCATTTCCCTTGTTCTGCTAGCTTTGACTTTAGTCAGCTCTTTTTCTGTTTCCTTACAGTTAACCTAACTTGACCTGACTGCTGTTTTTGCTGCATTTTTTTAGGTTCTGGTATATTGTGTCTTCTTATTAATCTCAAAGTATTTTCTAATTTCACTTGTTGTTTATCCTTTGGATGATCTATTGACTATTTTAAGAGTATGTTTAATTTCCACATACTTGTATGGCTTCAAAATCTTTAAATTTTTTTAACGTGTTTTGTGACCTAACATCTAGTTTGCCCTGGAGATACTACTTTATTGCATTGTTGAGTGGGAGTGTTATTTTTATTTGGTTTAGTTGATTCACAGTATTAAGTTTTCTGTTTTCTTGGTGATCTTCTGTCTAGTCGTTCTGTTCATTATTGAAAAGTAAGAGTATTAGTCTCTAACTTGTGTACTTGAACTTTTTCTCCCTTCAGTTGTCAATTTTTTGTTTCATATATTTTGGTACCCACCCTTTTATCATTGTATGATGTTCCGAGTGTCTCTTATAATAATTATTGTCATGGTCTTTTTTTTCCTGAAATTATAAACATATATGGTTACTATTGGCATCAAATGTATTTTGCCATCATTTTACGTTCAACATATAGTGTCTGGCACAAATAACACCCCTTTTTTATTACAGAATCTTTTATTACAAAATCATAAGCATATGATTCTGTGGCATAACAGTATCACATTCAAGCACACCATATGATATTTCAAGTGAAATGTTAAAATTGCTGTCCATCTTATGTGAGACATTCACACATCTTACCAACCACACTTAAGCAAGCCTTATTTCTGCAAGACCCTGGATTTGTGTCATTGGATCATAGTGAGTGTCTTGTAGACTTCCCATGGTTGAGTTATGGTTTATATTTAATCTATTTACTTTTAAAGTAATTAGTGAGAACTTAGTTCCACTGTTTTCCTGTTTCATATGCTAAACCTTTGTTCCACAATTCCTGCATTACAGCTTTCTTTTGTGACTTTTTTTCTAATGTACCCTTTTAATTTCCTTCTTGGTTTTCTTTCTGTATATTATTAATTTATTTTCTTAGTCATTATCTGGGGATTACAATTACCATTTAAACTTTATAGCATTTAGACTTTAATTAAAAACAACTTGTTTGAATAGTACATATATGAACTCTCTGCTTCTTTATAGCTGTTCTCAGCCCCTTTGTATTGCTGTTGTCACAGATTATGCTTTTATACATTTATGCCTATAACATAGATTTATAATTATTGTTTTATGCATTTTTTAGTCATATAGGAACAACAAGAGTTGTTACAAATCAAAAATACAGTACTACTACTGGTTTACACACTTATCTCTGTAGCTGCTTTTACCTTTAGTTTTTTGTTACGGCCTCAGGTTACTGTGTGATGTACTTTCAGTCAGTGGAAGACCCTCATTAATATTTTTTTTTTTTAACATTTTTTGTTGTTGTTCAAGTACAGTTTTCTGCCCTTTTCCCCCACCCTCCCCACCAGCCCAGCCCTCTCCACCTCTCTCCCCTGTTTCTACCACCCGCCCCTTGTTACTGTCCATGTGTCCTTTATACTTGTTCCTACAAACCTTTCATCCTCCTCCCCTATAATCCCCTCCCTCTCCCCGCTGGTAACTGTCAGCCTTTTCTCAATTTCGGTGTCTTTGGTTGTATTTTGCTTGATTGTTCATTTTGTTGATCACATTCCTGTTAAAGGTGAGATCATATGGTATTTGTGTTTCACCACCTGGCTTACTTTTCACTTAGCAAAATGCTCTCCAGATCCATCTATGCTGTCGCAAAGGGTAGGAGCCTTCTCCTTTCCTTCTGCTGCATAGTATTCCATCATGTAAATGTACCACAGTTTTTTGATCCACTCAATTACTGATGGGCACTTAGCTTGCTTTCAGCACTTGGCTATCATAAATTGTGCTGCTATGAACATTGGGGTGCATAGGTTCTTTTGAATTAGTGTTTCAGGATCCTTAGGGTGTAATCCCAGCAGTGGAATTGCTGGGTCAAAAGGCAGTTTTGTTTTTAGTTTTTTGAGGAAATTTCATACTGTTTTCCACAGTGGCTGCACCAGTCTGCATTCCCACCAACAGTGCACTGGGGTTCCCTTTTCTCCGAAACCTTGCCAGCACTTGTTTATTGATTTGGTTATGATGGCCCATCTGACTAGTGTGAAGTAGTATCTCATTGTGGTTTTAACTCCAATATCTCTGATGAGTAGTGATGCTGAGCATCCTTTCATATGTCTCTGGGCCTTCTGTATGTCCTCCTTAGAGAATTGTCTGTTTAGGTCCTTTGCCCACTTTTTTAATTGGATTGTTTGTCTTCCTGGTGTTGAGTTGTGCGAGTTCTTGATTTATTTTGGAGATCAAAGCCTTGTCTGAGGTATCATTTGCAAATATATTTTCCTATACAGTTGGTTTCCTTTTCATTTTGCTGGTGTTTTCTTTAGCCGTGCACAAGCTTTTTATTTTGATGAAGTCCCATTTAGTTATTCTTTATGTCCCTTCCTCTACGGGACATATCAGCGAAAATATTGCTGCATGGAATATCTGAGATTTTCTTCCCCATGGTCTCCTCTAGGACTTTTCTGGTATCGCAACTTATATGAGTTTATTTTTGTATATGGTGTAAGTTGGGGGTCGAGTTTCATTTTTTTTTTTTTTGCCCAAAACTTACAGGACACAGCCAAGGCAGTCCTAAGAGGGAAGTTCTGAATGATATAGGCCTACCTAAAACAGATACTCAAATAAACAACCTAACCCTACATCTACAAGAGCTGGAGGAACAATAAGAAACAAAGCCTAGAGTAAGTAGAAGGAAGGAAATAAACAAGATCAGAGCAGAATTAAACAACATAGAGACTAAAAGAATAATTCTAAGGATCAATAAATTCAGGAGCTGACTTCTTCAAAAAGATAATATTGACAGACCTTTAAGCAGACTCATCAATAAAAAAAGAGGACCCAAATAAACAAAATAAGAAATGAAAGGCGAGAGATTACAACAGATACCACAAAAATACAAAGGATTGTAAGAAATACTACAAACAGCTATATGCCAAGAAATTTGAAAAACTAGGGGAAATGGACAAATTTCTAGAGAAATATAATCTCCCAAAACTGAATCAAGAGGAAGCAGAAAGCCTGAACAGACCAATTACAGCTGATGAAATTGAAGCAGTAATCAAAAAACTCCTGGCACACAAAGCCCTGGACCAGGCAGTTTCACAGGAGAATTTTACAAAGTGTTTAAGGAAGAGATAACCCCTGTTCTTCGCAGACTATTAAAAAAAACCCAAGAAGAGGGAAGAATAGGCTGTTAATTTTATTGTGGATTTCTAAGATGTGATAAGTCACTTCTCTTGAGATTGGGTTGGTTGGTTGGTTGGTTTTTGTGCAGCCCTCTTTAAGTTTATCCCACTTGCAGTTTGTTGAACTTCTTGGATATGTGCATTTGTGAGGTTCTTTTCAATATTTTGGACGTTTTTCAGCCATGATTTCATTAAATAATCTTCTTTCTCTCCTTTTTACCTGGGGAAACCTTTGTGTATATGTTGGTATGCTTAATGGTATCCCAGAAGTCTCTTAGGCATTATTTATTTTTCTTCATTATTTTCTCTTCAGACTGGATAATGTCAATTAACCGATCTCTATGTTTGCTGATTATTTCTTCTGTCTGCTAAAATCTGCTGTTAACCCTCTTTAGTGATTTTTTTAAATTTTATCTATTATACTTTACAGTTCTAGTGTTTCTCTCTACTTCTTTTTATACTTTTTGTGTATTTATTGATACCCACTATTTAAGTCATCATTTTCCTGGTTTCCTTTAGTTCTTTGTCATGGTTTTCTTCAATTCCTTATACATTTTTAAAACAGTTGATTTAAAGTCTAGTGTGCAATAACTGCTTTCCTCATGGACAGTTTCTGTTAACTTCTTTTTGTCCTTGAATGTACTGTTCCATATTGTTTCTTTTTATGCCTCTTAATTTTTTTGTTGAAAATAAGAGGTTTTGCATATTATAGGGCGTCTCTGAAAATCAGATTGTTTCCCATCACCAGGGTTTGCTGTTGCTATTTATTGGCTATGTTTACTAGTTCTGTGACTTTCTAAACCTAGCTTATGAAGCCTATATTCTTACTTTTGTGGCCACTAAAATCCTTATTCTATAGTTTAATGGTTGGCTAATTTTTTCATGGTTCCCTTAAATGCCTGGAACCAATGGAAAGAAATGTTTTTTCCAAGTCTTCTCAGATGGGCTCTCGACAGTCTTTCAACATTTGTAGTTGCCTGAGCCTTCGTGCCTTTCGTGCCTACCTTGGGGGAGCCTATGAGCATTTAGAGGTGAAAGTTTAGAATGTCACCAGGCATTTCTGAATGTGCCTCCAACCCTGAGCATTCATATGGGTTTCTCAATTCCCCAGTATATGCAGGAGCTTTTAAAAGCCCTATTTCTCTACCATCTCCTTTCCCAGTTATCTTCCCTCCTAGGTGTTTCAGTCTATCTATTGCTGATCCTAACTGTTGCTGCTTTCCCCACGTTGCTATAACCAATATTTGTGCCTTTAATTCCTGGGGGAAGCTATTCCAGTCCTAGGAACATTTCAAGTTGAGTAAAAATATAGGCAGGCTCTTATGGTTTCCTTGTAGGATCCACTCAGGTCAAAATCCACAGCCACAGAACTTGACAGTAAGACCTCTATTGCGCTCTCTGGCACTTGGAACCAGCATCAAGAATTGCCAGTGTGAGATGTAGAGGGATGGTAGGTGGGCAGTTGAAAGCAGCTTTCTTTACCAAGCTGCCTCCTGGTGGTTGGGTTTTTGGGGGGTTTTTTTGTTTGTTTTAAACTAGGGTCCAGAGTTCTTTAAAAGTTGATTCTGACACTTTTTGGCAGCCAGTTTGTGGCTGTTGTGGAGTAACCAAACTGTGGAATTCTCATTTCTGTTTCTTTGCTGTTGCCATTCCTCAGGGACATACTTAATTTATGGATTATCTACACACCTTGCTTCTCCACTCTTTGTAATTTATGATTTATAATTATTTTGACATAAAGGTATATAGAAATGAGTGGTAAAACCCTTGTATTATGTATGTTGTATTATGTATATTAGCAACACAAAAGAACTCAAGACCATTTCAGAACTTGTTATCAAGAATTCTGTGTAGTACAATGGTTAGTTACCTGGTGAAAGGAAAAGATGTTAGTACTTGGATAAAAGGTATCATTTTAAATTTCTATTAATGTTGGAATAGTGGGATAAACTTCTAACTTATTTGTAGGCCCTGAATTGAATCTTTGGGATTTAAATGATTTAAGTCTAAGTAAACCTTGGGTAATTCACATCTAGGTAATTGAGTTCATGTTTTTGTTTATTTTTTTCACATCATTCAGTTATTAATGAATGGAAGGCAAGATTTTTGGCATGGATGATTAAGTACCTGATACTTTCACTTAATAGTAACACTAAAGGCTTATCACTATGTCAGGATTTCTCAGCCTCTGCAGTATTGATATTTTGGACCATTTATTTCTTTATTAGAGGAGCACTCCATGATCTAATCTAGGTGCATTGCATTTAGTGATAATGTCTTTGTTAACACCTTTACTTTTTTCTTTATATTTTATTGATTATGGTATTAGTTGTCCTGGTTTTTCCTCTTTTTGTCACCCTCTAACCACCACCCCCCATTCCCTCAGTCAATCCCCCCACCATTGTTTATGTCCCTAGGTATATGTTCTTTGGGTATCCCACTTGGTACGCTTTACTGTACATCTATAACTACCTATTTGTACTTCTTAATCCCCTCACCTCTTCACCATTCCCCCATATACCCCTTCCATCTGGCAATCATCAAAACACTCTCTGTATCCATGATTCTCGCTCTGTTCTTGTTTGCTTCGCTTTTTTTTTTTTTTTTTTTAGATTCAATTGGTGATGGATATGTATTTATTGTCATTTTATTTATAGTTTTGATTTTCTTTTTCTTAAATAAGTCCTTTTAACATTTCATGTTAAACCGTAATAATGGTTTGGTGATGATGAACTTCTTTCATTTTTTTCTTGTCTGACAAGCTCTTTATCTGCCCTTCAATTCTTAGTGATTTGCTGTGTAGAGCAATCTTGGCTATAAGGTCCCTGCTTTTTGTATTTTTTTTTCCAGTCTCTTCAAGCCTGCAAAGCTTCTTTGGAGAAATCACCTGACACTCTTATAGAAACTCCCCGATAGGTAACTAACTGCTTTTCTCTTGCTGCTTTTAAGATGCTCTCTTTGTCTTTAACCTTTGGCATTTTAATTTTGATGAGTCTTGGAGTGGGCCTCTTTGCGTCCATCTTGTTTGGGACTTTCTGTGCTTGTTGGACTTGCATGTGTATTTCCTTCCCCAAATTGGGGAAGAGTTCTTTCACTATTTTTTTCAAATAGATTTCCAATTTCTTGCTCCTCCTCTTCTCCTGGCACCCCTATGATATGTATGTTGGACCTCTTGAAGTTGTCCCAGAGGCTAGTACTGTGCTCATTTTTTGGAATTCTTTTTTCTTCTTGTTCTAATTGGTTGTTTTTTGCTTCTTTGTGTTCCAAATCATTGATTTGGTTCTTGGCTTCATCCACTCTCGTGTTGTCTCCCTGTAAATTGTTCTTTATCTCAGTTAGTGTATCCTTCGTTTCTGACTAGGTCTTTTTTATGCTGTTGAAGTCCTCACTAAGTTCCTCAAGCACCCTTACAAGCAGTGTTTTGAACTCCAAATCTGATAGATTGCTTATTGCCATTTGTTTAGCTCTTTTTCTGGAGTTTTGATCTATTATTTCATTTGGGCCATGTTTCTTTGCCTCCTCATTTTGGCAGCCTTCCTGTGTTTGTATCTCTTGTATTAGGTAGAGTTGCTATGACTCCCTATCTTGATAGTGTGGCCTAATGTAGTAGGTGTCCTGTAGGGTCCAGTGGCACAGCCTCCCCTGTAACTCATGCTGAGTACTTGAGGTGTTCCCTTCTTGTGGGCTGAGTACACCCTCCTCTTGTAGTTGAGCCTTGGTTGCTGATCTGTTTGCAGATCAGTGGGAGGGATTTACACAGGTCAGTCTGCTGCAAGGACTAGCTGTGACCACTGACCACCAACCTCCACCCTCAGTGGAGGATCAGCTGTGCAGGGGCAGGTCAATGGTGCTCCAGTGTGATCTGTTGCTGTCCACTGGGTGTGCTGACCCTGGGGTTTCCCAGGTAGTGCTGGCCAAGATCAGCCCCAACCTGTGTTTTGCCCAGGGCCACCCTGACTGAGCTTTAAAGCAATCAGAGATGGCTGCTACTTGTACTGGGCTTGGAGATTCCCACATGAAGCCAAGCTATGAAAATGAGCTGTGTGCTGCTAATGCCAGGCCTGAGGCTCATTGGGCCAACTGTAGCTTGTTTGATATCATTTAGGAAGCTGTGGAGCATGAGCCAAGATCAGCCATGTATAAGTAAAAGCACCTTGGGTGGACCATACCATAAGTTGGGTGGGGTGCAATCTCTGGGGATTTCCAAGGAGGGTTAAATAGTGTTAGCCAGGTTGATGGAGTCTCAGATATGGCACGAGCTTACCAGCTCTGTGGGTGGAGGGTTCAGCAAAGGGACAATGGCCATTGCTCACTTTGATGCCAGGCACTTCAGTTTCTCCCCGTATACCTTTCAGTTTGGTACCCTGGTGCTGGAACTCAGAGACAGTGAGTCTGAGAAGGTGAGTCCATATGTGGGTTATTTAAGAGAAACTGCTTGGGGTCTAGAAGTTTCTTCCACCAACTCAGTTCCTGCTGGTTTTTGCAGCCAGAAGTTGTGGGGACTTAACATATTTTGCCATGTATAACGCACACTTTTTTTTTTTTTTTTGGCCCACATTTTTGAGGGGAAAATAAGGGTATGAGTTATATATAGGTATAATGAATGTATGCTATGGGAATAGCAGATGCAATTTCGTATATAATACACACAAAAACATAGGGTGCACATTATACATGGGAGCACTTGTGCGTGGAAAAATACAGCATCTTCTGGTCACTGGAAGCCTGGGCTGAGAGGCCTGGTGTGGGGCTGGGACTCCTCACTCCTGAGATATCCCTCCCGAAATTTTATCCTCCACACATGGATGTTGGACCATTTTTTATCTTTACCATTTCTTCTGTGTTTATTGGTTGGCATTTTACTGTATGAATAACTTTTCTTTCTACCTCGATTTGAGTTTGTCTCGTTTCCTCATTATTATATTGGAATTAATGCATTTTTGTTACAGATACCAATAAGATAATGTTCTGTCCTTATAAGTATGTTGTGTTTGTTGAGATAGCATGTCAGTTTGTCTCAATATAGGTGATACTAATTTTTGATCAATTGGTCATTTCTGCCAAACTTGTTTGCTAAAGTTAAAACTTTGGCATGGATTCTTACTATATTCAGTGAGTTATAATCCATTCATATCCTTTTAAGATATGTCCCCATAAGTCTTTAAGCACTTCCTTAACTATCTGGCACAGGATATATCCTGATCCAGCCTTGGAATCTTTGTGTTGGTGACTGTTAATTGTCAAATCTCATTCAGTTTGAGATTTTCTTTGTTCTTGATATGATGAATGATTTTAGTTTTTCAATTATTATTGTATTCTGGATATTTGGGATATTATCTGTGAGTATTTAGATCATATTAAATCTTCTATTTAGTTGGCCTCTTTTGACACTGCACCATCAGGTGAGGAAGGAAGGCTGTCTTGTTACTATAAGGTAGGGGTAGCATTCCAGATGCTGAACTTAGTCTCTGCTGACCTCTACCGACACCACTATGGTAGGAGAAGAAAGAGCGCCCCTTCTTTGGGATAAGGGGAACTTTAGGCTCTCTTGGCCCCTGCTAACACTCCAGGATGTGAAGGGGCATCTTAGTTACTGCTGGGCAGAGGTAGAATACTAGTCTCATTACTTGGTCACCACTAATAAGTGTGAGGAATGGTGAATCCATGGCATTTGACTGCAGTAGAGTGATTATAATTTTTTTTAAATGTTTGTTTTGATTGCTAGGCTGTACCTTTTCTAATTCTTTAGAGAGAGTCAGCTTTTGTTGTTGGTTTTCTGTGTGTTGTTTTGTTGTTATTTTTTGCCTGTGCTCACTGGTATTTCTGGGTTGCAGGCTCCTCTCTTGCCGGGTCCAGGATATGTAAGAGGCAAAAAGAATACACGTGGAAATCACTGTCATGTTGTTCCTCATGATCCAGGGTCACTTGCCCATACCCTTCTTCTCTCCTCCATTCAGGGCCTTTTGATGTTTGTTTTTTAAATATTGTGTTCAGGAATTTAGTTGTGTTTAGTGGTAGAAATAGGGAGAAATGTGTCTTCTCTTATGCATGGAGCTGGATGTCCTAAATGGTTTGAAATTAAAAAAAGAAGTCTATTTAGAACTTATTTTAAATGGAATGCTCAAAAATACTTAATTCATTAAAATATTCTACCACCTATTTTTGTAAGTCACTAAAATGTCCATAAGGTTATGTATACCTCTTTTTTCTTTTAGGATTATGTACTGAAGGACTCTACCGTGTTAGTGGGAACAAAACTGATCAAGACAATATTCAAAAGCAGTTTGACCAAGGTAAGGTGATAATTATATAAATTAAAATGATTGTTTTATTATTTTCCTTATTGAAATTTCATGTTAGGAAGACTGATTTTCATATGAAAACCTAAGAATATAGGTGTTGAGGGAAGAGAGTTTTGTTGAAAGAGTGGGATTAGAAATATTTCATAGAAGAGATACCACAGTCAAGCAACAGGAGAACCATAAATGTATTACCAGAATTGGAAAAGTATTATAGTAAATTGACTTACAACACATTGCATCTTTGTATGTCACAGAGCGTATTTATTTAAAAATGCAATTTAAAAAATTTTTCCATGACATTGGGCCAACTAATTTATTAGGAGTGAAAGCTGTTGAATTCCATACACTAAAGTAAGTTTTACATAAGAACAAAAGTTTAAGTGTAAAAATGAAAGCTAGGAAGAAAAATGAGTGAATGTTTTTTATAGTCTTAGAGTAGAGAAAGGTCAAAACTTGATACCAACTTTGGAAAGTATGGACAAGATGATAAACTAGACTACCTGAAAGTCTAAAAATTCTGTATGAGGCAGTGGACTAAACATAAAATTATTTAAGAAAGGATAAATTTGGAGAAAGGTATGAAATGTCTATGCTAGATAAGGGGCTAACATACATACATACATATATATATATATATATATATATATATATATATGAAAGTATGTGCTACCTTTATCAGTTATAAAGAAATAAAAATTAAAAAGATTGTATTTGTTTTATTATCACAGTGAAAAAGATTGTTGATATGGTGTAGGCAAGCCAGTATTTTATATACTGTTGGTTGTGTGTGCCTTTTGGCTATTAAGATTCAGTAGCTTTGTTAGAGATGTTCAGTTTGTAAATATTTGTGTCAGAAATCTTTATGTAAGCATACCAAGATATACTCACAAGGGCATTTATTGCTGTTTTTTTGTGTAATTTTTTTTTTAAAGGAAGGGGCTACCCATGTGTTTATGCGTAGAATACTAGATAGCCATGTACAATAAACTTAGATTTTTGCTGAAATGGTAAAATGTCAGTTATTGAGTTCTATGTGTTTGCCTTGCTTTGAAAGAATATTGTATATAGCATATTGTTTCATAAAAAATATTTTGTTAGAAAAACTGTTCAATCTTTATAACATAAAATTAGTACAGTTTTACTTCCAGCAATAAAAGAAGGATAGTTAGTAGTCAATGCCAGGGCCTTTTGAATTAGACTTCCTGGTTTTGTTTTCTCATTCTGCCACTTAATTGTCTTTAGTGCTTGAGGGAAGTTAATCTTTCTAGATGTCAGCTTTTTCAAGTCTAGAATGGGAGTGTTAAGAGAAACTAGGAGGAATGATGAGATAATTCATATGAATAGTTTGCTGTGTCAGGCACTATATTGAGTGTATGTTGAGTAGCTGTTAGCACAAGTAATGTAATCTTAAGGAAATAATCTTTAGTACACAAAAGGTTTATCATAGCATCTTAGTTTTTAAAGGAAATAATCTTAAATGTTCAGTAATAGAATATTATGTAAATTGTTCAATCTGCAGATTATTATGTAGCCTTTAGAGTTATTTATTTAGAGCAAAATGTTAATGAATGGTGATTAAAAAAATTTTTTAATCTTTAGAGAGAAGGGAAGGGCGGGGGGAGAAAGGGAGAGATGTACGAGAGATACATCGATATGTTGCCCCTCACACTCCTCCATCTGGGGACCTGGCCCACAACCCAGGCATGTGCCTTGACTGGGAATTGAACAGATGACTTTTCGGTTCATAGGCCAGCATCCAATCCACTGAGCCACATTAGCCAGGGCCATAATTCTTACCTTTTATCTTTCTGTTTCCTTATGGCCTCTTTTAAATAGCTTGTGTAAAGAAAATATTTTAAAAGAAGGTAGGTATTAGTACAAGCCAATGTTCTTCAATATACTAATAAGCCTAACAGCATTTTTTATTGTAACAAAAAAATGCTTCTTGCTTGGTTCTTTCTTCCCTTATCTATGTAGTTTATCTCTATTAAAACAATGGGGGAGAGATGAATCAGCCTGTAAAGAAAGGTAGCTGATGAGAGGACTTAAATATCTTTGGATGTACAAGTACTTGTTTAGTGTACTCCTGTAATAACTTAAAGTTTTATTATATAAATTGTAAATTAATATTTTAATTTTTGTCTCATAGATCATAATATCAGTCTAGTATCCATGGAAGTAACAGTAAATGCTGTAGCTGGAGCCCTTAAAGCTTTCTTTGCAGATCTGCCAGATCCTTTAATTCCATATTCTCTTCATCCAGAGCTATTGGAAGCAGCAAGTAAGTATAAGCCACCTTTTTTTTTTTTTTTTTTTTTTTTGGGGAGGGATGATGGGTTTTGTCTGTTGATTGCTCAGTGTTAGAATTAACACTGGAATGTGTAGCTAATAAAAATTCAGCTTACTAGCACTGTTTCTTAAAGGTGTTTTTCTTTATAACATCAAGATATGTAGATAAAACATCAAGAATTCCTGGGGTTGGCCCCCAGGAGTATTTAGTTGCAGTTAGTCTCCGATGTGACTCACTGTTCCTAGAAGTTTGAAGATCATTGTACTAGAAGTTTGAGAGTTGTGTTTTTAATTTAAACGTAGAGGCATTGTAAGAAAATTAAATAAACTTTTCAAATGAATGTGTGTATAATGTACCTCAGTAAAACATTAACCTGTGTATGGTCTGTATACATATATATTTAAATTTTTTTTTTAGTCAAATTAAACTTTGGCCTCATATCTAAAGTCACATTTTGAAAAGTAATGCAGGAAAAAAAGGTACTTAACTTTGGTTTGGCATCATTTATCCTGATATTTCTATTAAACAAATACTCACTTGTTACCTGGAAAAGTGATACAGAATATCTATTCAAGTATCAAGTAACTTAGTGCTTAATCCATATTATGTGGTCAGTTGGCTAAAATGGGTATTTCTAAGTATTTCTCTTTATTTTGATGATGGCAAGTCTTCAAGCTCTTCAGTGAGACTACTTTTTTGTCATTTTGATTATGTTAAAGTTCTTAGTTACTTCTCTTTTCATTAAAAACCACAATAAAAAACACAATATATTGTCACAAAGTACAGTTTGCCTTACACAGACTTTCATATGTAAACTGGGAAAATGGTTCTATTTGATAGCTTAGATTTTCTTAATAAACAGTCACCTCAGAATTTTCCTACTTAGGAAATTTTAGAGGACTGATTCAGAAGTAATGTATGGCAAATAAGATTTGTTAGTACTAGGTGATACTCCCTACCATGAGTTGGTCTCCTGAAGGAGGAGCCTGTTGTTACCTTTTGGCAGAATCAAATGAATGAGGAAGAGCAATAAAAGCACTCTCTTGTATCCTATTTACTGCAAAACCACATTTTAGTTATTCTGTTTCATAATCTGCATAAATTTGGAGAGTAACTAGGTTAAATGCTTGTCCTGCTTGTGAAGAAAGATTTTCCATAAGCAAAATGGATTGTAAGTAAGTATAGGATGATGATTTTAAATCAGGTATTGGCAAACTATGGCCTACAGTAGGGCATATTCAGCTTGCCATCAGTTTTTGGTAGGTGTTTGCAAGCTGAGAATGGTTATTACATTTTTAAATGGTTAAAACTAAAAGAAAAAAATTTGGTGACGCATTAAAACTATATAAAATTCAGACTTCAAAAGTTTTATTGCAACAGAACTATACTCACTTGTTACATATGGTCTGTGGCTGCTTTTGCGCTACGACTGCAGGGTTGAGTTGTTGGCACCTACAAAACCTAAAGTGTTTACTCTCTGGACCATGCATATGAAGAGCCTAACAGCTTTATAAGTAATTAATTGATTCTAAATTAATATCTACTTTATAAATTGCTTGAGCAAATTGCAAATATACTATTTTCTATTTACCACCTCTGAGTCACTTTGTTCTTTAGAGATTAGCTTTATTTGCAAAAAGGGTGTTGTAATAGGTGATAGATAATGTGTTTTTAGCAGGTTCTTTAGGACATTGTCTTTGTTTTTGTTTACTGGTGGTAATATGCTTCAAACACGTTCTTGATTGTTTCTTTACAATAAGCATAGTAGGAAGCTTTCTCAAATATTTTTAAACATGAGTTTCACACAAATGCCTTACTACTTTAATTTTACAGAAATCCCAGATAAAACAGAACGTCTTCATGCATTGAAAGAAATCGTTAAGAAGTTTCATCCTGTAAACTATGATGTATTCAGATATATAATAACACATCTGAACAGGTATTTTTATTTTTACAAATAAAGTGCAGTACAAGTTCAAATATAACTTTATAAATTGGTAATTATAAAACAAAAAGGGATATAAATTTATTTAAATATATCATTTAATTTTAGTTCTCTAAATTATTTTTTCTGGATTTTTAAGATAGGCTTTTGGGGTTTTTTTTAATCAGCTTGTTTAAAGAAAGGTATGTGACTCTTAATATATGTAATGATTATATAAGTAGTGGGTGTGGTAAGTACATTTTTTTCTGATGACTCGCACATCACATTTTCTTATCACTGTTATTCTTTAACAGTTATCTTTTATAGAATCTTAGAATTTTAGGTATAAAATGACAATTAACTAAATCAGTCTGTTCGAATTTAGAAAAATTTAAGGAAGGAAATTTTATGATTAATTCCACATAATTAATAAATGACACATGACTAGAATCCAGATTTTATTAAGAGGTTCCATTTGCTTTTTTAATCTCACTGTGTTGCTTCTGTGTAACTTGCTGATTTTGTTGAGATATTTGACACTGAAATTTTATCAGAAACTTGAGTTCATATTATTATCCACCGTGACCATTACCTAAGATGCAGGACATTAATCCTGTATTAACAGTCTTATGTTAAGCTTCAAGTTTGTGCTTTTGTCTAAAGATACTCCTCCCAAAGCCATACATTAAGTGAAAGGCGGTATTATATAATAGCTTACATCTCAGACTATGGAATCAAACAGGCTTGGTTTTAAAACATTTTTAGTTCTGTGACCTTGGGCAAATTACTTACCCTTGCTAAGTCTTTATTTTCTCAACTACAAGAAGAATGAGATTCACAGAATTGTTCCTGGGACTGAATATAATCATTAGTATTTGTATTAATTTTTTCAAAAATCTGCTCTTCATATTTTTAACTAACATTTTTATGACCTGAAGTTTGTTGTTTTAACTAATAATGTCAATTCCCAAACCAAGTATATTTCAGGCTTTACCTCTTAGGAGATAAATATTAACCATTGCTTAAAGTTTTGTTGCTCCCATTATAGAATAAAATTATATTAGCATATCTGATACTTATTCTCTGAAGTCTCCCTCCCTGAGGAAATATCTGTATACACATTATTGTAGTATAATTGTGGAATTTCTTGTTTTGAAAATTACCATACAAGCATTCATGGTAAAACAGAACAGGGTACTATAGGATTCTTTACACAATAAGGAATATAGAGATGATTTGTGACCATATTATTGTCTGGCCTGATCAAAGTGCTGAAATAAGAATTATACTTCATTAAAAAGTATAGGAAAAAGGGACAAAAGGAAGAGCATATTGAAAGAATCACAGTGCTAGTCCACCATCTATATTATTTTCCTTACTGTGTTAGGCTCCAATGATACAATAACACAGACAGAAGCATAGTTAATTTGTTGCGGAACAGCAAAGAAGGCCTATGAGATTTAAGCAGAGTGAGGAAAGGACAGGGTAAGAGATGAGGTCAGAAAAGGAAGAGAGACCATGCCAGATCATATAGGACAGTACTACAGTGAGCTTTAGTCCTCACAGTGTTTTACTGACAGAAGAATGGCGATTCATGTATGTATGTCACTAAGCACACTGTAAAGTTAACTGAAATTTATTTGGAGGAGGCACAAGACATTCACAATGAAAATAGCATTGCATGTTTGTTAGTCTGAATGTTTATGGGGAGCCACTGGAGAGTAGAACAGAGAAATAACTAGATTGTAATGACTACTCTGTAGGCCAGGTACTCTTATTATTCTGTAGACACAGCAGTGAGTAAAGCTGTCACCTATTCCATGGAACTTACCTTCTGGTATAGGATATAAACAAACATATATAGTGAATGATTGACAAATTATAAAAATTAATCCATGGACTTACTTGGTTATAGTTTCTTTCACCCTCCATATTTAGTGAGTTATTGCTTCAGATCAGTTTTTTTTTCCTTATAATTATTTTTCCTTTTTGCTTCTCTACCACAGCTTTAGTTGAGGCTTTATCATTTCTCATTTAGGGAACTTGTTTCTTTGTAATTGAGCTCTCTTGCTGCTAATTAATACCCTGTGTACTAAAGAAGAAAAACCAAATTGTATAACCTTAGGTTAGTTTACTTCTAACTTCTTCAGTTAGATTTCCTATCTTTTTCTCCCATGCACACACCAAGTAAGTGCCACTGTGTTATTACACTAACAGCACTCAACCAAAAGGTTCAATCTGTGACTCATCCCTCATAACATCTTAATATGACTGCTTCAGTCTCTCAAAATGCAGTCCTCAAGCCAGCAGCAGCAGCAGCAGCATTGCCTGGGAACTTGTTAGTAATACGTATTACCAGGCCCCACCTCAAGCAGAGCCTTCAGCTTCTCTTTCAACAAGCCCTCCATGAAGTATCCTTACACACTGAATTTGAGAAAAACCAGTCAACTAAATTGTTACTTCCTACCATTTTTTACCAAAGCTCATCACCTTGGACTCAACTCCAACATTACCTCTTCAAGGAACCCTTCCCTGGCCACCCTCATGTCTGATTTGATACCTTTTCTTATGTACTTTTTGACTCAACAATTAGACCTGATGCCCATACTCTTACGACTTTTAACTTTATAGGTATTTTCCAAATTTACACTTACCTGCTGTTTAAAAACACCTGTCTGGGCTCACTGTATGTTAACAAAAGGTTGATTTTATTCTGAGTATTGTAAATCAGAATCTCAACAAACAGCCATAACTTTTACCACACAACACATGTTTTTAGGGCACATATTTTACCTGGATTGGGGTTCCTTTGGTTTAAATTTTTTGATGTGCACATTTAAGTATAACATTTTCCTTCTATCTTAAATACTGGGTTGTTTCTTTATGTGTAAAGTGACAGGGTTGGATAAAAATACCTAAGATTCCATCTCAATTCAGTAATTTTGAGTTATAATTCAAGATAATTGCCTCATTTTTTGCATGTTATAGGTGATGGTAGAAGTGCTTGCTCACATATTTAGAGGACTGAATGCAAATTGGTTAATGACATTTATTTATACCTTTATATGTTTATATTTATTAAATTATTTAATAATTTTAAGGTGGGCTGTTTCTGTGAACTGAGTACTAGCTTTCAGATTAAATTTCTAACAATGTACAAGATATTTAATGATTGAAAAGATTGTTTTTTGGAATACTGGCAACTGATTGTTTTGAAAGTTGGAAGTCTCCTGGTAGAAGGATATGTTAAGGTGACTTTTCTCAGAGTTCTATTTTTCTAAGGTTCAAAGAGATGGCATAGTATGGTTTGTCTTATCTCTCACAATATTCAGGTAATTTGGATATGCAGTTAGAATTTTCTGTTTCTATTGCTAGGAAACTCATAAAAATCTGTTATGTGTCTTTTATTCTGAGGTAAAGGTTTTTCACATTAATAAGATAGCTTCTGTAAATGAATTATGAAACCCCAAGGTACATTTTTAAAGGCTACCTTTGATTCTTATAAGGAATGGATTTACTTCTGTCTCCTATTACCAGTGTTGTTGAACATAGAATGTATAAGAAGAATGTTTTAAATTAGAAATTAAAAGGTAAAAGTAAATCATCGGAGATCAATTTCAGCTCTAGGATTTTTTAATTGTAATGAGTTTTGATTGGTTTTCTAATTGTTTTTCCTATTATAATTTCAGGGTTAGTCAACAAAATAAAGTTAACCTAATGACAGCAGACAATTTATCCATCTGTTTCTGGCCAACCTTGATGAGACCTGATTTTGAAAAACGAGAATTTCTGTCCACCACTAAGATCCATCAATCTGTTGTTGAAACATTCATTCAACAGTGTCAGTTTTTCTTTTACAATGGAGAAATTGTAGAAATTGCGAATACTGTGGCTCCTCCACCATCTTCAAACCCAGGACAGTTGGTGGAGCCAATGGTACCGCTTCAGTTACCACCACCACTGCAACCTCAACTAATACAACCACAGTTACAGACGGATCCTCTTGGTATTATATGAGTAGGAAGTGATTACAGACAGCCTGAAAATGGACAAAAAGCAAATCTAGACATGCATGTTTCAGGGTTCAGTAGTATACTTCATGTTTCTTACAGATAATTCACATTCAAAATGATGAGACATTTTCTCTTTGAAATGTATGGTATTCCTTATTCATTTAAATTGCAAATCTAAGACCATGTGATAAGCATGACTGGAGAGGTTTAATTTTTATAAACAAAAATAGATATAAAATACAAAACTGCTGTTGCATGCAACCTTATTGCAATCAGTATATCATTCCTGTGGCATTTTCTGTCACATTATATTGTGAATAAAATTTTTCTATAGAAATTAAATGATTTAAAAACTCACATATATGAAACATTTAATGCTTTTCAGCCTGCTTTATGGCTGGTTTTGTTATTTGATGTGCTAATTTGGGCAACCTAATTTTCATTTTAGCAGTCTATGTAGATAATTAAAAGCCCAGTTAAATATTTTATAATTTTAGGCTACTTATGCCATGCTCGGGATGTTGTTTGAAAGAAAGAAAAATACACTTAACACTTCTGCACCTTCATCGTCACTGCTAAGTCAACCTGTGGATGATATGATGAGGGGTAAAAGAATATATTTCTTGTACACACATACAAAGGACACACTTGTGGCTAAAGTGAGTTGATAATGTTGTGCAAAGGATAGTTGTCACCACTCATTTCTTTATGGTCCATGATAAAATAAACATCTTGTATACTGTTAATTCTATAAACAGGTGCATGTTCAAAAGATCTATGATGGTCTTGTAATCTCAATCTAATATATTTTAGATATTTTAATTTTTTTCCCTCTTGGGAAATACATTTAGTATAGTGTAGAAAATACTTCATGACATTTTCATATAAGGTTATATAACTTTTCATACGTAAACAAGAAAATTTGTTGTAGAAAATTCTTTAAACCAAACATTTTAATCTAGGACTTCAATTTAATCTGTTCCTTGAATCTATTTTTATGTGGCCCTTAAAAACATCCAAAAATCCATTGCTAATGTAGCAATAAAAAATACTTTGGGTACTGACAGCCTCTTTGGAGTGTGTATATATATAATTGCGAACTTGTATTATTCTTTCCTGTGACATGTTGTACTAAAATCTAAAGTGGCTTTTGCACCATTTTTTAAACCAGTTTTTTCCTTTGATGTTGGTACCAGATTTGCTATAAGTGACTGCTGCTTACGGGGTTAAACATTTTGTTAATGAAGCTGCACCAGAACACTAAATTATAGTTAAAATTTTCAAAATAGATGGCATAGGTAAATTTTTTAGGCTTTATTCAGAATTTGTCCATTATCAAACCATGCCTTTTTTTTCTGGAAGGGAAAATAAAAAGGTCTGTTTTTTATTGCTAGGTGATACTTTGTGTAGTAAAGAGAAAATTCTTTGGTCCATGTTGTAATCTACATTCATATTTGCAATTTTTAAGGTTGTCTTATGTGTATTATAGTAAATAGATGATTTTGAGATTCCAGGCTCCTAAGAGTTTGATTTGCTCCATTTTTTTTCCGAAAATAAATGTTGTCTTTCCCAACTGTTATGTTCTAGGTATTGTACTTCTGGTTTTAACTTCATAATCAAGATGTCAACATGAATGAGGCTGCTGTTGAAGTACATGTATATTATAAATTATCTTATTTGTGTTATACTCTTACATGTTATTATCTTTTCTAAGAAAACAAAGTCCCTATTATTCCTATTGCAAAGCACACAGGAATTAAGAAAGTACAGTAATTTTTAAAAAGAAAAATCCGGTAAATGTAGTATTCTTAACTTGTTCTATATTACTTATACCTGTTGTCTATATAGCTTTAATTTATAGCTGTCAGTTTAACATTGGCATGTTTGGCAAAGAAAATTAAACTTTAAGAGTTTTATAAACTGTTTCTAGGTTGCTAAAGAATTTATTTTTCTACTATATATGGTATAGACAAAGCTCAAAACTATGTACAGGAAAAAAGCCTGACTTGTTTCTCTGGAAGTAGGCTGAAAAGAGAATTTTCAGAACTGTTTGTGTCTTCAGTTCACTCGCTCATAACTTTGCTATTGTAATATGTGAATCCCAATTTATTTAAGCTATTCTCTTTTATACTGTGTTAATTTAACTTTCATGTGCATTTGGTATCATTTTTGTTATTAAAACTAGCATTTATCATTTTCTACATTAACTACTTAAACCTTCCCTAAAACTTATCTCCACTTTTCTATGCATTCTCTATTGATTTGAAAATCTTCATAGTGAGTCATTTAAAAACCTACATTTGGTTCATCTAACCAATAGGTTACAGTTAATTGAAAATTAAAGTGCGGTTTAAAGCTCAGTCTGTTACACTGAATTGATTGTGTTTGCTTTGCCAAGGGTTTAGATATATTTTTAAATATTAGAAAAATAAATTCTAAGAATAGAATAATATAATTAAACTTTTTTCTGGTAAGTTACTGGAAGATTTCATCATTTAGGGACATACATGTGAGACTTCTTAAAGGATGAAAAGTATATTAGATAGTCTCATAATTATGGGTAAACATTAAGGCATTATATTTTACAATTTTAAATAAAATTCCATCTACACACATGTTGCCATTGTTTCATTTAAGCTTGCAATTATTACAATATTATACTTAACAGTATCTAGATTAGCAATGTGAAGAAGCATAGTACTCAGTTTCAAATTTTCAGTAGATTTATTGGAAGTCAAATTCTTTTCAACAAACAATTAGGATACATAATTAATTTTAGAACAA
This sequence comes from Anoura caudifer, assembly GCA_004027475.1. Taxonomy (NCBI): domain Eukaryota; kingdom Metazoa; phylum Chordata; class Mammalia; order Chiroptera; family Phyllostomidae; genus Anoura; species Anoura caudifer. The sequence continues at coordinate 317,538 of PVKU01001150.1, forward strand.
AATTTCAGGTACAGTATATTTCTATTTGAAATATTTGTTAGTAGTGCTTTTCCCCCCTAACATTTACAATGTAAGTACTGTAGGTAATAGCAAGCTAACTTCGCTGAACAGCAGCTTTTATTTTCCGTACTGTTTGTAAATAATGTAGACACTTTCTTTTAGGTACTGGAGTTTAATTTCTAATATCGCCTAGATCTAATCAAAAGGGAACAATTGGAATAAGAACTTAGGCCTTAGCTTTAACATGGTGATTTTTTAGTTTTTTATACGGTAATAATTGTGATGCTATTTGTCAACTGGATACAAATATATATATATATAAATTTTGAAAGTCAAAAGTGCTTTGTTTTTTGTTTATAATTAATATCCTTTTGCGCTTTACCCACAGGATGCTTCAGTTAATTAAATATTAGTGAAGCTTCTTCTGTATAAAGATTGCTATGAATAAAACATTAAGAAGCTGTACAATTCTAAGTTTTAGTTGCCTGTGATTTTACCATTTCGTTGGTAAAAATCAACTAATTTTTTGTGCATAAAATAGGAAAATAAAAATCATTTCAGTTGATGTCAATACGATGAAAATTTTATTAGGGAAGTGTATTACTGAACTTTTATGGTACCATGAGAGGAGATTGAAAATTCATTCTGGATGTATACATACAGATGAAAATTTATTTTTTTAATGTTGAGGAAAACAAAGTGGCCCAGATTTGTAAGACTCAAATGTTACCTGGATTTGGATTTTAAGTATAGCTAGACATTCCTTTGAGCCACATGATATATTTTGAAGCCTGTTTTAGTTTATAGCAGAGCTGCTTACATTGAAGGAGTTATTTTTGTTTTCATGATTTATGAATATTAAGCCAAACTTTATGGGCATATGTTGCCAGATTCTATGGCTCTAGTGAGGTCTGTTTGACTTGAAATTTTGTATGTGCTTATCCTGAATTTAATCATTTTAACTAAGTACCTTAATTATTAGGCTGAACAATTTCTGATTTGTTTGAATACTTACAGGATGTGTTTAATCTTACATTGTATTTGAACTCCTGAAGTTCTCAGTAGCCTTTTCAAATTGATTAAATGTCTGAAAATAAAATTTTCTAGATTTAATAAGGGAAGGAACTACTCTTCAAAATTGATCTCTTATGGTAAGTAATATCTGTGTGTAGGTGGGAAGACTGTGCAAGCATTATTGGCTCATATCCAATATCCAGTTACTGGATAACAGTACTGGGTATGAGATACTAATGTGATAATGGGTTATTAATTGGCATCCAAGTACCTTGATCTCTTTAAAGCAGTTACCTACTAATTAATGAACTTTGGGAATATTTACTATTTATTTGCATCTCATCATCATCCTACGAGTGTGATTGCATTTTCCCTCATGATGTAGGTTTAATCTCTTAGGGGTGGAGGAATCCATAGTTCACACAGTGTTCAAAACTTAAAGTGTTTAATTAGTCCTATATAAGTTTTGTAGGCAGTAGCAATAATTTTGAAAAATGTAAAGGTAGTCAAAATTTGTTATTACTAAGTTTAAAATATAAAGTAGAAACCTTGGAATTACTACAATGCTGGCAGTTCTGGTGTAGTCATTTTTACCATAGTAAGGAGTGTTAAATCTTGTAATATATAAACTTTGAGTAGTTCTTAAGGCATTTGTAGTTAAGAAACAACTTAATATTTGTTCATTCCTACAGTGCAGATTTTTTGTCAATTTTATTTGCCTCAAGTAGTAAAAATTATTATGAACAAATTGATAATGGTTCTCCTGTTCTAATGGTTTGCCTGATTATTAATGTTACAACCTATTTACTAAAATTTATTTCTGCTTTGCATTAAGTGTTACTCCAATATAAGTGATTGTAGTTTTAGCAATTAATCTATTTTTCATCTCTTTACTAATTCATCTAAATTAGTTTTATTTATGTATCTGCTCACTAGATCATCTTCTTGGGACCTTAAATAGTATTTTGTCCTAATCAATCATTTAATATTATTAGAGCTTGGCAGTTTTTAAAATATCTTATACCAGTTTTAGATTTGGAGCTCTTAGTTTCTCTTTTCCTCAAATTCTTTGTGTTTCATTTTATTGAAATAAATGTCTTGGTAGGTGTTCAGTGAAGCCAGCATATATTTAATACCCTAAAGCACGTTATCCCTGCCTTTACTATTTTTGTAGGACTTGAGTTATTTTAAATGTCATTCAAAAGTTGTTTTTTTTTTTTTTTAAATCTAGGTATCCGAGAGAATGTCATCTTCAGATACTCTCTCAGATTTACTTCTTGGAAATTTCATTTCCAGATTGTTCATCTTTGTTGACACTTGATTATATCAAGAAGCCACTATCATCAATGTGCTTTTAAAATAAAAACTAAAATACAGTTCTTTAAAATAGTTGGCTGATTCCTGTCTTAGACAGTTAGTAAAATTAAAATTTCCAAGTTTTATCTATGTGGAATAATTTATGATAACTCAAAATAAGATAGGTAAAAGTAACATTTTACAAAGGATGCTGATAGTTGCCCTCTATTTTTACCACCTTTTTTCCTAAAGAGAATCATCTTTTTCAGTTGCAGTTAATGATTAAATGCAGAGAGCTACATTAGTTAATAGTTTCAAAATATCCTACTACTTTAAAACATTGCATTTGGTAGATGGGACTGGTGATGTATACATCAGAACAGAATTGCTTTCACAGTGTTACTTGTATTCTTACGGATGATTTAAAGTACTATATTTTGCCATGTATAATATGCACTCTTTTTGCCCAGAATTTTGAGGGAAATGTAAGGGTATGCATTTTATATGTGTAGTACTAATTCCATATCTACGTAAATATTTTTAATTCTTTCATATATGCTTATGCATTAAAGTGTAACTCTAAAAAGCAATACTGATACCCATACGCAAAATAATACCCTGGAGTACGCTAATCAGTTTTATGTATAAAAAGTTGAATTAAAAATTAATGTGAAGGATATTTTTTCTGAAATTTTGGTTCAAAAACCTGGGTTTGCATTATACATGGGAGTACACTATACATGGCAAAAAACGGTAATTTTTTCAGGGCCATAATTGTACCTCCACACACTACATGCTAATCATCAATATAGTAAATAAATGAATTGTCACAGATTAATGAAGTGATTGATATTTTTAAACTAGTCCTAAAATACCAAAATCATGTCCATAATGGATTTAGAAGAATATGACCATTATTTAATGAAGGTCTCTTGAAAGTATAGGTCTCTGCCTTCAGAATCTTTTTGACTTTTTAGAGTATTTAAGTGCTTATATGAGGCAAATCTTAACAAATTCAGTCTTCAGTGTAAACAAGTTCCTTTAGCTATTAATAGCCTCAGAAGTTTTAAGAATGTGCAGGCTTTTGTGTGTTTTTCTGTTTATAGCAGTGGTTTTCAAAAATCAGAATCACTTTTGGAAACTTTTTAAGAATCAAGCTCTCCAGACCTGGTTGGGTGGCCCAGTTGGTTGAAGCATCTTCCTGTACACCAAAAAGGTTGTGGGTTTGATCTGCATTTGGGGCGCATTCGGGAGACAACTGATTGATGTTTCAGTGTTTCTCTCCGTCTGTGTCTCTCTAAACTAGTAAACATACCCTTGAGTGAGGATTTAAAACAAACAAACAAAAAAAATTGGGCTATGCAGAAGCCATTAACTATAAAAATTTCTGTGAAGATGCAAGAATAACAGATTTATTCTCAGTTATGTGATTATACATGGTGTGAGTTTCCAAAGAGAAATGTTCGATGGTAAGTGTTACATAGCAAACCTGGGCATTCAAATTTAAACTTTCAACTAGGTCAATATGTAGACTTCATAGTTACTAAGCAATTTTATAAAAACTGAGAAGTTTTTTCATGGCAGAGATCTAGGCATGTTAGTAAGGCAGTTTTTCATATCTTTTACAAAACTGTTTATAATGCCTTCTCCCCCTTAACTGATTAAAAGGGGTCTACTAAAGAAGCAGAAGGGAAGCTGATGATAAAAGGAATCGGGGAGGAACTGGAGGAGGAGAGTAATATTTATTTAAAAATGTTTTTCATATTCTACTGTAACTTCTGACATCCTGAATTTTCCCAGCCATTCTACCACTTAAATATTTGCCATACAAACATGGAGGTTCAGTTTCATAGGTGTGGTTGTTCCATAGAGCAACACAAAAATAACTTTAAAAAGCCGTATTTTAAAAGGCACCAATGTGATACAGAAATGAGGTCTAAAACAGACTCAGTCTCCTGGAGGGCAGAACTATTCAGAGGTTAGTGGAAGATCAGAAAACTTCCTCTGATTTTCTTTGCAGAATCTGTGCTCAGCCTGGTAATCTGGATTTGGTCCAGGCAGAGGGCCATGTTAAGAGAAATAGAAATCAGCTATGCTTTTGATGATTGATTAGGGTCAGGGTGACAAATAGGGACTTTTGAAAGTCCCTGAGAGAATAACCAGTCTCTGTCAAATACTTGTTAAATGTCAAAGCTTAGTGAAGCTAGGAAGCAGAGCTGAAAAGTTCTGAGAGGCAGAGCTGAATCCCTTGCGGTCTTTCATACCTGAGGAAACAAAGGCCCTGGTTCACAGCTGGAGATTTTTGAAGTCTGTACCCTAGGAACAGGGATGAATTGGGCCAAATCTACCAGAATTCTTTGCCTAACAGGGGAAAGGGGGACCCTCTAAAGAGGGAAGAATTTGTATTGGAGCCTGTAGCTTTTTCATACATTATATCCACATAAAATTTAAAAGTTAACTATATGAAGCAATAATCATGACAGTGGAGGGGGAAGTATAGTTGATTCAGTGATCCAGATTTAAATTGTGGAGTTAGACAATGACTTTTAAATTATCCTAATTAATGGGGAGGGGGGGTGGCAGGGAATGACTGAAAATGTTTATAGATAAGTGGAGTTTTTTAATAAAAAATTTTGAATTTTACTGTTTTAAAAGGATATTCTAGACCTGAAAAAAGCCATAATAATCCCCTAGGCTTTGGCCATGTAGCCTGGTTGGTTAGAGTGTCCTGATACACCAAGGTTGCAGGTTTGAACCCTTGTCAGGGCATATAGAAGAATCAACTAGTGAATGCATAAATAAGTGGAACAACAAAATCAGTGTTTGTCTCCCTCTCTTTCTTCCTGTTTATAAAATCAATAAAATTTTAAGAAACTCCCTAGATGAGGGAACAGATTGCACCAGAAAACTGAATTGGAAGACAAGATTGTTAATATATAATAACAATGAAATGGTATGTTTAAAATGTCTTAACATGTAATTTGGAGTCAGAGAAAATGAAGCCAGAACAATGTTTGGAAATTATGGTCAACAAATTTCCAAAATTGGTAAGAGCCCACAGACTAAAGTTCAGTCAATTTCAGAGCTAAATGTTAAAAACTACACCATACGTACCCATGGCAAAAATGCAGAAAATCAAAGATGGAAAAGGCACATCACTTTTTTAAATACATTAATTATGCTATTACAGTTGTCCCATTTTCTCCCCTTTATTCCCCTCCACCCTGCACACACCCTCCCAGCCCCATTTCCTCCCTTTAGTTGATGTCCATGGGTCATACATACAAGTTCCTTAGCTTCTGTATTTCCTATACTATTCTTAACCCCCCTGTCTATTTTCTGCCTACCATTTATGCTACTTATTCCCTGTACTGTTTCCCCCTCTTTCCTTCTCCCATTCCCCTGTTGCTAACCCTTCATGTGATCTCCATTTCTGTGATTCTGTTCTAGTTTGCTTAGTTTTTTTGTTTTTTAGGTTTGGTTAAAAGTTGTGGGTTTTGTCATTTTAGTGTTCATATTATTGACCTTACTTTTCTTAGATCAGTCCCTTTAAAATTTCATGTAATAAGGGCTTGGTGATGATAAACTCCTTTAACTTGATCTTCTCTGGGAAGCACTTTATCTGCGCTTCCATTCTAAATGAAAGCTTTGCTGCATAGAGTAATCTTGGATGTAGGTCCTCGCTTTTCATGATTTGGAATACTTTTCAGCTTATTGCCTGCAAGGTTTCTTTTGAGAAATCAGCTGATAGTCTTATGGGAACTTCTTTGTAGGTAACTCCTTTTGCTGCTTTTGAGATTTTCTACTATGTCTTGGGTAATGTAATTTTGATGTGCCTTGGTGTGTACTACTTTGGGTCCAACTTTGGCACTCTTGAGCTTCCTGGACTTCCTGGAAGTCTATTTCCTTGGCCAGATTAGGGAAGTTCTCCTTTTTTTTTTTTTTTTTTTTTTTTTCAAATAAGTTTTTAATTTCTTGCTCTTCCTCTTGGCCTTCTGGCACCCCTATGAATTGGATGTTGGCACATTAGGGTTCCTAAGCCTCTCCTCATTTTTTTTGAATTGTTTCTTCTTTTGGTTCTGGTTGAATGTTCCTTCTGCTCCAAAACATTGATTTGAGTCCTGGTTTCCTTCCCATCAGTGTTGGTCCCCTGTACCTTTTCCTTTATTTCACTTTTCATAGCCTTCATTTTTTCCTCTATTTTGCATCCATACTCAACCATTTCTGTGAGCATCCTGATTACCAGTGTTTTGAACTATGCGTTTGATAGGTTGGATACTCCTTTGTCACTTAGTTGTATTTTTTCCTGGAGCTTTGATCTGTTTTTTAATTTGGGCCATTTATTTTATTTTATTTTTTTTACTTTTGGTGCGCCTGTTATGTCATAAGGGGCGGAGCCTTAGGTGTTCACCAGGGTGGGGCAACCAATGTGGCTGCATTGTGATGCTGTTGGTTGGGGAGGGGTCCAAGGGAACAGTGCAGCTTCCTCTGCTCTCTGCGGGCTTTCAGTTACTTCTGCAGCTACCCACAAGCAAATTAGGCCTTTCTGGTGCTTATTCCCACGTGGGTGGGTTTGTGTACATTCTAGGACCCTGTGGGTCTCTAACAAACTCTCCTGTGAGGCTGGGAGCTCCTCCCAATGCCACAAACCTCACATGTTTTTTCAGTTACAGGTATGAGGCTTTATTTTCCCACACTGGGGCCCTGGGTTTCACAGTCTGTCTCACTCCCCAGTTGTTCCTCCCAGTCCATCTGTATGCAAATAATGGGACCGCCTGCTCTGCTAGCCTTGCCCTCTCCACCAGCCACCACCTCACCCGCTCTGCCAGCCGCCGCCTTGCAATGAGTCCTTTCCCTGGCTGCCCATCTCCACCCCTCCCACCAATCTGGATGAATGTATGTTCTTTAACTCCTGGTTGTTGGACTTCCACACAGTTTGATTTTTCTGGCAATTCTGGTGGTTTTTTGTTTTTAATTTTTTTTATCCTGAGCAACAAGTATGAAAGACACATGGACAAAAACTAGGGGGGGTGGATATGGGTGGGAGGTGGGGAGGGTTGGGGTGGTAGGCTGGGATGGGAGTAAAAGACAGATAACTATACAAGAACAACAAAAGAAAAAAATTGTTATCCTTTTGGTTGTGCGAGGAGGCTCAGTGTGTCTACCAATGCTTCCATCTTGGCCGGAAGTCAGGCATATCACTTTGAATCGAGCACCAATACAACTAAAGTTGCCTCAATAGAAATGATCAAGGACAGAAGACAATGATGGAATGACATCTTTAAAGGGCTAAAGTGAGGGAAAATGTAGATTAAAAGGTTCTGGTGGTAAAAAGATGGTTCTAGACAAAAGCTAAGGTACTTTGTCACCAGCAGGCCTTCAGCAAATACTGTGAAAACTAAGGAATGCTGAAGTGGTTCTCAGGCAATTTAACTACTGTGGTCACTGAGAGTTCCAACAGTTTCATTCCTCAGGGACTCTGAGCGTTAAATCTTACGTTCCCTCTAAGATCCACAAGATTTGGAGTTCTGAATATCTCAGGTAAAAATAAGTAGAGTAGCAGTCCCCAGCATTTTTGGCATCAGGGGCTGGTGTCACGGAAGATGATTTGTCCACGGACAGGGGTCGGCGTGGGGGGTGCTTTGTGAAGATTCAAGCACATTACATTTATTGTGCACTTTATTTCTATTATTGTGTTGTAATATATAGTAAAATAAGTATACAGCTCACCATAATGCAGATTCAGTGGGAGCCCTGACCTTGTTTTCCTGCAACTGGACGGTCCCATCTGGGGGTGATGGGAGACGGTGACAGCTGAAGTGTGTTATGTCCAGTCTACTTCGTAATCTCGCTTTAGTTGCTGTCACTGCAGAAAACTCTTCTTAACAAAGATAGGATGTTGGAAATGGAAGCAGGCTTTTCAGTGCTTTTGTGGCAATCAGGATATTCCACCCTTAATCCAGAATGTAGGGAGATTTGAAGTCTCAAACATACTTTTAAGGCCACTGTCTTTGGCAAACTCAAGCAGTTGATCCTCTTCTAGCACGAACAAAGTCGATTCACCTGGTTTATTCACAAATGGGTCACGGATCCATTCCTTCCCAATTCAGTGGTCTTTCGCAGTTTAGCGGTAATGCTCAAACTCTTGAAAGCTGAGATAGGTGATCATGCACCATCTGGGAGAAACAAGGCCCTGGCTCAGTTCCTTTCAAAATCTTTGCTAATGTTTGAAACAGACAAAAAATCCCAATGTTCACTTGTCACCCCCATGTTTCCAGTTTGTCTTTGAATACAGCCCCTTGATCTGCCAACTTGAACATAGCTGTCATTCTCCCAGGAAGTGACATTGAGTTCATTGATCAGGTTGAGTATATCACACAAGTAAGCAAGTTTTGTGACCCATTCTGTGTCTCAGAAATGTGCTGCCAGTGGTGACTTTTTCTAGTAACAAACTATAGAAATGATTCCTGAAAGTGTAGTCTTTGGTAATGTTTTCTAAAAGAAATGTCTAGAACAGCTCTCAACTAAAAAACTCTGGCCAGTGATCTATCTTTAGAAAGTCATCTCACTTCTGTGTGTAAGGGAAGACGTGTGTGGTCTGTGTCCATCTCAGAGCTGTGCACACAGACATGAATTAAGGGCATCTACTTTAATGTGGTTGATAACTTTAATCACATCCTACAAAACGTTAAGTTCGGGTGACATTTTTGGGCTAGCCAATGTTTCTCTATGGATAGTAAAGTATGTAGTCTCACATTCAGTGAGACTTGGGTCAAAAAGTGACCTCTTTGACCTGAGTAGTGAAACCAGAAAGTTACCCAGTCATGGCAGCCACTCCATCCATGCATATACCAACCCAAAATGACCAATTCAGTTTTCCTGATATGTAATCATTCAAAGACTTGAATAGTTCTGCAGCTGTGGCATTGGCAACAAAAGTGCACATAATGTATCCTCATGCACATCCTCCTGAAAAATATATCACACAAGAACAAGCATTTTTGCCTTGTCAACGTCGGTAGACTCATCAACCTGGATTGTGTATTATAGTGATTTATAACTCCTCTAACAGTTGTGCTGCAATACCCTCTGCTATTTCATCAGTTCATCTAGTTAGGGTGCTAGCTGAAAGAGGAACACATGCAGCCTTTTGAACTCCAGCCTCCTAAAAGTTCACGACAAATGTCCTTAGCAACAGGCAGTAACAACTCTTCACCAACAGTAAAGGGCTTTTTAGTTTTAGCAATGGCATTAGCCACCAAGAATGGTGCTCTCAGTGCAGACACATTTGATGAAGTGGCCTTCAGTAATTGCTTCTGTTCTTGGTCAGTTTTTTTTTTTTAAACTCCAAAGGCCTATATTTTAATGCAGGATGCACGGTCTCCATGGGGTGAAGCAGTTTTGAAGTTTCATGGCTTTATTGGTTAGCTGGTCACCACATATTACAAGTGAGCTTGGAGAATGTGAATCGCCTCTTGAAGTGAACCTGTAACTTAAAGTAGTCTTGGTATCTTCTTTTAAATGCAGTTTTCTTTTTGTTTGCAGTCTTAAGAGTCTTCTGCTGTCGTATCATTGGAGCTTTCCGCCTTTTCAAAGAAGCTCTCCAGCGACGTTTGTTTTTCACTCATTTTGGCTAGGGTTAATTTGTGGACTTACTGAAACTGACTTAGACAAGGGTGCAGTGTGGGAAAGAAGTGTGGACAGAAGTAGTAAATAAAGGGTGGGCCACATGTGGGCTAACATAGGTGTCAGATTCTGACTTAAAGCCTGCCAACAGCCGCAGCTGCACAATTGAAGTACATCAATTCACTTGCCACTATGAAGCCTGCCACCAGATGTAGCTTAATTGTCACTTACCTCTCACTGGTAGAGTTTTGATATGAGTATGCAAGCAATTGATTTATTATGGTCTCTGTGCAGTCAAACCTCTGCTATTTGTAGCCACTCCCCAGCGCTAGCATCACCACCTGAGCTTTACCTCAGATATCAGGCATTAGATTCTCATTAGGGGTTGCCTCCTAAATCCCTCACATGCACAATTCACAGTAGGGTTCGTTCTCCTATGAGAATCTAACATTGCCAGTGATCTGACAGGAAGCGGAGCTCAGGGGTAATACAAGAGATGGGGAGCGGCCATAAATACAGATGAAGCTTCACTCGCTCACTTGCTGCTCACCTCCTGCTGTGCAGCCTGGCTCCTAATAGGCCACCGTCGGATACTGGTCCATGGCCCAAGAGTTTGGGATCCCTGAGATCATTGTTGAGACTAGCCTGCCTCTTCCAGCAGCTCTGATTGAAACAGTCAAACCATTTATAGGCTACTGTGGAAAGTAAAGTTGAAAACGTAGTGGCTAAGGTGGATAAAGTAGGAAAGATTTCACTTACCAGTCATTATTCAGGTTCCTTTGAAGAATTCATCTACAAGAGAAACGAATAATGTGAACATTCAGAAAGACACATTTGTACATCAGAGAATTCATACTGGAGAGAAACAATATAACTTGAAAATTCATTCAAGTCCCACCTTAGTGAATATCTGCAAACATTGAAGAGAAAAATCTTATTCATGCATTAAGTATGGGGAGGCATTCACCAAAAGATCACTTATCTTTGTACACTGTAATGCTCACACTGGAGAGACCTGTAGCTGTACTGAATTTGAAAAGGCCTTCACCTCTAAGTATTGATTGAAGTTCAGAATATTCACACTACAGGAAGCCATTTGAATGAGTGCCTATGGAAAAGCCTTCACCCAGAAGTTACAACTCAGGGTACACCAGAGTTTCATACTGAAGAGAAAGTGTTAAAGGCCATCAACCATAGGTCAAACTTGCTAATTGAATGGTAGCCTCCAAGATGGCCCCCAATGGTACTGGCTCCTGGTATTCACTTTTTTTTTTTTTTTTTGCGTGATCTACTTCATTTTTACCAAGATTGGTCTTGTATGACCAATTGCAAACAGCAGAAATGATGGTATGTTAGATCCAAGATTAGATTATAAGACTGGTTTTTCCTCATGGGCATCCACTGTATCTATGATCTCTTGCTCTGAGGGAAGCAAATTTTCATACTGTGAATGGCCCTATGGAAAGTCTCACATGGGTGAGGAACTGAAGTCTGGTTAGCACCAGAGGAGCTAAGGTCTACCAATAATTATTTGAATGAGCATAGAAGCTGCTTCATCTTCCCCAACTGGCACCTTGAATGAAAAATCACCAGAGAACCTGAACCAGATCTACATGCCCAGCTAAGCCATTCCCAGATTCCTATCCCTCAGAAATGTGATGAGTGTTATTTTCATCTGCTGGGTTTGAGGATAATTTATGCAGCAATAAATAACAAGTAAAATTGCACATTAAAGTTTATAATGGGGAGGTACTTAATGAATGTGATGATTGTACATTTCCTTCACTTCCAAGTCACAACTTCAAGTGTATCAGAATATTCACAGTGAAAATGAAACCATACGTATGCACTGAGTGGGAAAACACAAATGTTGGATTCAATCTCCATATACAGGGTCTGGCAGAAGCAAGAACTACTTGAATGTAGTTGGTAGGGTAATAATATGGGTATAATATGGGTAATAATATGGGTATAATTTATAGTTTTAATTTGAAGCATTTCACCCAAATGTGTCATATGGCTTGCTTGAGTGTGATACTGTTACAGAATTACATGCTTATGATTTTGTAATAAAAGATTATGTAATAAAAAGGGGGCATTCTTTGTGCTGGACCCTCTATATCAGAAAACTCACTGGAGTAAAAAACTATTTGTATTATTTTGCATATAGGTGTCTAGATCTCCCAGCACCATTTGTTGAAGAGGCTATTTTCACTCCATTTTTATGCTTCTGTGCCCTTTGTCAAATATTAATTGACCATAGAGACTTGGGTTTATTTCTGGGCTCTCTATTCTGTTCCATTGATCTATGTGTCTGTTCTTATCTATGTGTCTGTTTTGATTACAGTGGCCTTGTAATATAGTTTGATGGCAGGAATTCTGATCCCCCCTACTTTGTTCTTCTTTCTCAAAATTGCTGTGGCTATTCAGGGTCATTTATGTTTCCATATAAATTTTTGAAATGTTTGTTCTAAATCTGTGAAATATATCATTGGTATTTTACTAGGGATTGCATTAAATCTATAAGTTGCTTTGAGTAGTATGTACATTTTGATAATGTTAATTCTTCCCATCCATGAACATGGTACGTGCTTCCATTTGTTTGTGTCTTCCTTAATTTCTTCAGTGTTGTGTAGTTTTCTGAGTACAGGTTTTTTACCTCCTTGGTTAGGTTTATTCCTAGGTATTTTATTTTTCTTGTTGCTAAATCAAATAGGATCTTTTTCCTGATTTCAGTTTCTGATATTTCATCATTGGTGTACAAAAATGCCTTCAATTTCTGAATATTGACTTTGTATCTCACCGTTTTGCCAAATTCACTTATTAGGTTGAGTAGTTTTTTGGTGGAGTTTATAGGACTTTCTATGTACACTATGATGTCATCTGCAAATAATCACAGTTTTGTTTCCTCTGTCCCAATTTAGATGCCTCCTTTTTTTTCTTGTTTGATTACTTTGGCTGGGACTTCCAATACTATGTTAAATAGAAGTAGTGAAAACTGACGTTCTTGTTTTGCTCTTGATCTCTGTGGGAAAGCTTTTAGTTTTTGTCCATTGAGTGTGATGTTGGCTGTAGGTTTCTCGTATGTGGCCTTTATTATGTTGAAGTATGCTCTCTCTATTCCCACTTTGCTAAGTGTTTTTATCATAAATTGGCATTTATCAAATGCTTTTTCTGCATCTATTGATATCATCATTTGATTTTTGTCTTCCCTTTTGTTTATGTGAAGTATTACATTTATTGATTTGCAAATATTGTACCATCCTTGCATCTTGGGATGAATCCCACTTGGTCATGGTGTATGATCTTTTGAACATATTGTTGGATGCAGTTTTGCCAATATTTTGTTGAAGATTTTAGTGTCTATGTTCATCAGCAATATTGGCCTGTAGTTTTCTTTGTTGTGTCTTTATCTGGTTTTGGGATTAGGATGATGCTGGCTTCATAAACAGAGTTTGGGAGTCTTCCATCATTTTGGATCTTTTTGGAATAGTCTGTGAAGGGTAGGAGCTAGCTCTTCCTTAAATGCTTTGTAGAATTCTCCTGTGAAACCATCTGGTCCAGGGCTTTTGTGTGTTAGGAGTTTTTTTTTTATTACTGCTTCAAGTTCATCTGCTCTTATTGGTCTGTTCAGGCTTTCTGCTGCTTCTTCATTGAATTTTGGAAGATTATATTTTCCTAGAAACTTGTCCATTTCACCTAGGTTTTCAAATAATTTGGCATACAGTTCCTCATAGTCATTTCTTACAAGACTTTGTATTTCTGTGGTGTCAGTTGTAATCTCTCCTCTTTCATTTCTGATTGTGTTTTTTCGTGGTCCTCTCTTTTGTTCTTAATGAATCTGCTTAAACGCCTGTCGATTTTGTTTATCTTTTAGAAGAAATCAGCTTCTGGGTTTATTGATTGTTAGAATTGTTCCTTTAGTCTCTGTGTCATTTAATTCTGCTCTGATCTTGGTTGTTTCCTTCCTTCTGCTTACTCTAGGCTTTGTTTCTTGTTACTCCTCCAGTTCTTGTAGTTGTAGGGTTAGGTTGTTTATTTGAAATATTAATATCTTTTTTAGGTAGGCCTGTATTGCTATGAACTTCCCTTGCAGGACTACCTTTGCTGTGACGCATAAGTTTTGGACAAAAAAATGAAACTCAACCAACTTACACCATATTCAAAAATCAACTCAAGATGGATAAAAGACTTATATATTTTAAGTTGTGATACCAGAAAAGTTCTAGAGGAGAACATAGGCAGGAAAGTCTCAGATATTCCATGCAGCAATATTGTCACTAATATGTCCCTTAGAGCAAGGGACCTAAAGGGAAGAATAAACAAATTGGACTTCAGCAAAATAAAAAGCTTGCGCATGGCTAAAGAAAACATCAGCAAAATTAAAAGGGAACCAAACGTATGGAAAGATATATTTGCCAATGATACCTCAGATAAGGAATTAACCTCAAAAATATGTAAAGAACTCACATGACTCAACACCAGGAAGATAAACAGCCCAATTAAAAAATGGGCAAAGGACCTGAATAGATACTTCTGCAAGAAGGACATACAGAGGGACTAGAGACATATGAAAGGGTTCCCATCATCCCTAGCCATCAGAGAGAGTCAAATTAAAACCACAATGAGATACCACTTCACACCAGTCAGAATGGCCATCTTAAATCAACAAACAATATGCTGGAGAGGTTGTGGAGAAAAGGGAACCCTACTGCACCCTTGGTGGGAATGCAGACTGGTGCAGCTGCTGTGGAAAACAGTATGCAGTTTCCTCAAAAAACTAAAAATGGAACTGTCTTTTGGCCTGGGGGTTCCACTGCTGGGATTATACCCTAGGAATCCTGAAACACCAGTTCAAAAGAACCTATGCACCCCATTGTTCATAAGTGCACAATTTACAAGAGCCAAGAGCTGGAAGTAACCTAAGTGCCCCTCAGTAAATTAATGGATCAAAAAACTATGGTACATTTACACAGTGGAGTGCTACACAGCAGAAAGAAAGAAGGAGCTCCTACCCTTTGCAACAGTATGGATGGAACCAGAGAGCATTATGCTAAGTGAAATAAGACAGGCAGTGAAAGACAAATACTATATGATTTCACCTGTAAGTAGAATCTAAGCAACAACAACAATAAAAACCAAAACAATCAAAATATAACCAGAGACATTGAAATTAAGAAAAAACTGACAGTAACCAGAGGGGAGGTGGAAGGGGATAATGGGGGAAAAGGGGGGAAGGGTTGTCATGGAACATGCATAAAGGACTCATGGACAAAGCCAAGGGTGGGTAGGATTGAGGGTGTTAGGTGGGGATGGCTGGGGTGGGAGAAAAATGGAGACAAATGTATTTGAACAATAATAAAAAATGTTTTGTAAAACAACCCTCTTTTTATTAATTAAGAGAGGGTCCTCATGAACATGTTTAAATACATATCAGAGAACCTATACTAGAGAGAAAGCTTATGAATGTACTGACTGTGGTAATTCCTCTGGGAAATATCACAGCCACATCACCAGACTCACAAAGCAGAAAAACTGTGTGTGTGTGTAGGAAGGTCCTTTGCATATGACCAGAGCAGTCATACTTGACTCATCATATGCACTGACTGTGGGAAAGGCCTTCCAGTCAAGTCCCCGTATATATCAAAGAACTTATAAATTAAAGAAAATCTCTTTCTTGAAAATGAGAAAGCTGTTCACAGAATCAGATGAAATTCCATGTTATGGATTTTATAGAGCCCAGAAAATACATGAATATCCATAAATAAAACACTTTATAGAAAACACTATATAAAGAGCCCTGGTTCCTTCTTTTTTTAATATTTTTTTTATTTTACTTGTTCTTGTACAGTTTTCTGCCTTTTACTCCCATCCCAGCCCACTGCCCCAGCCCTCCCCACCTCCCTCCCTTTTCCAACCCCCTAGTTTTTGTCCATGTGTCCTTTATACTTGTTGCTCTAAACCCTTCCCCTTTTCCCCTGAAGTTCCCTCCCCTCACCTCTCTGGTGCCTGTAAGCCTGTTTTCTATTTCAGTGTCTTTGGTTATATTTTGCTTGTTTGTTGTGTTGATTAGGTTCCTGTTAAAGATGAGATCTTATGGTATTTGTCCTTCACCACCTGGCTTATCTCACTTAGCATAATGCTCTCCAGTTCCATCCACGCTGTGGTGAAGGGTAGGAGCTCCTTCTTTCTTTCTGCTGCATAGAATTCCATTGTGTAAATGTACCATAGTTTTTTGATCCATTCATTTATTGATGAGCACCTAGGTTGCTTCCAGCACTTGGCTATTGTAAATTGTGCTGCTATGAACATTGGGGTGCATAGGTTCTTTTGGATCGGTGTTTCAGGGTTCTTAGGGTATAATCCTAGCAGTGGAATTGCTGGGTCAAAAGGTAGATCCATTTTTAATTTTCTTAGAAAAATCCATACTGCTTTCCATAGTGGTTCTACCAGTCTGCAATCCCACCAACAGTGCACTAGGGTCCCCTTTTCTCCACAACCTCTCCAACACTTGTTGTTTGTTGCTTTGTTTATGATGGCCATTCTGACAGGTGTGAAGTGGTATCTCATTGTGGTTTTAATTTGCATCTCTCTGATAGCTAGTGATACTGAGCATCTTTTCATGTGTCTCTGGATCCTCTGTATGTCCCCCTTGGAGAAGTGTCTGTTCAAGTCCTTTGCCCATTTTTTAATTGGGTTGCTTGTATTCTTAGAGTGGAGTCATGTAAGTTCTTTATATATTTTGGAGATTAAACCCTTGTCTGAGGTATCATTGGCAAATATGTTTTCCCATACAGTTGGCTCTCTTTTTATTTTAATACTGTTTTCTTTAGCTGTGCAGAAGCTTTTTATTTTGATGAGATCCCATTTGTTTATTCTTTCCTTTATGTTCCTTGCTTTAGGGGACATATCAGTAAAAATGTTGCTGCATGAAAATATCTGAGATTTTCCTGCCCATGTTCTCCTCTAGGACTTTAATGGTGTTGTGGCTTATATTTAAATCTTTCATCCACCTTTAATTTATTTTTGTGTATGGTGTAAGTTGGTGCTCGAGTTTCATTTTCATTTTTTTGCACATAGCTGTCCAGTTCTCCCAACACCACTTGTTGAAGAGGCTATTTTTACTCCATTTTATGTTGCTGCCCCCTTTGTTGAATATTAATTGACTGTAGAGACTTGGGTTTATTTCTGCGCTCTCTGTTCTATTCCACTGGTCCATGTGCCTGTTTTTATGCCAGTACCAGGCTGTTTTGATTACAGTGGCCTTGTAAAACAGTTTGGTATCAGGTATTGTGATCCATCCTACTTCGCTTTTCTTTCTCAAAATTGCTGCAGCTATTTGGGGTTGTTTATGGTTCCATATAAATTTCTGAAGTGTTTGTTCTATGTCTGTGAAATATGCCATTGGTAATTTGATAGGTATTGCATTGAATTTGTAAATTGCTTTGGGCAGTATGGACATTTTGATGATATTCTTCTGATCCATGAACATGGTATATGCTTCCATTTGTTTGTGTCTTCCTTGATTTCTTTCTTCAGTGTTGTGTAGCTTTCTGCATACAGGTCTTTTACCTCCTTGGTTAGGTTTACTCCTAGATATTTTATTTTTCTTTTTGCTATATTGAATGGGATTTTTTTCTTGATATCTGCTTCTGCTGTTTCATTGTTGGTATACAAAAATGCCTTTGATTTCTGGATATTAACTTTGTATACAGCTGTTTGGCCAAATTGATTTATTAAGACAAGGAGCTTTTTGGCCAAGTCTATAGGATTTTCTATGTACACTATCATGTCATCTGCAAACAATGATAGTTTGGTTTCTTCCTTTCCAATTTGGATGCCTTTTATTTCCTTTTCTTGTCCAATCACTGTGGCTAAGACTTCCAATACTATATTGAATAGAAGTGGTAAAAGTGGACAACCTTGTCTTGTTCCTGATCTTAGTGGAAAAGATTTTAGTTTTTGCCCATTGAGTATGATGTTGGCTGTGGATCTCTCATATATGGCCTTTGTTATGTTGAGGAATGCTCCCTCTATTCCCACTTTGCTGAGTGTTTTTTATCATAATGGGTGTTGTACCTTATCAAATGCTTTTTCTGCATCTATTGATATGATCATGTGATTTTTGTCTTTGCTTTTGTTTATGCGATGTATTACATTTACTGATTTGTGAATATTGAAGCATCCTTGCATCCCTAGGATGAATCCCACTTGGTCATGGTGTATGATCTTTTTAATGTATTGTTGGATGCAGTTTGCCAATATTTTATCAAGGATTTTAGCATCTATGTTCATCAATGATATTGGCCTGAAGTTTTCTTTCTTTGTTGTGTCTTTATCTGGTTCTGGGATTAGGATGATGCTGGCTTCATAAAAAGAGTTTGGGAGTCTTCCATCATTTTGGATCTTTTTGGAATAGTCTGTGAAGGATAGGGGTTAGCTCTTCCTTAAATGCTTTGCAGAATTCTCCTGTGAAACCATTGTTCCAGGGCTTTTCTGTGTTGGGAGATTTTTTTATTACTGCTTCAATTTCATCTGCTGTTATTGGTCTGTTCAGGCTTTCTGCTTCTTCATTGAGTTTTGGAAGATTATATTTTTCTAGAAACTTGTCCATTTCACCTAGGTTTTCAAATTTCCTGGCATACAGTTCCTCATGGTGATTTCTTACAATCCTTTGTATTTCTGTGGTGTCAGTTGTAATCTCTCCTCTTTCATTTCTGATTGTGCTTATTTGAGTCCTCTCTCTTTTTTTCTTGATGAGCCTGCTTAAAGGCTTGTCAATTTTGTTTATCTTTTTAAAGAACCAGCTCCTGGATTCATTGATCCTTAGAATTGTGCTTCTATGTCATTGTGCTCTGTGTCATTTAATTCTGCTGTGATCTTGTTCCTTCTACTTGCTCTAGGCTCTTTGTTGTTGTTCCTCAAGTTCTTGTAGGCATAGGGTTGTTTGTTTGAAATGTTTCTATCTTTTTAGGTAGGCCTGTATCACTATGAACTTCCCTCTGAGGACCACCTTCACTGTGTCCCATAAGTTTTGTGTTATTGTGAGTTCATTTTTGTTTGTTTCCAGAAACTTTTTGATTTCCTCCCTAATTTCATTCTTGACCCATTCATTGTTTAATAACATGCTATTCAATCTCCACGATTTTGAGGGTTTTGGATTTTTCCCCTTGGGGTTGGTTTCTAGTTTCAGTCCCTTGTGGTCAGAGAAAATGCTTAGTATGATTTCAATTTTCTTGAATTTGTAGAGGCTTGTTTTGTGCCCTATCATGTGGTCTATCTTTGAAAATGTTCCATGTGCACTTGAAAAAAATGTGTGTTTAGTTTCTTTGGGATGAAGGGCTCTATATATATCAGTTAAGTCCATTTCATCTAGAGTGTTGTTCAATGCCACAATATCTTTGTTGATTTTTTGTTTGGAAGATCTGTCCATTTTTGACAGTGGGGTGTTAAAATCCTCTACTATAATTGTGTTGCTGTCAATATCTTTCCTGAAGTCCTCTAAGATTTTCTTTATGTATTTAGGTGCTCCTGTGTTGAGTGCATATATATTTACAATGTTTATGTCTTCTTGGTGAATTCTTCCCTTGAGTATTATGAAGTGACCTTCTGGGTCTCTCTCTATGGCTCTTCTTTTGAAGTCTATTTTGTCTGATATGAGTATTGCTACCCCAGCTTTTTTTCCTGTCCATTTGCTTGGAAAATTTGTTTCTAGCCCTTCACTTTGAGTCTGTGTAGGTCTTTTGTTCTGAGGTGGGTCTCTTGTAGGCAGCATATGTGTGGGTCATGCTTTCTTATCCATTCAGCTATTCTATACCTTTTGATTAGAGCATTTGATCCATTTACATTTAAGGTTATTATTGATAGGTACTTATTCATTGCCATTTTCCTACCTGTGTGTTTCTCTCTCCCTCCCTCCCTCCCTCCCTCCCTC